>CP139508.1:502948870-503538293 GCA_021014915.2 Artemisia tridentata subsp. tridentata
TCAGACTATGAACTAAGAAATTGTTTTATTGAATGTTGTAATCGATAAAGGTACATTGAACTCATGAACGGGATGTTTCTTTTATAATGATAAGAAACCCTAACCCTAACCCGTCATACAAGAAAATGTGTGAAGAGATAAACATGATCTCTTCTAAAAATAAATCTAACAAACTTTCTAAACCTACGAATAACAAACAATAATATCCGTAGCAATAAACACTATCGGCAGAAACGAAAATAAACTATCGGCAGGAACCAACCGCAGCAGTAATGAATAACTATCGGCAGGAACTAGCTTCACTATCGGCAGCAATGAGAAATTCCTTATTTCTCAGAGATCCTAACAATCCTCCCCTAATCTTGAGGTTGACTAGGTTAACCTGCAAGATTCCAACGTGATAGAGCTTTAACTTCTCAGGCTTGAGGATTGAGATTTAGCAGCAGCAATAATTAGTAACCAGCAGCAACATCTGTAACTTCCAGCAGCAACTTCGATAGTTCAGCAGCAATAGGAATTCATCTTCAAAATATGTAAACTGGACACCATGACATTCACTTGAGCTTGGCTGCTACTATGACAATATGTACATCAAATCACTTAAGTTTCATACTATTCTCATCACATCCAGGTGTGTTAACTCCTGTGAGAGGTGAATCATTGAAAATTAATGGATTTGATGTCTCTTTACCAATAGCCATCACTACTGGAGTAGCCAATGTTTAGGTGTGTTAGACCATGGTACATTGATAACCATCGGATTTATTAGCAAATCAGTAACTATAAACGGATTTGATTTGTCTTTACCTGTAGCCGTTTGCTCAGGACCAGTCAATTCTTAGGTTACAGCAAAACCTTGGTGAATTGAATACCAAATATGGATACCAATTGTCTTTACCACAAACCATACTTTTGTGGACTAGCCAATTCTTTGGATCCCTTAAAGGGTTACATCCATGGTGAATGGAGAACCATTTTCAACTCTCAGAACTGAATCATAGGTGAGTTGAAGTACCCTATAGCTTTGAGCAAGCTATTACAGCTATCAACGGATTTGATAATCACACCAGAGCCGTACCCTCATGGTGAGCCAACTCTTTCTTGTCTGCAAAACATGGTGAGTTGAATACCATTTATGGTGTAGGTGTAAACACCAACACTGTACCTGCAAGGTGTTGCTCAAAACCAACTTATTAGCACACAAAATATACAAGAATTTTTTTTTATTATTTATTTATTTATTTATTTTTTTTAAACTAAGAAAAAGAAATCAGAAACAAACCAAAAGAAAAGAAAGAAAATAAGAAAAGAAAGAAAGATATACAACAACAACAAGAAGAAGCCTGATCAAGTAGATGAACCTTTAGCTGTAAGTTGATCTTTGATGAATTTGACCAACTGTTCAGCTGTGGTTAAATCATTTCCAATAGTATGCTTAGGAACCCGGACCTTCTGTGTGAGCATTCTCTTCATAAGTCCCTCAGATAAAGGAATAGTGACATCCACAAACATAGACAGGATCTTGCCAGAGATGAGCTCCACTATATGAACATTGGAAGAAGGATATAGCCTCCAAGAAAATACTCTCCAGGATGATTGATTACCCCACACCAATTTAGCCTTTTCACCTTCCAATGAATTCATTAAAACTTGTAAATCTCCCCAAAGCATTAGGCCTATCCCAGTAGGAGTATGAGTTTGATAGTGATTATCCACTATCTTATAAAGATTCTCCAAATCTTTCCTCTCTACCTTATTCAAGAGCTCCCTCAGAAAGGTAAAGAATTTGACTGTCCCATTAAGGGAAAACCAAACATTGACTTCACCTTCAGGAGTAGACCTAATCTCCCAGTGAGCAATATGACCCCAAGAATGAATGGAATCACCTTCTGAATCACTATCTGAGTCAACCCTAACCAATTCTTGATCATCCACTTCAGAAATATCCCTAGAAGAAGGGTGGTGAGAGTGACTCTTCTGCCTTGTCCTTAGACCATATTGCAGGATAGGAACTGAGGAAAATGGCTCAGCAGAAACAGAGACATGAGCAGCAGGAATACCATCAGAAATAGGACCTTCTTGTGGTTCCTCAGATGCATCTTCATAAGGAATTGGTGAAATGAATGTGGTATCCTGAGAACCTTTAGTAGGAATAAAGGAAGATGCACCAGACAATGTCTCTCCAGACTTCATTTTCTTTGCAACATCAGACTCTAAAGATGAAGGCTCTCTTTTCTTGCTTTGTTGAATATCTGTCTGGACTGAAGAATTTATCCTTGCATAGGTATCAAGGAACAGCTTTTGGATTGCAGCATCAGTCCAACCTTTGAAGTCACTGAGCTTGTAGTTAGCTTGATTCTTTAGATAGACCTTCATAAAATTGACATTATCTTTGTTTGTAGGCATCTTATATCCTGACTTTTGCCTTTCACTGATCCTATGCATCAAGTCATTCCAAGTGGATGCTCTATGAGTCGTTAAGATAAATGCCTTGAGCTGATCTGACCTTTCATCCATATCCAACTCTGAATCTTGAAGAATCATAAACCCATGAGCTCTAATAATCATATCAGAAGCCAACAAGTATTCAACTTGCTCACTGAACTCTTCTGAAGTAGGATCTTCTGATCTTGTGTTATTCATAATCCCAGCTATATTCCTCTCATCTACAGACATTTTCCTTGCAAGCTCTTCAGCTTGAGCAACCTGAGCTAGTCTAGCTTGTTCAGCAGCAATTTCCTGTGCCTGCACCTGTTCAGCTATCTCAGCATCATTTTATGTTGCTTCAGGAGGAATGGTGTCACTACCAGCAGCAATGGATGGGCTACCAGCAGTATTACCAGGAACCTTAGACTCAGAAGAAACACTACCAACTTTAGCAGGAACACCAGAGACATCAGCAGCAATGGTCCTTGTTCCAGTGAAGGCCTGAGGTTGAGTAGTGATAGTGTGCTCAGAAGAGGTAGGCATTTCAGTATGTGCACTATCAAGAGAAACAGAAGCCAGCACATTAAGCCCATCAAATGACATATCATCCTGATCTTCCTCAGACTCAGAAAGTACAACCCTTCTTTTCTTCTGAGGATGTTGAGCTTCCAAAGAGCTGATTCTATCATTGAGCTCTTGGATAGTCCTACTAAAAGTTTCCTTAGAATCCCTGAGCTCCTTTTCCAAATTCTCCACCTTCTCACTAAAACTCCTTTTAGTCTCTGTAAGCTCTGACTCCAATGCTGCAATTTTCTGCATAGACCTGTCAAGTAACTGGGACAAAGAAGTGAGATCAGCAGCATCCTCAGCTCCACCAGCAGGAATACCTGAGGTGTTAGGAGCTTCATTGGATCTAGGTGGAGATACATGAAATTCTCCCCCTACATGGGTGTCTTCACTGAAAGTCTGCCTAGAAGGACTAGGAGTTGAAAGCCTTGAAGAAGAAGGCAAGTCCACAGAAGGTGTTGGCTGGACAACAGGTGTAACAACTGTGGTGGTCTGGACACTGGGCTCATCAGGGACATTAGTCTCAGGTCTAGGTGTGGCTGGTCTAGGTGATGGTGGTAATGGGTCATCAGCAGCAACAGATGAAGATGCATCAGCAGCAACTGAAGTCCCTTCACCAGCAGCATTGGATGCACTATCATCAGCTGCATTGGGTGATGGTGGGACACTGACATTGTCAGCAGGATTGGTAGTTTGTAACATGGCAGGTAATAATGGTAAATGTTGGCCTGCAAAATTCATTTTCATCAGAGCAAACATTTTGGGAGTCATCCGATTCACTATCTTAGGGGATGGGTTAATGGTCTGAACACCTAAGATAATTTGAAGAAATCTAGGGTACATTAAAAATCTGTTTTTATCACCAGAGATATTTTCAATCATCCCATCAAAAATATATTTGGCCCAATTAAATATCCTACCCTGAGATAGACAAACAAGACCAGACGCAATGGGACTTGGACATTGGTCCCAACCACCTGTCTTAACACTCATACACTGGAGTAAAGTATGAACCATAAATCTCCATTGAGGAGACAACTTATTTTTAAAAAATGTACAACTACCAGTGACAGGATAACCTATAGCAGCCATACCATCATTGATTTCTTGTCTGGAAAGATCATATTCCCCATGCTCCTCAGGAAATCGGAGCTGTACATGAATCAACTCCTCAGTAATGATGACTTCGTGCTCATCAATGGTGGCAACGATGTCGTCCTCCCTTCCCACAATGTGTCTAACCTTAGCTGTTGCCCAAAACTGCTTAATCAACGAATCATACACCGTCACTGGACAATAAGTGAGTGCATAGCGAATGGATGACCTACGAAGAAACGCTAACACCTCATCATAACCATCACTTCTAGAAGACGACTCTAAGTATGCAACCTTGTTATAATCATCCTTGTAGCGAAGTGTTGTCATTGTGTTGGATGAATGATCTACGGTTCGAAATGAGAAAATTAGGGTTTGATAGGATTTTGAGAAATTTAGATGAGAGAAGTGCAATTTTAGGTTGGGTTGCCAAATATATCAATTTGAATTGCTGCAATTCTGCGCATGTAACATTGACCAATTGACTTAACGATCTTTCCCCAAATTTAACATAGTCGGCAGGAACCATTAGTCAAACGGTAGCAACACTTGGTCAATCGGCAGCAATAAAGTGGTTTGACCAATCGGCAGCAATGAGGTGGTTTGACCAAAGTCAACCTTTCGAATCCAGTCATTAGGAATAAACCTCCAGAATTAAATCTCAATACCAACCAACAATAAATTCGCACTAATCTCCATCTCATTATATAAGCCTCAAATTAAATAATTTCATTATCACAGACCTAACCAATAATCTTCAAATCAAGCAAAATCATGAGTTCATCCAAAAATCCAATCATCGAAATCTCATCAGATTCTTCCTCCTCCAATGATTCAGGGTGGGAAAATTACTTTCCCCAAACTGCATCATCTTCTCAGAACAAAGGTAAGGCAAAGGTTGAGGAGGATTTATCTGATCCTCTTCCATCTACTCCTTCGTCATTTGAGTACTCTAGCTCTGATGATGTAGGATCATCAGAGTTGAAGTCCTTGACTTATTGTCAGGGTGAATGGGAGACATATCCTCCCAATTTTCCCATTACAGATAAGCTAAGAGAAGAGATGAAGAAAACTGTGGCTCTGCTTACTGAAGAGATGGAAAGGACAACTGCTACCTTCTATAAAGTACCGGTACCAAAAGGTAATGCAGATCTTCGTGAAGACTCTAGCCGTGAAAAACCTAACCCTCGAAGTCGAGAAAATCGACAACGTGAAAGCCAAGATCCAAGACAAAGAAAGCATCCCATCAGACCAACTCCTCAGCCAAGCCAGCCAACTCCACAATCAAGCCAACCAACTGCAAGGTCACGCCCCAGAACACATCAGAGGCAAACTACCCCAAGCTCTTCAACTCCAGCCCCTGAACCAAGACAGCCACTCCCAGTGGTGTTGGCACTTCCAGCCCCCCATGTGTATGAAGAAATTAGTCATCAGAGGGGTAGGAGGTTCATGCCTGATTATATGGGTAAGGGAAAAGGGAAGATGGAGTAGGTGGCAGGGTTTAGGTCGAGTGATGATTGTAGGTTGGTATGATGTTTAAATGATGTTGATATGTAGCTTTTGTGATTTGTAACTGAATGTACTCATCTTGATCATGATGAATGGAAATTACTGTCTTTAGATTCAATTCCAAGCATAGAGAAATTGAGAGCTGCAAAACATAGTTAGCTAACAAAAGACACTAAAAACCTGCAAAACAAAATTAGAGACACACAAAACATAAAACATAAATGAATGAAAAACAAGACATAACTACAAGCATTAGCCTCCCCTCAAAACCAGCAAATAAGAATACAACAACATGATCAGCCAAACTGGACAATTACCAAGGATACCATGGAGAGTAAGCCATTCCCCCTCCAAAGATTGGATTATAATAGGCAGGCCTGAAATCCCTCTGAAAATATGAAGAGGTACCAGCAGGAATGGTTCCCTGAATATCAGCAGGAACAGACGTACCTGCAGGAACAGGTCTATCAGCAGGAAAGGGAGCCCTGTAAGAGTTCATTCCTGCTGCTTGTGGAACATATGGTGGTATTTGTTTAACATTTTTCCACAATGATCTGGTCTGTTGTTGCCCACCATTCATATTCATTCTTTTCTCATGATAATCACAATCTTTAATGAGATGATATTGACTATCACACACAAAACATGACTTCTTCCTAACAGCCTTGTTCTTACTATAACTTTTCTTAACATAGACAACATTATCACTAGTGGAACTAGAGACACATTTGTTTTTAACAGAATTAATTGAGCTATTGTCTGAAAAGGCTGATTTAGAAGCAAATTTATCATTAGTTGTACTTGAGGACTCATGATATTTGGGTGTGGATGACTCTTCACTTGAATCACATGAAACAAAGTCTCTAGACTCTGCTTTTGAGGACTTGTCACTTGTGGAACAAGAGACACAATCATTAGGTGCAGGTAAGTCTCTAGACTTTTTACCATAAACCATTTGTGACTCATCTGAGTCAATGTCAGAGAGAGAGTGGACAGGGGTAGGCATAAAAACTCCTCTAATAGGTGGAGGAACATCATTCATTCCTCCTTCTTTTACAAACTTTATAGGAATTTTATAGTCAACAGGTTCAGGGTCAAACACACTTGATGAAGCGAAAAGTGTACCGCTTTTAGGGGGTCATTTAAGCCCTAAATCGTATTTTATTTGATCAAATATTGCCCTAAATCGTTCCTTTTGTCATTTTAGGTACTTTGGTGAAGAAATCTGGAAAAGGAAGCATTTTGGACGTTTTTGGAGCATAAAAGTGAAGAAAACGACAAAGTCTAAAAAATCTGCTGGAAAAGTACCTGTGACGGCGTCAAGCCCCAGTGTGACACCGTCAACCCTTGACGCGCCAGAGAGGATTTTGGAGGATTAAAAGGGGACGGCGTCAAGAAGGCCATCAAGAAACCCTAACCGCGGCGAGGTGACGGCGTCAGCTCTATAACGTGACGCCGTCAGATCTGTTTTCCTATATATATTTTCATAATTTTTAGTTATTAGTGTGCAACTTTGTGAGGAGAAACCCTAAGACGATTTTTCTGCCATTTTTAAGGGTTTCATACCCTTGGATCTCCCATGTTCAATTGAAGATAAGTAATCAATTAATCATTCAATATGTCTATGTGTTGTTTGATTATATCTTGTTCTTGTCTTTTATTTAACATGCTAGGCTAGATTTATCTTGTGTTTGCTTAGATCTAATGAAACCTAACTATTGATTATTGGTTGTTGGTGTGTTATTAATTGTATTGGATGATTGTTTATCGATGTTAGGCTTAAGAAAACTGGCTAACCTCCTATACGGTAACTTGCTTGAACGTCTTAGGAAACATGAACCAATGCGTACTAAGGTTTTTATGGTTGTATTTAATGCATGAGCGAATTCTAGTGATCCCATATTAGGAGCTTCTTAGCCGGCTCGACAATGGAGTGAAGTAGGAGCTTGTAGAGTTGGGGAAGTACGTACGCCACCCCACGATTGGTATTAAGGAATACACCCGTCATCCACGCAATTAATACACACTAATCAACCAGTAAAAGATAGTTAGGGAGTAAGGAAATCTAAGTAAACACATTTCTCTCCATATAAGTTCCACAACCTTTTTATTTTCAGTTATTTTATTTTATTTGCAATTGTAGTTATTTGGGTTAGTTGACTAGCAACTAATTCCGCCCACTCCTTCAAACCCGAGATTTTACTTGCTTTCATAAAAATATAAAAAAATACAAAAAGAATCTTCCCCCACCCTTAGACCTATTAAAGTAGTTTTTCAATCCTAACGACACTATTCCCCTAGAGAACGATCAATCCCCCGGTACTTGCCACTACACTATACTACATCGGTCAGGTACACTGCCTGGTGGGGATTGCAAGCCTCTTGAGATCCCTCGAGAGGTAAAACCTGTTGTAAGGTCGCAAAACCACGCATCAAGTTTTTGGCGCCGCTGCCGGGGAATAGTTATTGTTTAGGTTGAATTTTTATTTTATTAGGTCTACTCACTAGATTCCTTTCTAGTGAGATTTTTATTTAATTTTTCTAGGTTTTTCTTTAGTCTATCTTTTTTCTTCGTTTCTTTGTTCGTAACCATTACCATCCGACATCATGGAAGGTGGTAATATCCTCGATCCTAACAACCCACCACCACAACAAAACCCACATCCTAGAGCCCGTACCTTAGGAGACTACTCTCGTCCTAGCCACCATGGCTATCGAAACACCATTGAGCTCACTCATGGAGCCAATGTCACTCCCTTGCGATCCGACACCATCCGGTTGGTGCAAAGCGGATGCGCATTCCATGGACTTCGTTCCGAAGATCCTAATCAACATCTCAAGGACTTTCTCAAAATCGTTGATTCCATAGACCTTGATGTTGCCACTCGAGAGATGACCCGACTGCGTCTCTTTCAATTCTCTCTGCGGGACCAAGCTAGTCAATGGCTAGAGCGTCTACCCGCAGGATCCATCACCTCTTGGGATGATCTCACCACTCATTTCCTTGCTCAGTTTTTCCCACCAAGAAGAACTACCAAGCTAAGGAATGATATCTTGATGTTCCAACAACGTCAAGGCGAAACCATCTACGAGGCATGGACTCGATTCAAGGACTTACTCCACAAAGTCCCTCACCATGGCATAGAACTTTGGCTCCAAGTCCAAATCTTCTATGACGACATCAATCTCTCCACGAGGCAAACCATTGACCAATCGGCCGGTGGTAAGCTACGTGATCTAAGTGCGGAACAATCATGGGCTCTCTTGGAAGATCTTTCTCTTTATGACAACGAAAGTTGGAATGATCCCCGTGATTTGAATAAAACGGTTAAGGCAATATCTTTGCCTTCGATCAATTCAAGCACTTCCGACCGTAGGATCATAGAACTTGAAGACCAAGTCAAGTTTCTTATGAAATCCTACGAGGCTCCTAAACCTTCAAGCCAAGTGAACAAAATCACTTCTTCGTGTGAATTATGTAGTGGTCCCCACGACACTCGTGATTGCGTGGAACTCCCCGAACAAGCTTTTGCGGACTACGCATCCTCGCGTACCGACGGAGCGGGAGACAAGTGGTACACTTTTAAACCCGAGCCAAACCCCTACGGTGATTCATACAACCCCTCATGGAAAAATCACCCAAACCTTAGGTGGAAACAAAACCAAAACGCACAACAAACCAATTCTTCTAACCCACCTAATCGTTTCCAATCAAGCGGTTCATCCCCAAACCGTACTTTCAATAATAATCCTTCCAACAATTATGGTAGTACCAATAATCTTGAAGGATTGATGTCCAACTTCATGACATCTCAAGAAGCTCGTTTAGCAAAGTTTGAAGCCGATTTCAAACAAAAACAAAGCGAGATGACCAATAAGATTGACACTTTGTTGAAAGCCCTCAATGACCGAGAAATGGGAGCACTCCCTAGCAACACAGTCAAGAACCCGAAACTAAATGTCAACGCCATTTCATCGGTTTCGTCTCCTAGTTCTTGTCCACAATATTATTCGGTCAATTCCATGAGTTCGTGTTTCAAACAAACCCAAGTCGTTCAAAATGACCAAGGAGTTATGATATCCAACACTAAATTGGTCAACAACATAGTTGAAACACCTCCCACTCAAAACCTTGACGAAGAATTCAAGGAGCTCCACCTTGAACGTCCGGTTATTGATGTATTAGCACGAGCCCCCTATTATAATGCCCTCTTAGAAAAATATGAGAAGAAGCTCGAGTTAGGTGACAAAGGGACCGCCTTCGTTCAAAACAAACTACCTAAGAAGTTAGATGATCCGGGCTTATTTGTTCTACCTTGCAAGATCGGTAATTCGGAGGCTTATTACACATTAGCCGATCTTGGATCAAGCCTTAACCTACTTCCGTTACCTCTCTACACCACTCTAAAACTAGGGAAACTTGAAGAAACCGAGGTAATAATAGGCTTAGCGGATGGAAGTATTGCTTACCCGGTTGGAGTAGTCAAGGACGTGTTAGTACACATAGGAAAACTAACCATTTTAGCCGATTTCCACGTCCTTGATATGGTTAGCGACCCTACATGCCCCTTGTTGATAGGTAGAGGATTTTTGGCGACCGCTAGTGCTATGATTGATTGTAAGGAATCTAAGATAGCGGTAGGAGAAGGTGATACTTGGTCAGTCTATGATGTGAAGAAACATGCCTATGATACTAGTGAGGAACCAACACCCCATTGGTTAGAATTAAATAGGAGACCATCTAGATATGGACCCTGGATCGATGGAGACTTCATAGGACCCCAACGCCTATTTTACCTAGAAGAGGACTTTGTGAGCCGAACACATACGGTAGAACAACTCTTGGCTAGGGACACCGAATTGGATCCATTTGAAGACCCTCTAGCTTTTAGGAAGATGATTAATTTCCTAGGAGTTTTTCCAATTAACCTAGGGATGAATAGGTGGACATGTGAAGACAATGATCATAAGTGGGATTGGGACAAACCACCCAAAGATGGAGATGGGTCATGGCATATTAAGATGACATTGTATGACCCGGATGGAGAGAGGTTTGAAAAGATATATCATACTATGCGGACCAATAGAAAACTTCAATCCAAGCTTAACCCTAAAGATGTCCTCGATGACGATCTCACTTACATAGGTTAAAAGGACTTTGAGTCTAGCTACAAGACTTGTTAATAAAGAAAAGCGCTTCTTGGGAGGCAACCCAAGCTTTATTTGCTTTGTGTGTTTATTTATTTGTTTGTTTGATTTTATTTGCTTCCGTATGTATGTTTAATTATTATTATTATTGATTCATGTTCAAAACAAATTGTGAAAATGCTTTATCTTGTTTTTAACTTCGTCTTAACTACATATAAAGGTATTTTGCAAAAGTTAAGTGTAAGGGAAATCCAAATCGGTTTATTAGAACAAATGAACATGAATCGTAACAATAATAAATTAACATACATATTAGTAATTGTTTGAGTCAAATGCTTGTATCGAGTCATAATAATATTTCGCAGGAATTCCAGGAAGTAAGGTATAGGTTTTTCCAGAAATTTTCTGGAAACTTAACATGAGAATTCTGTCAGATCATTTTTGACGGCGTCAGGCTTTACAACCTGACGGCGTCAGGTTTTAATTTTCTGAAATTTTTGAAAGTTTTGTTTTTCTTCCGGAATCATAAAATGCTTTATTAAATCTCTAACTTATAAACTCCAGGAATCTGCAAAATAATCATTCCACAAGCATTATATCCTTATACAGATTTATCCCGCCGATGTTATGCAGGTTTTCGTGTTTGTTTTCTCAGGTTTAACAGGTTATTTTGGACAAGGAGATGTATGTGGAATCTAGCTTTTGGCGCTGCTTTAATCTTGAAGCTTCAACATTACCTTGGAAGAAGATCTAACCATGTTACCTCTTTATCCACCGAGCGAATCAGGGGAGTATTTGATTTCATTCTTTTACCTTATTTACTTTTACATCTTGTTATTTGAACATTGGGGACAATGTTCATCTTAAGTGTAAGGGGGGGGGGGTAAAGTACGATACCTTAGAGAATGCTATTATGCTTGATTTTTCGTTTGTTTAATGGTAGATGTGTAATAAAACTGAGATAAATACCTGTTAAGGCAATTTTAGTGCCAAATTTAAATTTTTTTACAACATATAGGAGTGAAACTTTGGTCTTAATGAGTGTCTCACGGATAGGAGTTATATGACTAGCACAAAACCGTACCACTAAAAAAATTTTCCACCCCCAAATATGTGAGGTTCGCCCCTAGAATTGGTAGGAAAAGCATTTATGCTATGATGTGTGTACCGGTAGCACTTAGATTCTAGAAATTGCGTTAGGACCATTCCAAGGCCACAAGTGAGACTACATTCGTGTAGTTAGATTTACTACATGATAAGAGGCATTAGGATTAACCCATTGTTTTACACCTGTGTTTTTGTTATAATTACGTTGGCTACATTGGTCAAGTAATTCTCCCACACCCTTTGCGTTGTACTCATTTTTAGTACACGATACCCCTAGTACACCCCTCATAGCTTATCTTTTCGTTTCTAACTTTAAGCATTTTACTTAAAGGAAGAATTTGTTTACACCCCACTTAAATGTACACCCAAATCGCCTTAGCCTACCTTGTATGCACTCATCTTTAGTGCATTATTGTGACAACATTTTTTTAAACCCTTAGTTAATTATCTAATTGATTACATGGTTGCTAAGTCGAGTCATATACTTGTACATATTGTTTTGGGACGATTGGGACTCATGGGTAAAGTACTAGTGTAATGGAGTAATGGGGAAGAACAACATTATTACCCCCATATGTGCTAAATATTTTAAAAGTACTCCAAGTGTTTCGATTATCTTAATTCGAGTCATTAGAATAGTTAATTGTAAAGTTATATAAAAGTTCAAGTGTAAGGGGGATACAACCCCCCTACGATGTATTATTTTGGATGGTAGGGCAAGAGTGTATGCAAAAAAAAAAAAAAAAAAAAAAAAAAAAAAAAAAAAAAGTAGAAAAAAACATACGGACTACCATCCCGTTTCATTTTATGTTTATTTTATCTTTTTTTTTTTTCTTTCATTAGCTTAAGTCGAGTCTAGTCTTGGCTTAGCAACGCCATATTGTACATGTAATTAATCAAGATCTTTAACTCGCCACCAGTAAAATATCCTTTATCCAACAAAACCGTGTTTATCATATCCGTACACCTAACGTTATAACCCGTTTAAAAGCCCTCTTTGATAGTTTATCTTAGGTGCTTACGCCTAGTGGAGAAGGTTTTCGATCCTTTCCCAAGCCTATGGTAATCTATTTGCTATGACAGGTAGTGAGAGATATTATTCATTTTCATTTATGAGATATACTTTTATGACACCTGAGAGATGTGAGTATCTAAACACTACTTGTGAGGTGCGAGTTTGTAATCTCCGTGCTTATTATGATTAAAATGGAACGACTATTTGTTGTAATTACTTTTATATTAGCGTTAAATGACCCCTAACTTGTATTTTGATTAGAATAAAAGCGCATTTGCTTGAGGACAAGCAAATCTCAAGTGTAAGGGTATTTGATAAAGCGAAAAGTGTACTGCTTTTAGGGGGTCATTTAAGCCCTAAATCGTATTTATTTGATCAAATATTGCCCTAAATCGTTCCTTTTGTCATTTTAGGTACTTTGGAGAAGAAATCTGGAAAAGGAAGCATTTTGGACGTTTTTGGAGCATAAAAGTGAAGAAAACGACAAAGTCACAAAAATCTGCTGGAAAAGTACCTGTGACGGCGTCAAGCCCCAGTGTGACGCCGTCAACCCTTGACGCGCCAGAGAGGATTTTGGAGGATTAAAAGGGGACGGCATCAAGAAGGCCATCAAGAAACCCTAACCGCGGCGAGGTGACGGCGTCAGCTCTATAACGTGACGCCGTCAGATCTGTTTTCCTATATATATTTTCATAATTTTTAGTCATTAGTGTGCAACTTTGTGAGGAGAAACCCTAAGACGATTTTTCTGCCATTTTTAAGGGTTTCATACCCTTGGATCTCCCATGTTCAATTGAAGATAAGTAATCAATTAATCATTCAATATGTCTATGTGTTGTTTGATTATATCTTGTTCTTGTCTTTTATTTAACATGCTAGGCTAGATTTATTTTGTGTTTGCTTAGATCTAATGAAACCTAACTATTGATTATTGGTTGTTGGTGTGTTATTAATTGTATTGGATGATTGTTTATCGATGTTAGGCTTAAGAAAACTGGCTAACCTCCTATACGGTAACTTGCTTGAACGTCTTAGGAAACATGAACCAATGCGTACTAAGGTTTTTATGGTTGTATTTAATGCATGAGCGAATTCTAGTGATCCCATGTTAGGAGCTTCTGATGCGTATGCGTGTCATTGCGGTTTAGCAGTTTTAATGCCTAATCAAGTTTTAAATTTATATTTAGCCGACTTATCAATAACACACACACTTAACGAGCAGTGTACCCGGTCAGTATGAATATAATGGTAAGTAGAGTGTCGATCACTAAGAGTGGAACGTATTATCTAGTTATTCTAATCAATATTTTAATATATTAAGTTAGCTATACAATCTAATCTAACGCAAGGGGGTTCAGCCTGAGAGACTGGCACGATTTGGTTGCAATTAAATAATAAACTAAACCAATAGGCATGAACGGGATGTTTCTTTTATAATGATAAGAAACCCTAACCCTAACCCGTCATACAAGAAAACGTGTGAAGAGATAAACATGATCTATTCTAAAAATAAATCTAACAAACTTTCTAAACCTACGGATAACAAACAATAATATCCGCAGCAATAAACACTATCGGCAGAAACGAAAATAAACTATCGGCAGGAACCAACCGCAACAGTAATTAATAACTATCGGCAGGAACCAGCTTCACTATCGGCAGCAATGAGAAATTCCTTATTTCTCAGAGATCCTAACAAACATCATAGATATAACCGGTGTCTTCGGCCCACGGAGTGTTTTTCTTAAAATCGGCCGGGAAGGGTGTCATAAATGTTATGGCTTCATATTCTGATTCATTCGGAATCTCTTGAATAGAAACTTCATTCAATTGCTCCTTGTCATAGTATAATTTAATTCGGTGCCCATTAACAATGAAACTTCCACCATGTTTGTCATGCAATTCAACATATCCCGATGGAGATCCATGTTTCACTGTATACGGTCCGAACCATTTCGGTTTCAGCTTGGGAGTTTTGAACTTATACTTCATGTTAAAAAGCAGAACTTTGTCTCCAGCTTTGAATTCTTTTCTGATTCTTAGCTTTCTGTCATGATAAGCTTTTGTTCTTGCTTTGTAAAGCTTGGAGTTCTCGTAAGCTTGTAGTCTAAGCTCATCGAGTTCATGCAATTTCAAAAATCTCTTTTCTCCAGCTACTTTGAGGTATGGGTTACAGTTTCTTAGTGCCCAGTAAGCGCGATGTTCGATTTTGAACGGCAAATGACAAGTTTTTCCATACAACAATCTGTATGGTGTTGTACCAATTGGTGTTTTGTAAGCCGTGCGAAATGCCTACAGAGCATCATCTAGTTTCCTCGACCAAACGGCGGGATTGTCTTTAACCGTTTTTTTGAGTATGCTTTTTAAGGATCTGTTGGTATTTTCGACTTGACCACTGGTTTGTGGGTGATAAGCTGTAGCGAAACGATGATGAACTCCGTATCGCTTCATAATTTTCTCCATTTGTTTGTTACAGAAATGGGTTCCACGATCACTTATCAAAGCTTTAGGAATTCCATAACGAGCGAAAAGCTTTTTGAGAAAATTGACTACTACTCGTGCATCATTTGTGGGTAAGGCTTCGGCTTCAGCCCATTTGGAAACGTAATCAATAGCAACGAGAATGTATTCGAATTTGTGTGATTTAGGAAACGGTCCCATGAAATCAATTCCCCAAATATCGAATAATTCACAGACTTGAATGCTCTTTTGTGGCATTTCATCTCTTCGAGAAAGACTACCGGATTTTTAGCAAGCATCACAATTCTTAACAAGAGTATGGGCTTCTTTAAAAATAGTCGGCCAATAGAATCCAGCATCAAATACTTTTTTAGCGGTGGTAGAAGGACCATAATGTCCCCCAGTTGGGCCATGATGACATTCATCGAGAATTCTTCTCGTTTCAGAACCATAAACACATCTTCTAATCATCCCATCGGGACACATTTTGAAAAGATAGGGTTCTTCCCAATAATAATGTTTAAGATCCGAAAAGAATTTACTTCGTTGGGCATGAGTTAATCCTTTCTTTAGAATTCCTCCAACGAGATAATTTGCATAATCGGCAAACCATGGAATTTCGTTGTCAACAATTGTATCAACAGTCATGAGTGTTTCATCCGGAAAATAATCGTCAATCTCATCTTCTTTTAACTCTTCCAGATTTGGATTTTCTAAACGAGATAGATGATCAGCGGCTAGATTTTCTGCTCCTTTTTTATCTTTGATTTCGATATCGAATTCTTGGAGTAGTAAAATCCATCGGATAAGACGCGGTTTAGCATTTTGTTTCGCAAACAGATATTTTAACGCTAAATGATCGGTGAACACGATTGTTTTCGAAAGTACAAGGTATGATCTGAATTTATCGAAAGTGAAAACAACGGCTAACAATTCTTTCTCTGTAATTGTATAATTCTGTTGAGCATTGTTGAGTGTTTTGCTGGCAAAATATATAGGACGAAAATGTTTCTCTTCTCGTTGTCCTAATACAGCTCCAACAGCAAAATCGCTTGCATCGCACATAAGCTCGAATGGTAGTGACCAATCAGGGGAAACCATAATGGGTGCACTAGTCAGTTGTGTTTTCAATGCTTCGAATGCTTTCATGCAGTCTACATTAAAATTGAAAACAGAATCTTTTTCAAGAAGTTTCATCATTGGACGAGATATTTTGGAAAAATCCTTAATGAAACGACGGTAAAAACCTGCATGTCCTAGGAAACTTCTAACGGCTTTAACGTTAGTAGGGGGTGGTAATTTGGTTATGACATCGATCTTTGCTTTGTCAACCTCCATTCTTGCGCTGGAAATTTTGTGTCCTAACACAATTCCTTCAGTTACCATGAAATGACATTTCTCCCAATTGAGAACAAGATGTGCAGCTTTACATCTTTCAAGCATTTTATCGAGGTTAGAAAGGCAAGCTTCGAATGAGCTTCCAAAAACTGAAAAGTCATCCATGAAAACTTCCATAGACGTTTCAAGCATATCTTGGAATATAGCAATCATACATCTTTGAAAAGTCGCGGGAGCATTACATAATCCAAAAGGCATACGCCTATAAGCGTAAGTTCCAAAGGGACATGTGAATGTAGTCTTTTCTTGATTAGCCAGATCAATAGGAATTTGAAAATATCCTGAAAAACCATCGAGAAAACAAAAGTATTTGTTTCCTGCTAATCTCTCAAGCATTTGATCCATGAAAGGCAAAGGAAAATGATATTTTCTGGTGGCTTTGTTTAATTTTCTGTAATCAATACATACTCGCCATCCGGTGACAGTTCTAGTAGGAACTAATTCGTTTTGTTCGTTGGTCACAACAGTCATTCCTCTTTTTTTCGGAACACAGTGAACGGGACTCACCCAAGGACTATCCTCGATGGGGTAAATTATACCGGCATCAAGAAGTTTGATGATTTCTTTTTTAACAACTTCTTTCATGTTGGGGTTGAGTCGACGTTGTCTTTCTACAACTGGTTTGGCATCTTCTTCGAAATTGATTTTGTGTTTGCAAAAATCAGGACTGATTCCTGGGATGTCAGAAGTTTTCCACGCAAAAGCTTCTTTATGCTTCTTTAGAACTGAGATCAGACATCCTTTCTCATAATCATTGAGCAACGAGGATATGACTACTGGAAGGAGTGAATTATCTTCCAAGTAAGCATATTCAAGATCTTTGGGAAGTGGTTTCAACTCAAGATCAGTCGGTGGTTCTTGAAGTGATGTTTTGATCCTCATTTGATCATTAAAACTGATTTCCTCAAAATCTTCTTCTATTATCTCTCCTTCTTCAACTTCTTCTTCTTCTTCTTCATCAATCTTTACTTCCATAAAATCAGCGAATTCTTTATCAAAAGTTGTTTCACTAATCTTCTCTGAAATAGTCATTTATGGATCAGAATCTTCAAGTAATGCATCCAATTCTTCCTCAGTGACTTCATCGATTATATCAATGTTAAAGCAAGAGTCATCACTGGAATGTGGATATTGCATTGCTTTATCGATTAAAAAGGTGATTCTATCTTCTCCAACTCCAAGATTTAGTTCTTTTCCTTTTACTTTGATGATCGCATCAGCGGTGTTTAGAAAAGGTCTTCCTAAAATAAGGGGTACTCGATTATCTTCCTCCATTTCTAAAATCACAAAATCCACCGGAAAAATGAATTTACCTACTTGGACAAGCATATTCTCAGCAATACCAACAGGGTATTGGTAAGTATGATTAGCTAGTCGGATACTCATCCTTGTGGGTTTCAAGGTGTTGATGGAAAGTTTTGTATACAGCGAATAGGGCATCAAGTTGATACTCGCACCTAAGTCGGCTAAAGCATCGCATGTGATGTTGTTTCCTAATATGCATGGAATCAGAAAACTTCCTGGGTCTCCGAGTTTTTGTGGAATTTTGTTTTGAACAATAGCTGAACATTCTTCATTGAGAAAGGTAGCGGATATTTGCTCCAACTTGTTCTTGTTGTTAAGAAGTTCTTTCAAAAATTTCCCGTAATTGGGCATTCCGGCTAAAACATCAATGAGAGGTACATTGAGTCTAACTTCTTTGATTATTTCAACAAACTTCTTATAACGTTCCTCCATTCTTTCTTTCTTAAGGCTCTGAGGATACGGAATTTTTGGAGTGTATACCTTAACTGGTGGTTTGGGTTTGGGTTTGGGTGGTGTTTTTGGTGTATTTTCCTCCTTGGATTCTTCATCTTCATCCTCACCATCGTAATTGATAGTTGTGGTATTGTTTGGGTTGGGTGGTGGATCATAAGAAAGGCCACTTCTTGTGAACACAACATTGATATGCTCATTTCTGGTTTGTGGTGGACGATAAGTCTTATCGTTCGATGATGATGATGGTTTTGGGTTGGCTTGGGTGTTACTAGGTAACGAACCTGATGGTCAGGAAGAAATTTGATCAGCAAGTCTACCAAATTTGTTTTCAAGATCTTGGATAGATGCTTGATGATTTTTCTGACCTTGCTCAACTTTGGTCTTGAGATTGAAGAATTGATTCTTGACGAACTCGTTGGTTGATTTTTGAGCTGTGACGAATTCTCTCATCATTTTTTCAAAATATGTTTCTTCAGGTTTTTTTTCGGAATTTTGTGAAGTTTGGTTCTCTACTTTTGGTTGGGACTCATGGTTGTTATCCCTTTGTCGGCGATCTTGCCAACTAGCAGAATTTCGTCCGTAATAATTTCCACGATATCCGCCTCCACGGTATCCTCCTTGGATGTAATTAGCTTCTCCTTCTTTTGGTTGATCCATAGGTTGATCATCGCATTCTGATGATGGGTGGTTACCTCCACAGTTGTTACAACCATCTCGCATTTCTTTCATCTCTCCTCTAAGATCTTTGTATTGCGAGTCGATTTTGGAAACCAAGGTTTCCATTTTCTCCATGAGTTTAGATAAATTAGAACTTTCGACAAAAGCAACGGTTTTTCTTAAGGGTTTGGTTTTGGCATCTTTCGACCAGTCGAGTTTGATAAGAACTCGGTCTTCAAGCAATTGGTATGCCTGGTTAGGAGTCTTATAAAGAAATATTCCTCCAGCATCGAGAATTCCTTGAGATGTTTCATCAAGTCCATGGTAAAAGATTTGGATAATGGTTCCTCGTCCTAAACCATGTCCATGACAACTTCGAAGTAGATCTTTCATACGACGCCAGGCTTCGACGAGTGATTCGTTAGGGTTTTGTGTGAAAGCACGAATTTCTCCCATGAGTCGGCCAAACATTGCAGGTGGAAAGAATCGGCTTACAAAAGCTTGCCTCATCTCCTCCCAAGTAGTGATGATTCCTGGTGTTAATTCGTTATACCACACTTTTGCATCTCCAGCAAGTGATGACGGGAAAAGTTTGAGTTTAATGGCATCCACATTTGTATCACCGTATCGGAACATGCCACAAATTTCAATGAATTCGGCAACGTGTTTGTGAGGATCGGCCCTCGAACGGCCATCGAATTGACGGTCTTTGATCATAGAAAGATGGTGACCTTTCACGGTGAAATTGTCACCTAAGTTGACAGCAACAATAGCAGCTCCATGAGTGGGTGCTACGGCTCGGTTTGCTTCCCACATGGGTCTATCGTCAGCCATGGGAAAAGGTTGATCAGTGAATGGGTTATAAACGACTTTGGCTTCAAAAAGGTTATCAAAAGTTGGGTTTGGTACTCTTGGCACACGATTGGCTAATGGAACAAAGGGTGTTCTTCTTCTTCTTCTAGATCTTGTTCGAATCAAACTTTCGGGATCAAAAAGTGATGGAATTGGTTCTACTCCAGTTGATCGAGTGTTCATACAATTCCCCAGAGAATCGAGGCAATGTCTAAACAAACGAACGAAGAATGAAAACAATTTGAAAGGATCAGAATCGTCCAACCGATCGGATAGAATGGTCTACCGATCGGATGGATCTCTCGGTAAATTTGGTTTGAAGGATCCGGTCGGATGGAAGTGTCCGCCGATCGGATGGTGCTCTCGGTAAATGAAAATTTTGGAAAACCGATCGGATGGATGAACAACCGATCGGATGGGCAGCTCGGTAAGACTTTTTTTTTTTTTTTTTTTTTTTTTTTTTTTTTTTTTTACGAAAACTAACTATGTGAGGAATGAACTAAAACTTACAGAAACACGATCAAATCCCCGGCAGCGGCGCCAAAAACTTGATGTGCCCGGTTCGGTGCAAGTTTTAAATTTATAAGGGGTGAATTACCGAATCTAATGACAACACATACGAGCAAGTATACTCGTCCGTTGTAGCAAGATTTTGATGGTAAGTCGGGATCGTTCGCAGGGATATGTGTAGTGAATCGAATTGTAAGTTAAAAGCAACTTTCTCAAACAAGTAGTAATGATATTATGAAAATTCAAATGATTAAAAACTACACTTGCTTAGACTAGTGTACTACAATTGACTAATATGATTGTGATAACTTGGGATAACATGTTGGTTGTGATAATTAGTTTTGGCACTAATCTATTGTTTCTACAAATTAAACCTTCGTCAAGATCTTGGTTTATAAAAACAAGCATTACGTTTAACCAATCAATTCAAGATCAATTCAAGGTTCATGAGTTGGTGTTTCTCAAACACAAAAACAATCTTTTGTTTTATCAAACAAGCTTAGGAAATGGTCAATACAAAAGGTAACCGATTATAGACAAAAGGTCACAATTGAAAGTAAACTATTAATCTCTCGACCTTTAAGATGGTTTACAATCAATCCGTTTTGATAGACAAAAGCATTTTCATTACAATCACAATTAAGTTCCTTTGTTTAATCAAGAATAGTGGAAGACAACAATCATTCATAGACAAATGATTATAACTAGTGGAATAACAATAGTTCTTTTGACCCTTAAGATTACTAGCACTAGTTAAACTTGATTACCCAAATGTCACTATGAAACTTTATCCCAATTGGTTCTTAGAATCAACTTGAAATTGGATTAAAACATGTTATCACAATCATATGCCAATCAATAAATAATACACATCATCTGAGCAAGTTAGAGGTGGCAATTTGTGCCCAAACTCAAAAAAATGGGCTAATTGGGCAAAATTTTAAAAGATTTGGGCACATTTGGTCCCCTCTTTTTTTTGAAATGGGCATATATTGCCCATTTAAAAGTTAAATGGGCACAAACGGGCAGATATTTTCTCTCAATTGGAGAACATTACAATTGCTTTTAAAGAAAAACTTATAGATATAATATATTTAATTTTTTAAATATAAATGAGGTGTTACGTTTGAGGAATTTATTTCGTCGTTTTGGGTCTTTTCTAAAGCGATTTGTATAACATGTACCCGTTTGCCCCGCGCCCGTTTAGCCCGCGCCCGTTTGGCCCGTGCCCGTTTAGCCCGTAGCCCGTTTGAACCGTAGCCCATGCCCGTCCGGCCCGCCCGTTTTGCCACCTCTAGAGCAAGTGCACAAAGGCACTAGCCGCTCATAGCAAACATAAATGCAAACTCAATACTTTGAACATTAGAAACCATGATTGAAAGTCTTACAATGATTAGAAATAAGATAACAAGTGAAAGACAATGATTCCACAAGCAATGGAAATGGTGTATTCGACTTTCTTCCTTCTCCTGGACCTAAGGACGGATTTTCTGAGTATTTCCTATGAGTGGTTCTCTCCTCTAGCATACATGCTCTCTCTCTTTCTAGAGATTGATTGGTTAATATAAATACCCAACAAATGGTTTAATAAATTGCTCTAACCAAGGGTCTAAGTGCATAAATGCTTCTCTTGCTCTCCAAGTAGTATTGAATAGGTTAGAATACTGAAAAGAAGGACCTAGAACCGGATTTGTAAAGTCACAATCCTTAATAAAGAAGTTTTGGTCAACAGCAACCTCCAACCGATCGGATAGAATGGTCTACCGATCGGTTGGTCTTCACGGTAAATCCCAATTCTCCTCATCCGATTCGGTTGCGGGCGGCAACCGATCGGATGGCTACTGCTGGTGGACCTTTTTCTTGGACTTTTCCGTATGACTTGTTTCTCGGTTGTAGCTCTTGATTCTTTGATCTCTCCCTTCATCCTTAAGCTTATTAACTCGACTACTTGGACTTTTACTCATTGAAATACCTTACGGTGCAGAACTTGACACAAGACTCACATGCAATCATAAATATTTCTTTCTTCCTCATTTTTGCATCTTTTCCATCCATTTTCCTGTCTTTGGCTACAAATGCTTTGCAAACACACTTTGGTACGATTTAGTAACAAAAGCATATAAATATAACCACAAAACATATATAAAACTACCAATAACGCTACTAAAAGCATGTTAGATTTAAGCGTTATCATTTACCTGGATTATGTTGAAATTGACTGGTGATATTTTGAGCGAATGCCACATCTGACCTTGTGCATCTAACAGCGTACATGATAGATCCTACAGCCGAAGCATAAGGAACATTACTCATGTATGCCACCTCTGCAGGTGTTGAAGCACACATTTCGCTACATAAGCCATGCTTTACTTCCATTGGCAAATATCTTTCCTTGGAATTTTGCATATTGAATCTCTTCAATATTTTGTCAATGTAAGCACTTTGACTGAATACAATTAACCGCTATGATCTATCCCTATTGATCTTGATTCCCAGAATGTATGTAGCTTCCCCTAAATCCTTCATAGAAAAACACTTTCCAAGATATGCCTTAAAACTTTGCAAACTTGGAATGTCTTTTCCCATAATTAATAT
Source organism: Artemisia tridentata subsp. tridentata (assembly GCA_021014915.2). Lineage (NCBI taxonomy): Eukaryota > Viridiplantae > Streptophyta > Magnoliopsida > Asterales > Asteraceae > Artemisia > Artemisia tridentata. Next base: position 502,971,969 of record CP139508.1, read on the forward strand.
GTCATCGACATATAGGATAAGGAAAATTACATCACTCCCACTAGCTTTGTGATATACACATGGCTCATCAAGATTCTGAGTAAATCCAAACTTTTTGATTTCTTCATCAAATCTTTTATTCCATTACCGTGATGCTTGCTTCAATCCATAAATGGATCTTTGAAGTTTGCATACACGGTTTGGAAATTGTAGATTCACAAACCCCTCAGGCTGCGCCATATAGATGTCTTCATCTAGGCAACCATATAAGAAGGCGGTTTTGACATCCATTTTCAAAATCTCATAGTCATAGTACGCTGCTATAGCTATGAGAATCCTAATAGCTCTAATGTCTACTACAAGAGAAAAGGTCTCCTTGTAGTCAACCCCATAGGTTTGAGTAAAGCCCTTAGCTACCAGACAAGCCTTATAGGTGTGTACATTGCCATCCATGTCAGTTTTCTTCTTGAAGGGCTACTTACTCCCAACGACTTTAGCATTGGGAGGAAGGTATACTTCAATCCAGACTTTGTTATCTCTCATGGATTGCATTTCCCTAATCATTACAACTTGCCATTTATCCTTTTCAGGATCATTCATGGCAGCCCTATAAATAGCAAGTTCTCCAAGATCCCCTAATATAGTTTCCTCAACTTCTACGTTAAGACATAGACGTTCCGGAGCTTTCACAGTCGTTGAAGACTTGCGAATGGGAACAACTTCAGGTGGAGGACCCAGACTTTGAGGTTCCACAGGAAGTTCGCTAGTGTTTTCAGAAGGTAATGTATCTAATGATCATCTTCCAGATCATAGATTCTCCCACTGAATTCTTGAGATATGAGATCCTTTTCTAGAAAGTCTCCATACCTAGCAACAATTACTTTGTTTTTAGGTGGGTAGTAAAAGTAGTAACCCATCATTTCCTTTGGTTATCCTACAAAGATACACTTTACAGATCTCTGTTGGAGTTTATCTGCTGAGTCACATTTAACAAACGCCTCACAACCCCAGACCTTTAAATAAGACAAGTTAGGAGCTTTTCTATGCCATATCTCATATGGTGTCTTACCAACCTTCTTGGTCGAAACCGTATTTAGAATACGAACTGAAGATTCTAAAGAATAATCCCAAAAAGATAAAGGAAGAGTTGTAAGATTAAACATTGATCGCATCATGTGTAGCAATGTACGATTTCTTCTCTCAAATACACCATTTTGTTGTGGAGTATATGAAGATGTGAGATACTGGACAATTTGATGTGCTACGTCGGGTGCAAGTTTTAAAAATTTATAAACACGATTTATCCAATTCTCTAATTAACACATACGAGCAAGTATACTCATCCGTGATAGTAAAGGTGGGTAAGTCGAGATCGTCCCAAGGGAGTTGGTATTAGAACTTAGTAATACAATTTTTTACAAAAAGGGGTATCAATCCAATTTGGTGAAAATTCAAAAGCACGTAAAATCTAATCAATCAAAAACACATATACTTGTGTGTAATTCCTTAACTAATTGCATGGAGTATTCTACAAAGTTTGGTGTAACTTGTAATGATGCACAACTTAATATGAATGATTTATAATCAATGGTTTTATCACGAAAAATCATTTCTAAGAATTCAATCTTCTAGTTAATTCCTTTTGGCCTTTTTAACTATTATGACAATTCTATTAAACTCTTTGTTGTTTGAAAAACATTTCTTATCTTAAGAATTCTTACGAATCCTTTCGGCCGTTTCTCGTGATGAAATCGTTTCAAATCCATTTTAATGAGTTAATATGGTGCTTGTCACACACCATATCCCATACTAATTCGTGCACTAACGTTTTGGTATAAAAACATAAAGAAAATCCTTTCGGCCCTTTTTATTCTTTAACATTGTTTTTACCAACTAATTAAGCAAGATTAGATTGTATGTCAACAAACTTATAAAACAAGACATGTTTTCATGCATCACTATAAAATAAGGATACTCCAACAATTGTCACATCATACACACAAGTATACCAAAAATCACTCCATATCAAACATTATCAAACACAAGTAAAAAACAAAACTTTCATTCATCTTAAAGTAAAAGTAGTTCGTAGTAATTTAAACAAGAGATACCTAGTTTTGAGATTACAAGAACTAGAATTGTGGAACTATAGCAACCACACTCCTCCAATTGCCTATTACTACACGGAAACAACTCCACACTCGAACCAAACTATTGAGACTTTAACTCAATGTTCCTGGATGTTTTTCATAGCAATTACAAGCTTTCGGGCAATGATAATAAGTTAGCAAGGACTTGGTGTAAGCCTTTACTAGGTTTGGGGTGTCACACCTTTCAATCTAACCTAGGATCCTATAAATAAGTAAAGGAACCCTTCTCTATCAAGTAAAAACGTCCACTATTAGTTAATAAGCAGGAAATGATAAGCCACCATGATTATTGATGAAGCGAAAAGTGTACCACTTTTAGGGGGTCATTTAAGCCCTAAATCGTATTTATTTGATCAAATATTGCCCTAAATCGTTCCTTTTGTCATTTTAGGTACTTTGGAGAAGAAATCTGGAAAAGGAAGCATTTTGGACGTTTTTGGAGCATAAAAGTGAAGAAAACGACAAAGTCTCAAAATCGGCTGAAAAGTACCTTTAACGGCATCAGGGATTGCCCTGGACGGCGTCATGGCTTGGCAAGAAAAAGGTGGATATGAAAATTACTCATGATAAGCCAGAGAATTTTGCATGAAAAATCTGACGGCGTCACCCTTTGAAGTGATCAAGGTCGTCACGGCTTAACTTAAAGAGGGACGGCGTCAAGCCATAATCTGACGGCGTCAAGCCTTGATAAGCCAGAACGGATTTTGGAGGTCTAAAGAGGGACGGCGTCAGGAAGGCCATCTGGGAACCCTAAAAGCGGCGAGGTGACGGCGTCAGAATCTACAACGTGACGCCGTCAGCCCTTAATCTCTATATATAGTTTTGCAATTTTTTGTCATTAGTGTGGAACTTTGTGTGTAACCTTTTGGGAGGAAACCCTAAGACGATTTTAGCAGCTTTTTCAAGGCTTTTTGCCTTGAGATCTTCCATGTTACATTGAAGATAAGTTATCAATTAATCATTCAATATGTCTATGTGTTGTTTGATTCTATCTTGTTCTTGTCTTTTGTTTAACATGCTAGGCTAGATTTATCTTGTGTTTGCTTAGATCTAATGAAACCTAGCTATTGATTATTGGTTATTAGTGTGTTATTAGTTGTATTGGATGATTGTTCATCTATGTTAGGCTTAAGAAAACTGGCTAACTTCCTATTCGGTAACTTGCTTGAACGTCTTAAGAAACATGAACCAATGCGTACTAAGGTTTTTATGGTTGTATTTAATGCACAAGCGAATTCTAGTGATCCCATGTTAGGAGCTTCCTAGCCGGCTCGACATAGGAGTGAAGTAGGAGCTTGTAGAGTTGGGGAAGTACGTACGCCACCCCACGATTGGTATTAAGGAATACACCCGTCATCCACGCAATTAATACACACTAATCAACCGGTAAAAGATAGTTAGGGAGTAAGGAAATCTAAGTAAACACATTTCTCTCCACATAAATTTCACCACATTTTCATTTTCTGTTATTTTATTTTATTTGCATTCGTAGTAACTTGGGTTAGTTGACTAGCAACTAATTCCGCCCACTCTTTCAAACCCGAGATTTTACTTGCTTTCATAAAATTATAAAAACATAAAAAGAATCTTCTCTCACCCTTAGACCTATTAGAGTAGTTTTTCAATCCTAACGACAGTATTCCCTGTGGAGAACGATCAATCCCCCGTACTTACCACTACACTATACTACATCGGTCAGGTACACTGCCTGGTGGGGTTGTAAGCCTCTTGAGATCCCTCGAGAGGTAAAACCTGTTGTAAGGTCGCAAAACCACGCATCAAGTTTTTGGCGCCGTTGCCGGGGAATAGTTATTGTTTAGGTTGAATTTTTTATTTTATAGGTCTACTCACTAGATTCCTTTCTAGTGAGATTTTTATTTTATTTTTGTAGGTTTTCTTTAGTCTATCTTTTTTCTTCGTTTTTGTGTTCGTAACCATTAGCATCCGACATCATGGAAGATGGTAATATCCTCGATCCCAACATCCCACCACCACAACAACCTCCACCACCTCCTAGAGCCCGTACCTTAGGAGAGTACTCCCGTCCTAGCCACCATGGCTATCGAAACACCATTGAGCTCACTCAAGGAGCCAATGTCACTCCCTTGCGATCCGACACCATCCGGTTGGTGCAAAGCGGATGCGCATTCCATGGACTTCGTTTTGAAGATCCTAATCAACATCTCAAGGACTTTCTCAAAATTGTTGATTCTATAGACCTTGATGTTGCCACTCGAGAGACGACCCGACTGCGTCTTTTTCAATTCTCTTTGCGGGACCAAGCTAGTCAATGGCTAGAGCGTCAACCCGCAGGATCCATCACCTCTTGGGATGATCTCACCACTCGTTTCCTTGCTCAGTTTTTCCCACCGGGAAGAACTACCAAGCTAAGGAATGATATCTTGATGTTCCAACAACGTCAAGGCAAAACCCTCTACGAGGCATGGACTCGATTCAAGGACTTACTCCAAAAAGTCCCTCACCATGGCATAGAACTTTGGCTCCAAGTCCAAATCTTCTATGACCATATCAATCTCCCCACAAGGCAAATCATTGACCAATCGGCCGGTGGTAAGCTACGTGATCTAAGTGCGGAACAATCATGGGCTCTCCTAGAGGATCTTGCTCTTTATGACAACGAAAGTTGGAGTGACCCCCGTGATTTGAATAAAACGGTCAAGGCAATATCTTTGCCTTTGAGCAATTCAAGCACTTCCGACCGTAGGATCATAGAACTTGAAGACCAAGTCAAGTTTCTCATGAAATCCTACGAGGCTCCTAAACCTTCAAGCCAAGTGAACAAAATCACTTCTTCATGTGAATTATGTAGTGGTCCCCACGACACTCGTGATTGCATGGAACTCCCCGAACAAGCTTTTGCGGACTACGCATCCTCGCGTACCGACGGAGCGGGAGACAAGTGGTACACTTTCAAACCCGAGCCAAACCCTTACGGTGATTCATACAACCCCTCATGGAAAAATCACCCAAACCTTAGGTGGAAACAAAACCAAAACGCACAACAAACCAATTCTTCCAACCCACCTAATCATTTCCAATCAAGCGGTTCCAACTCGAACCGTATTTTCAACAACAATCCTTCCGGAAATGGTAGTACCAATAACTTTGAAGGATTGATGTCCCAATTTATGGCATCTCAAGAAGCTCGGATAACTAAGTTTGAATCCGAATTCAATCAACAACAAATAGAGATGACCAATAAAATTGACAACTTATTGAAAGCCCTCAATAACCAAGTGCTATCACCTCCACATAAGGACGCTAGGAACACAAATAGCGGACCCCAAGTAAAAGACCCCTCTTCATCCAAACACGTCCACTTCGTCAACATTGTCACTATCAAACCAATTGATAGGAATGAGGATAATAGTGAACCTGAGGACGAGGTTGAGAAAGTCGAGGTTGATAAGGAAGTTAGGAAAAGTGAGATTGAAGAAGTAGATGATGATGAGGACTACTTCAATAGGCTACCCACTAAGGAAGAGCGCGCATATCATACAGACTTATTCGATGACCCCGAGACACCATACTTCCTAGGTAGACCAATTGTAAAAATAGGCGACCCTTCTAATCTCAACATACCATGCAACATCGGACATTTACATGTGTGGAAAGCCTACATCGACCTTAGATCACCCATAAACATCATGACTAGAGCCCACTACAACTTGATAATGAAAAATCAACTTGGGTATAGGATGTTCCCGGACAAGGGTTGGATGAGTAACTTCACGGGAAGAGTTAAGGGATTACCGGTTTATGTAGGAAACTTCACCTATGTCACCGACTTTGTAATTGTAGAAGATATCCGCCCAATAGTCGATGCATCCTTAACTCAAGTGGTTTTTGGAAAACCATTTGTTGAGGTCTCTAGAATGACTTATGAACCTTCCTTAGGGATAGTTAGATTTGAGGATGAGACCGATGAGGTAAACTACCAAATGCCATATAAGATAGAACAATTCCAACACTTGTCAAATGTTGAGAAGGAGCTTAAGCAAGCAGTCTACTATAGGAATGATGAGGATAGAAATAAAGGAGTAGACTATGTTATGGAAAGGATATCCGGTTTCTACAAGGATTGTTTGAAATTAGGACCGGAATATAAAACCGGAAATGAGAATGGCCTAGGAACCGTGACCAATGATGGAGTCACGTAATGTACATGACTTTGAGTCTAGCTACAAGACTCGTTAATAAAGAAAAGCGCTTCTTGGGAGGCAACCTAAGCTTTATTTGTTTTGTGTGTTTATTTATTTGTTTGTTTGATTTTATTTGTTTCCGTATGTGTGTTTAAGTTTTATTATTATTGATTCATGTTCAAAACTAAATTGTGAAAATGCTTTATTTTGTTTTTAACTTCGTCTTAACTACATATAAAGGTATTTTGCAAAAGTTAAGTGTAAGGGAAATCCAAATCGGTTTATTAGAACAAATGAGCATGAATCGTAGTAATAATAAATTAACATACATATTAGTATTTGTTTGAGTCAAATGCTTGTATCGAGTCATAATGATGTTTTGCAGGATTTCCAGGAAGTAAGGTATAGGTTTTTCCAAAATTTTTCAGGAAACGTAACATGAGAATTCTGTCAGATCATTTCTGACGGCGTCAGGATTTACAACCTGACGGCGTCAGGTTTAATTTTCTGAAAATTTTTGAAAGTTTTGTTTTCATAAAAAGTTTTTATTAAATCTATAACTTATAATCTCCAGGAATTTGCAAAATTATCATTCCACAAGCATTATATCCTTATATATAGAGTTTATCCCGCCGATGTTATGCAGGTTTTCGTGTTTGTTTTCTCAGGTTTAACAGGTTATTTTGGACAAGGAAATGTTTGTTGGATCAAGCTTATGGCGATGCATTAGTCATGGAGCTTCAACATTACTTTGGAAGAAGATCTAACCATGTTACTTCTTTATCCACCGAGCGAATCAGGGGAGTATTTGATTTCATTCTTTTACTTCATGCTTTTACATCTTGTTATTTGAACATTGGGGACAATGTTCATCTTAAGTGTAAGGGGGGGTAAAAGTACGATTAGAGAATGCTCTTACGCTTGATTTTTGTTTGTTTAATAGTAGATGTGTAATAAAACTGAGATAAATACCTGTTAGGGTAATTTTAGTGCCAAATTTAAATTTTTTTACAACATTTAGGAGTGAAACTTTGATCTTAACGAGCGTCTCACGGATAGGAGTTATATGACTAGCACAAAAACCGTACCACTAAAAAATTTTCCACCCCCAAATATGTGAGGTTCGCCCCTAGAATTGGTAGGAAAAGCATTTATGCTATGATGTGTGTACCGGTAGCACTTAGATTCTAGAACTTGCGTTAGGACCATTCCGAGGCCACAAGTGAGACTACATTCGTGTAGTTAGATTTACTACATGATAAGAGGCATTAGGATTAACCCATTGTTTTACACTTGTGTTTTTGTTATAATTACTTTGGCTACATTGGTCAAGTAATTCTCCCACACCCTTTGCGTTGTACTCATTTTTAGTACACGATACCCCTAGTACACCCCTCAGAGCCTATCTTTTCGTTTCGACCTTTAAGCATTTTACTTAAAGGAAGAATTTGTTACACCCCACTTAAATGTACACCCAAATCGCCTTAGCCTACCTTGTATGCACTCATTTTTAGTGCATTATTGTGACAACATTTGTTTAAAACCCAAGTTAATTATCTAGTTGATTACATGGTTGCTAAGTCGAGTCATATCCTTGTACATATTGTTTTGGGACGATTGGGACTCATGGGTAAAGTACTAGTGTAATGGAGTAATGGGGAAGAACATCAATTATTACCCCCATATGTGCTAAATATTTTAAAAGTACTCCAAGTTTTTCAATTATCTTAATTCGAGTCATTAGAATAGTTATTTGTAAAGTTATGTAAAAGTTCAAGTGTAAGGGGAATGCAATGCCCCTATGATGTATTATTTTGGATGGTAGGGAAAGAGTGTATTCAAAAAAAAAAAAAAAAAAAAATCGAAAAAAAAAATCAAGAAAAATACAAAAAAAAAATGAGAAAAAGAAAAGTAGAAAAAAACATACGGACTACCATCCCGTTTCATTTTATATTTACTTTATGTTTTTGTTATTTTGTTTTTAACTTAAGATTGAGTCGAGTCTTGGCTTAGCAACATTGTATAATACATGTAATTGATCAAGATCTTTAACTCGCCACCAGTAAAATATCCTTTATCCAACAAAACCGTGTTTTCCTTTTCCCTACACCTAATGTTATAACCCATGTAAAAGCCCTCTTTGATAGTTTATCTTAGGTGCTTACGCCTAGTGGAGGAGGTTTTCGATCCTTTCCCAAGCCTATGGTAATCTATTTGCTATGACAGGTAGTGAGAGATATTATCCGTTTTCATTTATGAGATTTATTTTGATGACACCTGAGAGATGTGAGTATCTAAACACTACTTGTGAGGTGCTAGTTTGTAATCTCCGTGCTTATTATGATTAAAGTGGAACGATTATTTATTGTAATTACTTTTATGTTAGCATTAAATGACCCCTAACTTGTATTTTGATTAGAATAAAAGCGCATTTGCTTGAGGACAAGCAAATTTCAAGTGTAAGGATATTTGATGAAGCGAAAAGTGTACCGCTTTTAGGGGGTCATTTAAACCCTAAATCATATTTATTTGATCAAATATTGCCCTAAATCATTCCTTTTGTCATTTTAGGTACTTTGGAGAAGAAATCTGGAAAAGGAAGCATTTTGGACGTTTTTGGAGCATAAAAGTGAAGAAAACGACAAAGTCTCAAAATCGGCTGAAAAGTACCTTTGACGGCGTCAGGGATTGCCCTGGACGGCGTCATGGCTTGGCAAGAAAAAGGTGGATATGAAAATTACTCATGATAAGCCAGAGAATTTTGCATGAAAAATCTGACGGCGTCACCCTTTGAAGTGATCAAGGTCGTCACGGCTTAACTTAAAGAGGGACGGCGTCAAGCCATAATCTGACGGCGTCAAGCCTTGATAAGCCAGAACGGATTTTGGAGGTCTAAAGAGGGACGGCGTCAGGAAGGCCATCCGGGAACCCTAAAAGCTGGTGAGGTGACGGCGTCAGAATCTACAACGTGACGCCGTCAGCCCTTAATCTCTATATATAGTTTTGCAATTTTTTGTCATTAGTGTGGAACTTTGTGTGTAACCTTTTGGGAGGAAACCCTAAGACGATTTTAGCAGCTTTTTCAAGGCTTTTTGCCTTGAGATCTTCCATGTTACATTGAAGATAAGTTATCAATTAATCATTCAATATGTCTATGTGTTGTTTGATTCTATCTTGTTCTTGTCTTTTGTTTAACATGCTAGGCTAGATTTATCTTGTGTTTTCTTAGATCTAATGAAACCTAGCTATTGATTATTGGTTATTAGTGTGTTATTAGTTGTATTGGATGATTGTTCATCTATGTTAGGCTTAAGAAAACTGGCTAACTTCCTATTCGGTAACTTGCTTGAACGTCTTAAGAAACATGAACCAATGCGTACTAAGGTTTTTATGGTTGTATTTAATGCACAAGCGAATTCTAGTGATCCCATGTTAGGAGCTTCCTAGCCGGCTCGACATAGGAGTGAAGTAGGAGCTTGTAGAGTTGGGGAAGTACGTACGCCACCCCACGATTGGTATTAAGGAATACACCCGTCATCCACGCAATTAATACACACTAATCAACCGGTAAAAGATAGTTAGGGAGTAAGGAAATCTAAGTAAACACATTTCTCTCCACATAAATTTCACCACATTTTCATTTTCTGTTATTTTATTTTATTTGCATTCGTAGTAACTTGGGTTAGTTGACTAGCAACTAATTCCGCCCACTCTTTCAAACCCGAGATTTTACTTGCTTTCATAAAATTATAAAAACATAAAAAGAATCTTCTCTCACCCTTAGACCTATTAGAGTAGTTTTTCAATCCTAACGACACTATTCCCTGTGGAGAACGATCAATCCCCCGTACTTACCACTACACTATACTACATCGGTCAGGTACACTGCCTGGTGGGGTTGTAAGCCTCTTGAGATCCCTCGAGAGGTAAAACCTGTTGTAAGGTCGCAAAAGCACGCATCAATTATGGGGCTTAAATTCATCATTAAATGAAACTTTGTAACAACATCTTCATCCAACCGATTGGTTTTAGGCTCCAACCGATCGGTTGGAACTCTCGGTAAATCCCAACTCTCCCCATCCGAATCGGATGCGGGCTCCATCTGATCGGATGGGGCCTTTTGCCACACACAACTTTGATTTTTCTTTTCTTTTCTTGTCGCGTGCTTTATCTTTTGTTGTGGCACTAATTTCTTGCATAGAACTTGATCTTTTCTTGATATTTGAACATAGAAATCTTGACATAATCAAATCCTTGAGTTCTTGTGTGGTTTCTCTCTCTCGTTTCCATCTCGGGAATCTTCCAATGTGCATAATCACTTCAATTCTGTTGGAAAATTTAGTGCACTTGAGGGATTAATTCAAACCTGGTAATGGGCTTGGAGGTACGGAGTATACACCCATCAGGTCAATGTTTACCCTGACTCAAATTAAGTGGTTTGTGGTTCTGCTGCTAGTGTAAATGATAATACTGCTGATGCAGATCATTCTGCTGCTAGTATTATTCATTGTGATGCTGATGCAGAACATTCTGCTGCTAGTGTTATTGATACTGCTGCTAGTACAATAATACTGCTGCTGAGTTGCTAGGCAATAGATTCTGCTGCTAGTACAATTTATTGTGCTGCTAGGCATAAGATTCTACTGCTGGTATGCTAGATAAAATTTGTAACTAACTTTGACCTATTTTGGGAAGTTTCAAATTCTTAATTAAGACCTTGATTTTTTGGTCTTGTAACCACTATTGCTAGAATTAAAGAAAGTATATGGAGAATATTTGGCCAATATTTTCTCAGTTTTCCTATGAATTTGGTTTTGAGTATATCTCTAATATATATAGAGATCAACACATCGGCATGGAACATACACAGAAAACCTAAACACTTGAAAGCAATTCAGTTTTTGATTTGTGCCTAAAACAAGAACATCACTTGGTCTTATCCCATAGAGATATTCGTGTAACCCAGGCATAGGGTCGAATAGTTTCTATTGGAAAGTGATTACACGATTTCAAGTGAATATCTGGTACATTGATTATCTTTACCCTGATCTGGGAACACAGAAACAACCAAACGTACACAATACAACCAACAATCCATAGAAACTATTTTAGTGATATTCAATGGCTGCTGCGATGAGGCATATGGCTGCTAACTTTTCCAAACTGGAAAAGTTTGAAGGTGTCGATTTCAGATATAACAATTTATACTTCCAAAAGGATACACAAAGGAAATATGTGTAACCCGAGTCGTTGTCCCGAAGAAGGATGAATGGAATATGTGATATCGGGTTCGTGAAACGTGTAGTGAATGGTGAAAAATATGGGTTTTTGGATTTTTAAACTAAAGAAATGAAATATAAATTAAAACAATTAATAAGGCAAGGGAAACGATAAACTAAAGCTAACGCATCTAAAAACGCAAGGGAAACCTAAATACGCGTAAATCCCGGGCTAACCCTGAGCTTTAAAGGAGAAATTAAGAAATACTAACTCTACGGATGCAAATATATTTTTCCTAAGTTTTAATTTATAAAAGGAAATTTTAGAAAAAAAGAAAATTATTATTTTTATTTTTATTTAATTTTTTATGAATTAAAAACTGATTTAAAGAAATTAAATGATAAAAAATAATAAAACTATTTGGAAAAATCTGAAATTTTTATAAAAACTACTTAAATTAATAAGAAATAAAAGAAAATTAAGAATGAGGAAAAAGCAGTTATCAATAAGCAGTTTTAATCTATTTTAAGAAAATAAGCTAAGGAAGTAAAAAGCGTATAAAGGAATTAAAGTGTGTCCCTTGGGCAGAAAAGACCCAAGGGCAGAGTTGGTTTGTATGTGTGGTATTGAGGTTTGGCTAGGCAGTGGACCAGGGTTCTGTTAGGAATTATTAGAATATATTTATTTTTCATTCCTGCTGGTAGTTATGGTTCCTACTGTAGTTGGTTTCTGCTGGTAGTTCATTTTGTTTCTGCTGTTTAGTTAGTCATTGCTGCGGGTTATCCCGTATGTTTAGAATGTTTGTTAGAGTTATTTTTAGAAGAGATAGTCTATATCTCTTTACTCGGTTTGTTATTAGCTGTATTAGGGTTTCTTAGTCTATAAAAGAAACCTGCAGCTAGGGTTTATGTACGCTTATCAAAAACATTATCATTAGTGAAATAAACGATCGATAGAGGATCAAAGTATTATAGTTATTCATTCTTCTTTAACTCTTGTGTTTAGTTTCCGCCTGAATACAAGTTTAATTCATAGAGATTCTCTTAGGCTGTTTGTGTTTACATAGACGATCTACCAAGCTCATAAGATCTATCAAGGTGTACAATCCTACAAGTGGTATCAGAGCCTGGTGAGGATCTCTGACAAAGAAGAAAAAGTTCTCTAAACAATCTCCTAAACCCTTTTCCAATGGAAGGCGAAAATCCTGAAAATTCTTTCATCAATAATGAAAAACCTAAAACTTCACATGTCCAACAACAAATAGTCACAACCACTGTGTCTAACAGTAATGCTAAATTCCCATACCTCAAGAAAGATGAATACGAGATTTGGGCTTTGAAGATGGAGTACTGGATCTCAAACAGTGATCATAACCTATGGAATGTAATCCTTAAAGGGAACGGCATGAAGAGAACAGGATGGGATGAGAAAGGCAACATCACTATTCTTCCACCTATGTCTGCAGAAGAGCATATTGCTCTTCAAAGGGAGACCAAAGCAAGAACTCTTTTGCTTCAGGCTCTCCCAGAAGATCATATGGGTGACTTTCATCACCTGGATGATGCTAGGGAAATCTGGCGTGCTATAAAAGCTAGATTTGGAGGGAATGATGAGTCCAAAAAGATGAGGAAGTCCATGCTCAAGCAGGAATTCCAGGAGTTCAGGATCTCTGAGGCTGAAGGGATTCACAAAGGTTATGACAGGTTTCAAAAGATCCTGAGCCAACTCAACCGGTTGCAGGCCAAGCCAGACAATGAAGACTGCAACACCAAGTTTTTAAGGGCTCTGCCTCCCTCCTGGTCTCAGGTTTCCATCACCCTTAAGGCAAGAGGTGGGCTCGATTTCATGAGTTTTGATGATCTTTACAACAAGCTCAAGACCCTTGAAATTGACATCAAAGGGTATTCAACCTACTCATCTCACACTCCATCTAATACTGCATTTTTTAGTGCTACCAGTACTAACAAGGACTCATATGGTGGTAGCCCAACTCCCTCTTCTTCATCTGTTTCCTATTCCCCTGCTATACCTAGAACACAGCCAAGATCTGGCAATGTGGTTGAGGAGGTCCTTCATTCATTTGTTGCTGATAGTACACCAAAACAGCAGCTTACTTATGAAGATTTTGACCAGATTGATCAACTGGATCTGGAAGAGATGGACATCAAGTGGCAGTTTGCTATGCTGTCAGTGAGGGCCAACAGATTTGAGAAGAATGTAGGGAGGAGGATCAAATTCAATGGACAGGAAGGTGCAAGGTTTGACAAAAAGGAAGGTGACATGCTACAAATGCTCACAACCAGGTCACTTTGCTAGAGAATGCCCAGATAAGAAGGTGGATGACAAAACAAGGTATTCTGCTTTCAAGATTCAAGAATTGGAGTCAGAAGATCCCAAAGCCTTGTTGTCTGTGGATTCCATGCTAGATTGGGAACAACATGAGGTAGCTGATGCAGTAAGAGGAGCTGCAAAGAACTATGGGATGATAGCTGGAGCTGGAAAGAAGGCACAAGTGGCTGAGAATTTTGCTTTGATGGGCTACCCATCTCAGGTTCAAAATTATCCATTTGGTTGTGTTGTTAAATATGCTGAACTGAAAAAGGAATTTGATTATATAGAGCCTCAATATAAAGAATTGTTTATTAAAGATCAAGCCTATAGAAACTCGCTTAATACGTTAGAAATTCAAAAGGTTTGGTACCAACAGAATCAGTTAGCTTATGAGGAAAAGATAAGGGTTTTGGAGAGAGACTTATAGTACACCACTAATGAGTTAAAACATGTTGAGAGAGAATATGATAAGGTAATTTTAGAGAAAAATGATTTACAAGCTAAGTTAGAAAGTGAAGAGATCAAATGTGCTTCATATAAAGAATCAACTAGGCTTGTAGATCTATTGAATGCTAGTTCTCAGTATGTAAAGGCTAAGAGAGGTTTGGGGTGTCCTAAAACTGGTGACTCTTCTGAGTCAAGAAGATTTGACCCTACCCCTAAGGAGGTAAATTACCAAATACCTGTAAAGTATGTAAAAGAAGGAGAGATTCATGTTGTCCCTCCTCCTATAAGAGGAGTGTTTAAACCTGTCCCTATCCACTCAGACCTTGACATAGACTTAAATGAATCATATATCTCCTATGGCAAAAAGTCCAGTGACTTGCCTAATCTTGATTGTGACTCTAATGATTTTGTCTCTTGTTCTAATAGTGACAAATCTTCAGAAATCAAGACAAATGATTTTACATCTTGTGATTCAAGTGTCAAGTCTACCACCACCAAGTCTGAAGATTTCTCCTCATAAGTAGCTAATGATGAATCTCATTCAAAGACAGCTGCTTTTGAAGACAATTCTTCTATTTTTGTTCAAAACAATGATGTTTCTAGTTTTGGTTCTGTTTCAAACAATGATGTTTCTGATTTTACTTCTGTTAAGAATAATTTTGATTGAACTTGTGGTTTTGATAATTCTGGTTGCAATAAGAAATGTCATGTTAAGAATAAATCTTTTAGAAAGAAGTCATGTTTTGTGTGTGGTAGTTATGCTCATCTTATCAAAGACTGTGACTTTTATGAGAAACAGATGAGTATGTGTGGTGGACAACAACAAACTAGGCCTATGTGGAACAATGTTAATGATATACCCCCATATGTTCCTCAAGCAGCAAGAATGAACTCTTGTAGAACTTCCTTTCCTGCTGGCAAACCTGTTGCTGCTGGTAAGCCTGTTGCTGCTGGTAAGCCAGTTGCAGCTGGTAAACCTGTTGCTGCTGGTAAGCCTGTTGCTGCTGGTAAGCCTGTTGCTGCTGGTAAGCCAGTTCCATCTGGTAATCCCAATCCTGCTGGTTGGAAAAGAAAAGCTGCTAGACCTTTCTATAGACCTACAAGCACTTATTTTCAAAATGATTATAGGCCTGTGTATTATTATGACCCAATGCATAGGGAGAGGGCAAGATGGGAAACTGCTATTAAGTCCTCAGCAGGTTGTTCTTGGAGAAACAATGACCAATACATGAGAATGGGGTCCAAGAACAATGGTGGATCTCATCAATCTCCATGGTTTAATTATTATTGATCCACAAGGCAGGCTCAAGTCAGTAATGGCTTGGGTCTCCCATGTATCTCATATTGTTGTATGTATTCTTTTGTTGTAGGATAATCCTCTAAGAAGTAAAGATGTAGGCATTGTTGACAGTAGATGTTCCAAGAGTATGACAGGAAACATTGAGAGACTGCATGATTTTGTACCCTTTAATGGAGGGACTGTGACATTTGGTGGAGGAGATGGAAAGATAACAGGGAAGGGAACTATTAGGACATCAAAGCTAGATTTTGAGAATGTCTTTTATGTGAAGGAATTCCAGAACTTTAATTTTTTCTCTGTCTCACAAATTTGTGACAAGAAGAACAATGTTCTCTTCACTGAAATAGACTGTCTTGTGTTATCCAAAGATTTCAAGTTACCTGATGAGAGTCAGGTTGTACTTAAAGTTCCAAGAACATTCAACCTTTACAGCTTTAATTTGAATGATGTCTAGCCTGAGGGTGATTTGGCTTGCTTGGTGGCAAAAGCTTCTGTGAATGAATCTACCAAATGGCACAGGAGGATGGCTCATGTGAACTTCAAGACCATCAACAAACTGGCCAAGAATGGATTGGTACATGGGCTCCCTCTCAAGACCTTCACCAATGACCACAATTGTGTTGCCTGCGACAAAGGAAAGCAACACAAAGCTTCATACAAGGCCATTACTGCTGTGAGCACCATCACAGAGCCTCTTCAGCTACTACATATGGATCTCTTTGGTCCTACTTCCATCAGAAGTATTGACCATAAATACTACTACCTGGTGATTACAAATGACTTTAGCAGGTTTTCTTGGACTTTCTTTTTAGGTACTAAAGATGAAACCTATCATGTGATTAGGGTCTTTATTTCCTTAATAGAAAACCAGCTAAATAAAAAGGTTAAGAGTATAAGGTGTGACAATGGAACAGAGTTTAAAAATTCTAACCTAATTGAACTCTGTGGGATTAAGGAGATTAAAAGGGATTATAGTAATGCTAGAACGCCACAACAAAATGGGGTTGATGAGAGGAAAAATAGAACCCTTATAGAAGCAGCTAGATCAATGCTGGCTGACTCTAAGTTGCCTACCATGTTTTGGACTGAAGCTGTTTGCACTGCTTGTTATGTTCTGAATAGGGTATCTATTACTAGTCCCCACAACAAAACACCTTATGAGCTTTTGTCTGGGAAGGTTCCTAACATTAGTTATCTTAAACCTTTTGGATGTCATGTAACTATTTTGAATACTAGTGATCACCTAGGAAAATTTGAAGGAAAGGCAGATGAGGGGTTTATTGTTGGTTATTCTGCTCATAGTAAGGCCTAGGGGTGAGCATGGGGCGGTTCGGTGCGGTTTTTGGCTAAAACCGCCCCGCTCCGCAAAATGCGGTTTTTAAAAAATTGAGGATCCGCACCGCGCAGTTTTTTGCGGTTTCGGTTTTGCGGTTTTGTGCGGTTTCGGGTTGGTTTTTGGGTCAAAACCGCCCCGCACCGCAAGATATATTTTTTTATTTTTGGTGCAGTTTTTGGTGCGGTTTTGCGGGTTTATGTGGTTTTTTGTGCGATTTTAGTGTGTTATTCTAAAAAATAAAAAAAATATATTATAAAAAATATATCAAAAAAATAAAAAATATAAATTTTAGTGTGTTATTCTAAAAAATAAAAAAATATATATATTTAAAAAATTATAAATTGTAGAGTGGTGCGGTGCGGTTTTTGCGGTGCGGTTTTTCGGTGAAAACCGAAACCGCACCGCAAAATGCGGTTCGGTTTTTTGTGGGGCGGTTTTTTGTGGTTTTTGCGGTTTTGCGGTTTTTGTGGGGCGGTTTTTTGTGATTTTTGCGGTTTTGCAGTTTGCGGTTCGATTTTTGCTCACCCCTAGTAAGGCCTATAGGGTTTATAATTTGTCAGCTAAGAGAATAGAAGAGACACTTAATTTAAGATATCTTGAGGATAAACCTAATGTACAGGGTGCAGGTCATGAGTGGTACTTTGACCTTGATTATCTGACTGATAATTTAGGTTATGCAAGATTCAAAGCTAGTCAATCTGTTGGTACACATGATTATGATACTAACAATGCAAGTACCTCAGATGATGATTCAGACTCAGAGTGTGATGATTGACCCATTGTTGTTCCTTCTTTTCCCTCTAACAACTTTTCAGGTACTGAGCTCAAAGATTCTTCTGATAAGGCTGAAGATAATTCAAGTTTTGCTGAAGATCTTGCTAGGCTTCAAAGGCAAGAACCTGGTGCCAAGGAAGCTGCTGAAAAGTTTGGTTTTGGATTCTCACAAGAAACAGAGGAGATCTTACAAAAAGCTTATGATGAAGTCCACAGGAATCTGGATTCTGCTGGTGGTGTTCCGGTTCCTGCTGCTGCTACCAATTCTGCTTATAGCTCTTCTGTTCTTGCTGATGTCACAATTCCTGCTGGTTCTTTGTCCACTTCTTCTGCTGATACAATGGGTATCAATGAACCGCCTACAAGGTACCCAAGTCCATCAGACCTTGGGAATTCACTCTCTTCAGGATCTAATTTGGAGGATCCTCATCATCAATCAAGCACAGACATCTTCACTCACTCCTCATATGATGGTGAAATTAATCCCTCTATCTCTAATCAAGCCTCATCCTTTGATGTCAATCCCACTGCTACCAAGAGGATTAACACTGTTCATCCTCAATCTTTGATACTTGGAGATCCCATATCACCTGTTCAGACAAGAAGCAAGTTGAAACAACCTGGTTTTGGAGAATCTGCATTTGTGAGTTATATTCAGGATCAGCTAAGGAGTAATCATACAGACTATCTTCATTGCCTCTATGCTTGTTTTCTGTCTCAAATAGAACCAAGCAGTGTAGCTCAAGCTCTTGATAATTCTGATTGGTTGAGGCTATGCAAGAGGAAATGCAGCAGTTTCAAATCAGAAAGACTGGCAGTTAGTACCTTTTCCTGAAGGAAAGCATGCAATTGGAACAAAATGGATTCTCAAGAATAAAAGGGATGCTAGGGGAATTGTGGTTTGAAACAAAGCTCCGTTGGTTGCTCAAGGACATCGAAAAGAGGAGGGTATTGACTATGATGGGGTATTTGCACCAGTAGCAAGAGTTGAAGCTATTCGATTGTTTTTAGCTTTTGCATCATTCATGGGGTTTGTGGTTTATCAGATGGACGTGAAGAGTGCATTTCTTTATGGTAGAATTGAAGAAGAGGTCTATGTTACTCAACCAAAGGGATTTGTGGACCCACAGAATCCTGATTTGGTTTACAAAGTTGTAAAAGCACTCTATGTTCTTCATCAGGCACCAAGGGCATGGTATGCCAGGTTGTCTGCCTTTTTGCTAAAACATGGTTACAGAAGAGGGGCAATAGACAAGACACTCTTGATCAGGAAGAATTACAAAGATATCATCCTTGTTCAAGTTTATGTAGATGATATCATTTTTGGTTCCACTAATGAAGCTTGGTGTAGGGAATTTGAGGAATTGATGAAAAGTGAATTTGAGATGAGTGCTATGGGAGAAATGACATTTTTCTTGGGCTTACAGGTTAAGCAAAAGCCTGATGGAATTTTTATCAGCCAGGAGAAGTATGTGCAGGACATACTTAAGAAGTTTGACTTGGAAAGTGTGAAGACTGCAACTACACCATATGAAGCTCCAAAGCCTAAGTCCAATACTTAACCTGATGCTGCTGTTAATGTTCACTTATACAGATCCATGATAGGTTCATTGATGTATTTGACAGCTTCTAGACCTGACATCATGTTTGCAGTCAGTGCTTGTTCCAGACATCAAGTTTCACCATTAACTTCACACTTGAATGCAGTCAAGAAGATCTTCAAATACCTAAAAGGAAAACCTAAGTTGGGTCTTTGGTACCCAAGAGATTCTCCTTTTGTGCTGGAAGCTTATAGTGACAGTGACTATGCTGGTGCTAACTTTGATAGAAAATCTACTACTAGGGGTTGTCAGTTTCTGGGAAGAAGGTTGGTTTCTTGGCAATGCAAGAAGCAGACTATAGTGGCTACATCTTCTACTGAGGGAGAGTATGTTGCTGCTGCTAGCTGCTGTGGACAGGTACTTTGGATGCAAAATCAGTTGTTAGACTATGGGTTCAACTTCATGAACACTAAAATCTTTATTGATAACCAAAGCACTATCTGCATTGTTAAGAACCCTGTTTTTCACCAAAGGACAAAGCACATAGAGATTAGGCACCATTTTATACGAGATGCTTATGAGAAGCATCTTATCCAAGTGCTTAAAATTCACACTGATGACAATGTGGCTGATTTGTTAACCAAGGCTTTTGATGGACCAAGATTTAACCATTTGGTGGTCCATATTGGGATGCTTAATCCTTAAGTGCTGAGATTGAGGGGAGGTATAAGTCTAAGGGGAGGCTTATTGTTGTATATTTTTCATTTTCTTTGTTTTCTTGTTTCTGCTTTATTTTCTTTTATGTTTACTTTATTTTCTCTAGAGTTATAGTTAAAAAAAAAAAAAAAAAATTGTATACTAACCCTTTGGCAGGTACAGTGTTCGTTTTTGACCACACAACAAATGGTAATCAACTCACCATGTCTCGCAGACAAGAAAGAGTTGACTCACCATGAGGGTACGACTCTGGTGTGATAATCAAATCCGTTGATAGCTGTAATAGTTTGCTCAAAACTATAGGGTTCTCAACTCACCGATGTTTCATTACTAAGAGTTGAATGGTTTTCAATTCGCCATGGATTTTCCTTTTGGGTTCCAAAGAATTGGCTAGCCCACAAGTATATGGCTTGTGGTAAAGGCAGTGGAAAACCATATTTAGTATTCAATTCACCAAAGGTTATCTTAAACCTAAGAATTGGCTAGTCCTGAGCAAACGGCTACAGGTAAAGACAACTCAAATCCGTTTACAGTTGATGATTTACTAAAAATCATATGGTTATCAATGTACCATGGTCTTACACACCTAAACATTGGCTACTCCAGTAGTGATGGCTATTGGTAAAGAGACATCAAATCCATTAATTTTCAATGATTCACCTCTTACAGGAGTTAACACACCTGGATGTGATGAGAATAGTATGAAACTTAAAAGTTTTGATGTACAAATAGTCATGGTTGCTGCTGCTGGTTTTTCTTCTGTTGCTGCTGGATACTTGGACTTAAAGATAAAGGTTACTTGTTGCTGCTGGTCATAGTCTGGTTGCTGCAGGTTACTTTATAGTTGCTGCTGCAGATCAAGTTCAATCCTCTACCTCTGGACGTCAAAGATCTACCAAGAAACTTGAAGTTAACCTAGTCAAATTCAAGTTTCGGGGAGGATTGTTAGGAATTATTATAATATATTTATTTTTCATTCCTGCTGGTAGTTATATTCATTCCTGCTGGTAGTTATGGTTCCTGCTGTAGTTTGTTTTTGCTGGTAGTTCATTTTGTTTCTGCTGTTTAGTTAGTCATTGCTGCGGGTTATCCCGTATGTTGAGAATGTTTGTTAGAGTTATTTTTAGAAGAGATAGTCTATATCTCTTTACTCGGTTTTTTTTTAGCTGTATTAGGGTTTCTTAGTCTATAAAAGAAACCTGCAGCTAGGGTTTATGTACGCTTATCAAAAACATTATCATTAGTGAAATAAACGATCCATAGAGGATCAAAGTATTATAGTTATTCATTCTTCTTTAACTCTTGTGTTTAGTTTTCGCCTGAATACAAGTTTAATTCATGGAGATTCTCTTACGCTGTTTGTGTTTACCTAGACGGTCTACCAAGCTCATAAGATCTATCAAGGTGCACGATCCTACAGGTTCGACCCCTGTTCTTGG
This sequence comes from Artemisia tridentata subsp. tridentata, assembly GCA_021014915.2. Taxonomy (NCBI): domain Eukaryota; kingdom Viridiplantae; phylum Streptophyta; class Magnoliopsida; order Asterales; family Asteraceae; genus Artemisia; species Artemisia tridentata. Next base: position 502,993,366 of record CP139508.1, read on the forward strand.
CTTTTTGGAAAATTATTTTTTTTTACTTTTTCTTTTTGAAATCTCAATAAGCACTAAATAATAAGCATCTTTTGAAACTAAAACTTTACTTGAAAACTGAAGTTAAGCTCAGATTAAGCTCTTGAAAAGAAACAGTGGCTTAAAAGAGAAACAAGCTAATGCAACTTAAGCAAAGTCTGATAATCTATTATAAGCTAAAATGGAATTTAATTAAGCTAATTTAGAAAAATAAGATCTAACTTAACCAAAAACCTCAGAATAAGCACAAAGCAAGATCAAATAAGCACTTAAAATCTCTAAATAAGGAAAAATAACTACTGATGCAGTCCTAAAGTGGGGCTACTGATGCACTTTTAAGGCTGTGTAAAGCTATGAAAAAGCAAATAAAAAAAATCAGAAAAATATGGATCAAGTAAATAAGCAACCAAATATTCTAAGTTCTAAGTTTCAGCTAAAATGGGCTTATATTTAACAAATTAAAAATGGAAAACAATAGCTGTAGGGGCACTATTTGCTGCTGAGGCAGCCTGCACTAAAATTCCTAAATCTACTCAGGACCATAGTGAAATCAACACAGCTTTTAAACATCAACTTAATGAGTTGAAATGGACTTAAAAATACCAAAAGAAAATACTGAATTAACTTAAACCTGTAATAAGCTATGAAGATCAGAACTTATCCTAAAGCTGAACTATCCAACTCTAATCTATAAAATCTTCCAATCAGTAAATTCAAGCTACAAAGACTACCTATCTAAGTTCATTTAGGTAATATCAAATTTCAACAATGTGCAGATGAATAGTAATTCCCAAATTAACCCATAAACAAGCTGTTCCAAACACCCTTAAGTGTGGGCTGTTTTGCCAAAAAGCTATAGATAGCAATATTTAGGCTAAGTACCTAAATGACAAATGAATATAAAGCCCTAATAAGATTAAATTAGCAATAAAACTGATGATAAAGCACTAAAATAAGCTATTAAACAAAGAGCACTATTTTTGGATTTTATGAGGTTTTTAAGATGAAAAATAAAGACATATGAGTTTAAATTAAACCAAGTTACTGAAGAGCTAATAAGAATAACAATAAGCACATATAATCTATAACTAAACCAATAAGCAAATGAAATAAGCAAATAAGCAGTTTTGACTAACCTTGACTTCCATTAAAAACTTGAATTTAGTACAATAATGTGAAACTTAGAATGGAAATACAATAATCTAAAGCTAAAAGCTGCATTTAAACTAAAGGATTAACTAAACTACTACTAATTTATACTACTCCCAATTTAACCCTAAAATTCCTAACCGCCCTTCTTTGTGAATGAGGATGGCTATTTATAGCCAGCTGAGGAGGAACCTAGGGTTTAGAACCCTCTCGGCCTTCTAATATCAACCCTTGATGATCCCTTGGTCTCCAATCCTTCAATCTCAGCCGTTGGATCATAGATAGTGCTGTCACATCCAATGAGAAAGCTGGGATATGCCAACGTGGCATGCCCTTTGGTTTCATTCCTTCTAGAACAATTTAAGGATGGGTAAATGGGGGTGATGCAGGGTAAAAAGAGGAGAGGGATGATCCACAGTAACACTTTGGCGGGATTGGGGGATTGGGTGTTATTTTAGTTTATTTTGACTTTTTAGGTATAAGGGTATGTTTTGACCGGGTTTAAAACGTGGGATCCGGGTATAAATGTGATTGGGCTGGATGGGTTAAAGTGTGGGCTGGGTGTTTGAATTGGGTTTATTGTTTTGATATTAGTTTTAAGGTTTATAGTTAGGATTAAAATGGAAATGGATGTAAACTCCAAGGGACTATTTCTGCCATTTTCTTAAACTGCTTCCAAGGGCTGGTTTTGCCAAATGATTAATCTTCAAGGATTGATGTTGATGTTTTGAGCTCAAGTATCTTCCCCGGCTTCGGCTTTAAATGCTCCTTTCCATTTCTCGTGCTCGGGTTTTCCGGGTTTTCTTGATTTTTGTCCATATTTCCAAATATCCGTACCTGCATATAAACAAACACAAATATCTTTGGCATTTTTGTTAGTTTTTGGTCGTTTTGGTCTTAATTTGGTCAAGAAAAGGTATGTGTTTACACACATACCAAAATCCCCCAGACTAAGCTATTGCCGTGTCCTCACACAATGTTATAAAAACACGTTTTTGAAACCAAAAATTTCCAACCTCTTTTTACTAACTTTGAAAAGTAGCAAAATTTTCAAAAGATATCAAGAAATCAAAAGTTTTGAAAGCTCCATGCTTTTCCATTTTACTCACACTTAATCTATTTTTATATTCTTCTCATTTTCATGTGACGGTTTGTTGACTTTCATTATCTCACGATAACTTTTAGGATAACGGAATAGGAAACACGACTCATAAAGAAGTGACCATACGGATAAAATTCGTCATCCTTGATTTTTCACGAGCCCCCAAGCTAAGCTTAAAAACGAAATCACAGCTAAAGTATGATTTTAGATGCTAACACTACCCGTAAATGATAATTGTGTACGCGTAGCTACTTCTCGCTCCCTTATTCCTAATTCCTCTAAGGATTTTATTATGAAATTTTTTTGATTTTTCTTATTTTACTATGATTAAGAACTTTATTATATAGAAGAAACCCGATTTAGACAATAATTAGTTTTCAAAACATTCCTAAAGACTCCTTTTTGATAAAAATTAAGGTCCACACTTAGATCCCGATTTAACACGTTTTTGGAAATACTTTTTAGACACTCCCGGACTAGAAATGAGGCTTATTATTATTATACTAGCAACATAAGCAACTTTATTTATAGATCCTCCGTCCTTTAAACACCCTGCACATCGGGCGTTACCGACAGTACCGGGAGTCTTATTTCGACATTGGTTATTTATTATTATTCACCTTTCATGGTACTTTTTTTTTTTTTTTTTTTTTTTTTTTTTTTTTTTTTTTTTTTTTTTTATTTTTATATTAATGCCTCACTCCTAACACTATGTACTTTAAAACTCACAGAACTTCGGAAATCCAAGACCTCGCCGCCTATTTTCGGAATAAAGGATCCAAGGGCCGTTACAATGAAGAGTTCCAAGACCTTAACGCCTTTCAGAATTAAGGGTCCAAGGGCCGATGTAAGAGGGTAGCCAAGACCTAAACTCCTATTTTTAGAAATGAGGATCCAAGGCGTAATTAACCGCAGCCTAAAGCACACGACACTAACATGATCTAAGTATGTACCCCAAGTTTCACCATCAGGGACCCTCGAGAAACGAATCAAAAACTAAGAATTGTAAAAACCGTGAAACTCTATTTATTGAAAATCATTTATTTTGGGTTTATTAATCTTATGGGAGCAAGAAGCCACAATTAAATTTCACGAGCTCTAAAAAGAACCAACTACTCTACGTTTAGCATCTAAACTCATAAATAACTCTATCATTTCTCGTTCTTCGCTAATTTAAAATCACAAATAATGAGATCCGCGAATGCTTAGCCAATAATCAAGCCATGCATATATAAAGTCAATTATGGGAACTTGCAAATTCTTAAAAAGAATTCGCATTTTATAGCTCCTTGTATAAAAGACTAGCACAACTTTCATTTAAAAGGTTAAGGGGACAAGCTAGGGCTCAACACGCCCGGTCAAGTCAGAATTTTATTCCTACTCTCACCAGCGGAAAGTCAACAAAATGTCAAAATACTTATGATATTTTTGCAAATTTTTTTAAATTTTCTCATTTTTTTGGGTATTTTTCTTCATTTTTTTAGGGGAAAAACGGGGTTGCATGAGTAAATGATTGGCTCTGAATAGTCAACTTAAATCAACCACGGATGTGGTCAAACAAAGTCAAACTATCAAGGACACAATGCAATAATCCAAGGAGTATAGTTTTATCCCCGGGTCGTTTAAGTCCCAGCGAAGTGTGAATTTGTGCTTTAAAACGGATTGTGATCAAGTGTTTATGAACAGAAAAGGGATTATGGATTTGATTACACTAATGAGATAAGAAAATAGCTTTAACCAAGCTATATAAACAAGAACTGGAAACCAAATTACTTAAAAACGTATAAAAACCTAAAAGCGTACGTTTAAATTTAAATAAACGTAAACGTACGAAATAAAAAGTGAGTTTTAAGAAATAAACAGCCTACGGATATGAAATTTATATTTTTACAACCCTAATAATAAAAGAAAATTATTGGAAAAAGAAAATTATTTATTTAACTTATTAATTAATTATTATTAATTAAAAACTATTTAATAATTATTTAAACTAATTAAAATTCTAATAAATATTAAAAGATCAAAGAAAAATATGAAAATTTTTCTATAAATACTTTAAAGTAATAAGAAGCTAAGAAAATTATAAAAATGAAAATTACTTAATTAAAATTTAAAAAGATAAATTCTATTAAATAGAAGCTATCACTATATTTCTATTTCGTTTGTTTTTAAGTCCTAAAAATATTTTTATATTTTTCCTAGATTAAAAATGACAAAAGAAAATTATGAAAATTGGAATTATATTTTTTTGATTATTTTTCTATTTATTATGATTAAATTACTATTAAAAACTACTTAAAATGATTAAAAATATTAAAACTGATCAGAAAATTATGAAAAATTACAGATAATGCTAAAATATTATAAGGAAGCTGGGAAAAATAAAATGAAAAGCTGACAAGGCCCAATAAGCAGATTTGGGCTAATAAGCAATAAGCTAATAAGCCAAAAATAAGCAAATAAGCAGTAAAATTTACCAAATGATTAGAACAGGCTTAATACACTAAAATAAGCTTAAAACAACTTAAAACTACAAATTAGCACAAGAGATTAACAGATTTGATCCTTGGCTGCTTGGAAAATTCAAAACAGAAAATGCATGAAACAGGCCAACTTGCAGGGCAGATTTAAGCTAATAAATAAGCACTGAGATTCAATATTAGGGGGGCAAAAGTTAGATTGGCTTATGAGCTATCTAAAAATCACAAAAGCCCTATCATTACAATTCCAATTGAAGTCCAATTTAATGCTAGATCAGCAACCAAAAACCATGAGTCTGCTGATGCAGTTGACTTTTGCAGCAAAACAAGAAAATTGACTTGGCTGAGTTTTGGGTTTAATCTACTTACTGATTATGAAGTTACAAGCTACAATGAAACTGAATCAAGTTACTTTAACTACTTATGCAAAGATATGAATGATCAAGTAACTAAAAATCCCTAACAGTTAAGCACAAATGATTATAAATGTGATTTTTGACTTTTTATGGAACCAGTGCTTATTTTATGACTTGAATGGACTACTTATACCTAATGAAGCATGTTTCAACTAATATTAACTACAAAAATTAACAAGAACACAGAGAATTATACTAATCCAAACACCCCTATATGTTTGACTGTTTTGTGCTTTACACTAGATATGATCAATTAAGCTACTAAGTCTGACTAATAAGTGAATAACTAACTTAAGTGAGATCAGATAAGCTGCTTTTAACTGAATATAAGCACTAAATAAGCTGAGAGCTTAATCTTGCTTACTTGACTGTTTTATACTACTTATTGAAATATAAGTTCTAAACTTAAACTACTTATTAAATTAAGCTACTTGTACTTCAAACAACTCAAGAAAGCACAGAAAGTTACAATAAGCACAAGAATAAGCTAGTGAACAGTGGAATAACAAAAAAAAATTAGATTATGCTTACAATTTCATCCAAAGCTGAGAATGAATGAACCATGGACCAATAATCAATCCTAATACCTCCCCTGAGGTCCTAATACCAAGGCCATCCCATAGCTACCCTGCTCCTTTGCATCATCTTCTCTGGATTTCTATTTTTGAGCTAAATATGAGATTTTTGAGATTTTTGCTTTTATATACTAAACTGGTTTTTATAGTTACTAAAAGCTTGAATAAGCTTTATAGGAGCTTATATTAGCCTAATGAGTCCAGAAGTTATACTAACAACACCATTCATAAACATAAGATTTTTGAAATTAAATGAAAAATTGCAAACACTGAGATGGAACTGAAAACTTGAAATTTATTATTGCAAAAGACTTAGAGTACACTAGAAACATGAAATTCAATGTTTAAAAGCTAAATTATACAATAGAACTTTGGAAATTAATTAAACGACATACACTTAAGCTAAATTAAACTAATTATGCTACATACATTCTCCATTGCTTCCCCATTGACCTTTAAAGCATCCCTTGTCGACCTCTGAGTGATTCCCACCATATCTGAGCCATTGATTTCCAAGAATTCATCAGATTCGACCATTTGGCAATTTTGGCGGGAAAAAGTCATAAGCAGGTTTTTCTAATTAATGGGTTTTGGGTGTTTGTGGAGGTGGAGGGGGAGTGGTTAGTGACTAGGGTGATGAGTTGGAAGGTGAGGTGGATGGTGGTTTGAAGCAGTGAAGGTGGTTTGGAGGGGAGGTGGTTTTGGCGGGTGTTTGTGTAGGAGATGGGTTTGACCAGGGTCAAACCCTGGTATTAGTTAATTGGGATTGGGCCGGGTTAAATATTTAGGTGATTGGGCTGGGTTTATTTAATAAAGGATTGGGTTGGGTGTGTTTTGGGTTTAGGATTTAGATAAGCAGCTAGGGTCCGGATTTGGATTTGGTTTTAGTAACAAGGACCATTTTGTAATTTCTGCAAAGTAGAGGGGCTTAAGTTGTCATCTTTCCAAAGTTAATCCAAGGACTAAACCTGCCATAAAATAATTACACAAGGACCATATTTGCCATAAATGAATAGTACAAGGGTTATAATTATTTATTTTCCATTTTAAATAACCCAGGGACCATTTTTGACACTTTTCAAAATTGAAGGACCTTTTTGTAATTTTTACTCAAACAATCAATCAAGGACCAAATTTGACAATTAAGATTATTTTAGGGACCTTGAATGATAAATTCCACTTTTTTAGATTCTAGGGACTAGATTTGCCAAATTCTGAAAGTTCAGGGACTAAAATGCAAATTATGCCATTTATTGTTTGTTTTTCCCTGAAACTTATAAAAACACAGTCAGATGATATTTTTATACATTTTTAGACTTTTTAAAGTGTTTTTGACTGTTTCTGTAGCTCAAATGTAAAAGAAATGATGAGTATTTACACACTCATCAATCCCCCACACTAAACTATTGCTAGTCCCTAGCAATCTTTTATGAAGTTTTTAATGGATGTATCTCTTTACCAGAAGCCATCACCTCTGGAGTAGCCAAATGTTTCAGTTCAAGTAAGAACTATGGTACACTGATAACCATGTGATTTTGAGCAAATCACCAGCTGTCAACGGTTTTGATTTGTCTTTACCAGAAGCCGTTTGCTTCTGGACTAGCCAACTCTTAGATAAATTACAACTATTATCTTTGGTGAGCTGATTACCAATTATGGTATTCCAAAGCCTTTACCACAAGCCATAACCTTGCGGGCTAGCCAACTCTTTACTAATTAAAGATATGGTGAGTCGAGAACCATACAATTTTTGGCAAATTGCAAGCCATAAACGGATTTGATATATCTTTACCCAGAGCCGTTTGCTCCGGGATTAGCCAATCCTTATGTGGGTTAGACATGGCGGACTGATAACCATTTTCTGAGTTCTAAGTGAGAAAAAAAAAAAATTTAAATTTTGGCTAAAATGGGGGTGCTAGATGATACATTTGATAAAATTCGCTAGAATTTCCCCCCCACACTTAGAACTGAATATTGCCCTCAATATTCAAAGAACTGGCTGTTAAACCAATACTTAGAACGTGAAAAGGCAATAATAATAGCCATTATTTTTATATACATATTTATTTTATTTTTATTTAATTTGCATTTAAGCCGTTAAGGCATGCAAATTCCCCTTTTTTTTTTTTTTTTTTTTTTTTTTTTTGCTTAACATGAAATATTTACATATATACAACCTGTGGGGCATCTCCCCCACACTTAGATGGTAGAAAATAGAAAGAAGTCAGAATATATGGGTGAAAACCCATATGGTGCGGGCTAATGATTTTTGATCACCGAGTCACTAGCTTGACTCGACCCCGAATTAAGTTGATTCCACCAAACAGTCAGGTTTATTATGCTAGCTAACCGCTTGTGAACGGCCAACTGTAATAAAGTGTTCCTGAATAGCCCGGGAGAAAAAGCAATTTAAAAGTCTACGGGGAAGTAAGTGGAAGAGACCATCTCCCCCACACTTGGTGGTAGAAAAGAGAAAGAAAACAGAGACACGAGTGAGAACCCATGTTTTGCTAATGTTTTTGATCACCGAGTCACTAGCTTGACTCGATCCCCGCATTCATTGGTTCATGGGGAAAGTTTGAAGATCCGGGACAACCATAAATGGTATGTCCTCTCCAAAGTAGTGTTTTAACCGATGGCCATTCACTTTGAAATTTGGTCCGTCATTATGAGATAACTCAACGGTACCATATGGATAAACTTTTGTAACAGAGAATGGACCAGACCAACGGGATTTGAGTTTTCCCGAGAAAATCTTCAATCTTGAATTGAAAAGAAGGACTCGATCACCAACGTTGAAAACGCGGTTCTTGATTTTTGAGTCATGAATCTTCTTTGTCTTTTCTTTATAAATCAAAGAGTTCTCGTAAGATTGATCACGCAGTTCATTTAATTCGTTCATTTGAACTTTTCGGTGATCACCCGCAGTTTGAAGGTCAAAGTTTGCATGTTTCAAGGCCCAGTAGGCTTTGTGCTCTAATTCGATCGGTAGATGACATGCCTTTCCGTACACAAGCTTGTAAGGTGTACACCCAATGGGTGTTTTGTAAGCTGTACGAAAGGCCCATAGTGCATCATCCAATTTATCCGACCAGGATGCACGATTTTCTCCTACAGTCCTTTCTAAGATTCTTTTAATACCCCGATTTGAAACTTCAACTTGCCCACTTGTTTGTGGGTGATACGCAGTGGAAAGACGGTGAGTTACACCATACTTTTGCATGACTTTATCAAATTTGTCATTACAGAAATGCGTACCACGATCACTGATTATAGCACGTGGAGTTCCAAAACGGGCAAAAAGAGCTTTCAAAAATTTTACAACAACTCGGGCATCATTAGTGGGTAAAGCTTTTGCTTCAACCCATTTTGACAAATAGTCAACAGCCACGAGAATGTATTTGTTTCCTTTGGATGATGGAAATGGCCCCATAAAGTCGATGCCCCAGACATCAAAGATTTCACAGACTTGAATTGCATTTTGTGGCATTTCATTCCGTTGTGAAATATTACCGTGACGCTGACAAGCTTCACAAGTTTTTATGAGTTCTTGGGCATCCTTATAGATTGTGGGCCAATAAAACCCGGAATCAAACACCTTTTTAGCGGTGTAGTTTGGACTATGATGGCCCCCTGTGGGTCCAGCATGGCAAGCTTTGAGAATGTCAATAGCTTCCTGTCCATAAACACACCGTCGGATGACTTGATCCGCACAGATTTTGAACAAGTAGGGGTCGTCCCAGAAATAATGTTTAACATCCTTGAAGAATTTATTCTTCTGTTGGGTCGACATCCCTTTCACTATGAAGTTGCCCGCATGGTAATTTGCGAAGTCGGCAAACCATGGGGTAATAGAATCTCCTCGAAAAGTAACCGCATTGAGCGTTTTGAGAGGAAATGTTTCATTTATTTCCTTTTTCTCGAAAACATCTTGGTGTGGGTTCTCTAATCGGGATAAATGATCAGCAGCTAGGTTCTCAGCTCCTTTTTTATCACGTATAATGATATCAAATTCTTGCAGGAGGAGAACCCAACGGAGTAATCTCGGCTTTGCATCTTGTTTTGCAAAGAGATATTTAAGAGCCGAGTGATCCGTATACACTACACATTTTGTCAAGATCAAATATGGTCGAAACTTCTCAAAGGCATACACCACAGCCAACAATTCTTTTTCTGTAGTGGTGTAATGAGTTTGAGCTTCAGTCATTGTTTTACTTGCGTAGTGGATAGGCTGAAAATGTTTGGCTTTTCGTTGCCCCAGGACTGCACCGATTGCAAAATCACTTGCATCGCACATGAGCTCAAAGGGAAAATCCCAGTCGGGGGCAACTAGAATGGGTGCCTCAGTAAGCTTTTTCTTTAATATGTCAAAAGCTTTGATGCACTCGGGTGAGAAGATAAAAGGAGCATCTTTTTCAAGAAGATGAGTCATAGGCCGGGCGATTTTAGAAAAATCTTGTATGAATCTACGATAGAAACCGGCATGACCCAGAAAACTCCTAATTCCTTTGACAGTAGTGGGATGAGGTAATTTACCAATGACATCAACTTTAGCTCTGTCAACCTCAATCCCGTTCTTTGATATCTTATGGCCGAGGACAATGCCTTCTCTGACCATAAAATGACTTTTCTCCCAATTTAGACAAAGGTTGGTGTCTTTACACCTTTTCAACATGTTTTCTAAATTGGAGAGACATGCTTGGAACGAATCCCCAATGACCGAGAAGTCATCCATAAAGACCTCCATTGTTTTACCGATCATGTCGGTAAATATAGCCATCATACACCTCTGGAATGTGCCTGGAGCATTACATAAGCCGAAAGGCATACGTTTATAAGCAAAGGTTCCATAAGGGCATGTGAAGGTAGTCTTTTCTTGATCTTGTGGATCAATGGGAATTTGAAAGTAACCCGAGAAACCATCAAGGAAACAATAGTATTCGTTCCCTGCTAATCTCTCAAGCATCTGATCCATAAAAGGTAGAGGAAAATGGTCTTTACGGGTGGCATCATTTAACTTACGATAGTCAATGCAAACACGCCACCCTGTAACCAGTCGAGTTGGAATCAACTCATTTTCATCATTCGTGACAACAGTCATGCCACCCTTTTTTGGAACACAGTGAATGGGACTAACCCAAGGACTATCCGAGATGGGATAAATCAATCCTGCATCAAGAAGTTTGAGAACCTCTTGTTTGATAACATCGTGGATTTTAGGATTCACCCTTCTTTGATGTTGGACTGCTGGTTTAAAGTCATCCTCCATTAAAATCTTGTGAGTACAAAATTCAGGGTCAATACCCTTTATGTCGGAGAGTTTCCAAGCAATGGCTTGCTTGTGTGACTTTAAGACCTTTATGAGAGCAGTCTTTTCCTCATCACTTAAGTCTTTAGCAATAATGACGGGTAATTTATCATCACCCTCCAAGAATGCGTACTCAAGATGAGGCGGTAAGTCTTTGAGTTCGACCTTAGGAAATTCATCAGTTTTCTCAACTGATCTGACTTCCTCATTATGAATTTCAACGGGAGGGAGTGGAGGAGAATTGTCCTGATTTAACAATGTCTCAAGAAGAAGAATATCTCCCTCCAGATCAATCTCAGCGTCATCAATCCCTTCTAGGAATGAATCATACTTGAGAAAATCATCGATCTCTTCCAAATTGAAATCACCTCCCTCAAACGGAGTGAGGGAAGGGGAAGAGTCGGAAATGCCAGGTAAAGAAGATGTGGTGGTATCCCCACTCACAGAATTATCAGAATAACCAAGAAACTCTTGAGAATACTCCTCTGAAACAATATCAATGACATCGATTCGGTTAACCGATTCAGAATCATAATTTGAGGAGTACCTCGAAGTTTGATCGAGGTTAAAGGTAACAGCTTCATAACCCACACGTAATGTGATTTCATGCTCAAATACATCTATGAGAGCACGGCCCGTTCTTAGGAATCCTCTTCCAAGAATGAGAGGAACCCTGGAATCAGCATCGAAATCAACAACCACAAAGTCAGCTGGAAAATGGAACTTTCCTACTTTAACAAATACGTCCTCAGCAATGCCAAGTGGACGAGATATTGAACGATCTGCAAGCTCAAGAGTCATGCAGGTAGGAGTAAGTTCAGGAAGAGAAAGTTTCTTCCATACTGATTTAGGCATCAGGTTGATGCTTGCACCAAGATCGGCCAAGGCATAGCATTCAACCATTCCTGGAAAGACACAAGGTAGTAGAAATCTTCCAGGATCTCCAAGCTTCTCGGGAAGCTTTTTCAAGATAACTGCTGAGCAGTTCTCATTTAATGGAGTCTTTGCCATTTCAAACAGTTTTTCCTTGTTGCTCAACATGTGTTTGATTGTGGATGCAAACTTAGGCATCAGAATGATAGCATCCGCAAAGCTTATGTCAAAGTGTAATTCTTGGAAAATTTGGAAGAATTTATCCATTTGTTGACTAGCTTTTTCGCGGAGCTTTTGCTCATTTAAACGTGATGGGTAGGGAATAGAAGTTTTGGATTTAGGGTTTTCAACCGGGGTTTCAGGATGTTCAAAGACAACTTGAGGTTTAGTCTTGGGTTTCGGGACAACTGGAGGCTGGACGTTGTTGGTACCTCCGTTATTAGTAGGAAGTACCTGGTCCTTGGTCACCTCAGGCTCACTTCCCACTACCTTTGGGAAAGAAGAAGAAGTGGTAGTGGAAACAGTGGGTCCCTCATATGAAACACCACTTCGGGTTGTGATCGCCTTAGCATCGCCCTTCGGGTTAGCGATCGTGTTGCTCGGAAGTTTTCCTGAGCCCGAAGGTTGATCATTTAAAGATTTTTTAATCTCGGAGATCTGGCTGACCAACAACCTGTTTGTGTCCTCTTGAGCTTTCATGAACTGCCTCAATAACTCATCAGATGATGGATGTTGGGCTGGAATGGCTTGATGTTGATTAGGGAAATTTTGCATTCGGTTATTTTGATTATAACCTTGATGTTGAAAATTCCCTTGATTTGGATTACCATTTCCCTGAAAATGATTTCCCTGGTTGGAATTGTTTCGGTTAAAGTTTCCTTGATTTTGGAAACCTTGATTGTGTCCAGAATTGAAATTCCCTTGGTTTTGATAACCTTGGTTCATTCGAGGTTGATTTTGGTTCCGGTTTTGCAAATTCTGGTTTTGATTAAAACCGGGTGGTCCTTGGTAACTACTAGCTCGGTATGGTTCCATTTGAGGACGGTATTGATTACCTCCTTGATTTGAAGTACCGGCTATAGCATTAACTTCAAAAGGACTACCATCGGTGGCAGTACAGTCGTAGTATGCGTGAGGGCCACCACAAGTAACACAGACTTCCACTTTCTTCACTTCAGCATGTGAAGGAGTTTGTGTGAAAGTGACTTTCTTTTGGCTTGAGAGAACCAAAGCTTGAATAGCATCCGTGAGTTTGTCAATCTTAGCATCGGTGCTAGAAGTACTCACGGGAGATGAAGTAGAAGGACCGGCACTAGCCTGAGAATGATATGGCTTTGTTCGTGCAGTACGGACCTTAGACTTATTTTCAATAATCGCTAAAGCTTCTTTGACAGTTCTGCTCAAAAAGTTACCTCCTGAGGAGGCATTGAGAGAATCTTGGTCAGATTGGCTCACTCCATTATAGAAAGTGTCGATTTGCATCAACTCGGTAAAACCATGATGAGGACATTTACGAAGCAATTCTTTGAAACGATCCCACGCGTCACTAAACGATTCATCAAATCTTTGTGTGAATTTGATGATTTCATTTTTAAGACTTGTCGTTCTAGACGGTGGAAAAAATTCGTTTACAAACTTTGTAACTAAGTCCTCCCATGTCTCAATTGAACGAGGGGGTTGTTTTTCAAGCCATATCCGGGCTTGTCCCTCGAGAGAAAATGGGAATAGAAGAAGTTTGATTGAGCTAGACGGGATGTTTTTGTATTTGATGGTAGATGTAATCTTGTTAAACCATCGAATGTGAGCATGAGGATCATCCCTGTCAAAACCGTAGAATTGGCTAGAGGTTACAAGATTCAGTAACCCGGTTTTGAGCTCAAAACTCTCAGCTACAATAGCTGGAACAACAATGGCATCTCCATAACCCTCGATGGGTGCCTGGAGAAGCTCATTCATTGGCAATTCTGCCATGACGACAGGATCAGTACGTTCCTCAGATACGCCTGATGGGGCAGAACGTCTACGACGCCTTCGAGGTATCTTTCCAAGCTCACGGAGAGGGCTTGATGACCTAGAAGAACGAGTGCGCATGCACTAAGACGAGTCTGAGAATCCTTTATAGTGGAGGAAACTCAGAAAAGGGTAAGAAGATTCTTTTTGGATTTTATGAAAACAAAATTTTTCTATTAAAAATCAAGATCGAGAAAAAACACAAGTGAACTTAAACCAATAATCAACAGGCGTACGGTAGCTCTCTAACTGACAAACGCACAGAGTGGCGGAGAAGCACAGGTGGGCAGTTACGCTCCTTAAAAACCCGCTTCTTTCAGTCCGACAATTTAATGTCAGACTATCCTAGAACCTCCGTTAGAGTTTGTTTATCAATTAAAGGTGAGCCGATATTCGCAAGTGATAAAAAGGCAAGTTTTTATCTTAGGTTTGGGAACTTATTATGGTCGCACCCCCAGTTAGGTAGTGCTCAGTCTTGGTTCTCGATGGTTAATTTTTATTTATTGTTTATTATTTAACACAGAAAATGGAAAATATTTTTGATGTTTTTATTTTTTATATGATAGTATATATAGAAAAGAAAAGAAAATATTTTTGTTTTTTATATGGTTTTATGGGGAATAGGAATACGATATTTTTGGTGCTTGATCCATTAAATGAGTTAACTTCACAAGCGTTTTGCTTTATATATGATAAATATACAAGAGAGAGAAGATATTCACAGATTGGGGTTCAAAGACACGATACTGCAAAACGTTTAGAACACGCTGCACACCTCCCCGGCAGCGGCGCCAAAATTTGATTGGCTCTGAACAGTCAACTTAAATCAACCACGGATGTGGTCAAACAAAGTCAAACTATCAAGGACATAATGCAATAATCCAAGGAGTATAGTTTTATCCCCGGGTCGTTTAAGTCCCAGCGAAGTGTGAATTTGTGCTTTAAAACGGATTGTGATCAAGTGTTTATGAACAGAAAAGGGATTATGGATTTGATTACACTAATGAGATAAGAAAATAGCTTTAACCAAGCTATATAAACAAGAACTGGAAACCAAATTACTTAAAAACGTATAAAAACCTAAAAGCGTACGTTTAAATTTAAATAAACGTAAACGTACGAAATAAAAAGTGAGTTTTAAGAAATAAACAGCCTACGGATATGAAATTTATATTTTTACAACCCTAATAATAAAAGAAAATTATTGGAAAAAGAAAATTATTTATTTAACTTATTAATTAATTATTATTAATTAAAAACTATTTAATAATTATTTAAACTAATTAAAATTCTAATAAATATTAAAAGATCAAAGAAAAATATGAAAATTTTTCTATAAATACTTTAAAGTAATAAGAAGCTAAGAAAATTATAAAAATGAAAATTACTTAATTAAAATTTAAAAAGATAAATTCTATTAAATAGAAGCTATCACTATATTTCTATTTCGTTTGTTTTTAAGTCCTAAAAATATTTTTATATTTTTCCTAGATTACAAATGACAAAAGAAAATTATGAAAATTGGAATATATATTTTTTGATTATTTTTCTATTTATTATGATTAAATTACTATTAAAAACTACTTAAAATGATTAAAAATATTAAAACTAATCAGAAAATTATGAAAAATTACAGATAATGCTAAAATATTATAAGGAAGCTGGGAAAAATAAAATGAAAAGCTGATAAGGCCCAATAAGCAGATTTGGGCTAATAAGCAATAAGCTAATAAGCCAAAAATAAGCAAATAAGCAGTAAAATTTGCCAAATGATCAGAACAAGCTTAATACACTAAAATAAGCTTAAAACAACTTAAAACTACAAATTAGCACAAGAGATTAACAGATTTGATCCTTGGCTGCTTGCAAAATTCAAAACAGAAAATGCATGAAACAGGCCAACTTGCAGGGCAGATTTAAGCTAATAAATAGCACTGAGATTCAATATTAGGGGGGCAAAAGTTAGATTGGCTTATGAGCTATCTAAAAATCACAAAAGCCCTATCATTACAATTCCAATTGAAGTCCAATTTAATGCTAGATCAGCAACCAAAAACCATGAGTCTGCTGATGCAGTTGACTTTTGCAGCAAAACAAGAAAATTGACTTGGCTGAGTTTTGGGTTTAATCTACTTACTGATTATGAAGTTACAAGCTATAATGAAACTGAATCAAGTTACTTTAACTACTTATGCAAAGATATGAATGATCAAGCAACTAAAAATCCCTAACAGTTAAGCACAAATGATTATAAATGTGATTTTTGACTTTTTATGGAAGCAGTGCTTATTTTATGACTTGAATGGACTACTTATACCTAATGAAGCATGTTTCAACTAATATTAACTACAAAAATTAACAAGAACACAGAGAATTATACTAATCCAAACACCCCTATATGTTTGACTGTTTTGTGCTTTACACTAGATATGATCAATTAAGCTACTAAGTCTGACTAATAAGTGAATAACTAACTTAAGTGAGATCAAATAAGCTGCTTTTAACTGAATATAAGCACTAAATAAGCTGAGAGCTTAATCTTGCTTACTTGACTGTTTTATACTACTTATTGAAATATAAGTTCTAAACTTAAACTACTTATTAAATTAAGCTACTTGTACTTCAAACAACTCAAGAAAGCACAGAAAGTTACAATAAGCACAAGAATAAGCTAGTGAACAGTGGAATAACAAAAAAAAATTAGATTATGCTTACAATTTCATCCAAAGCTGAGAATGAATGAACCATGGACCAATAATCAATCCTAATACCTCCCCTGAGGTCCTAATACCAAGGCCATCCCATAGCTACCCTGCTCCTTTGCATCATCTTCTCTGGATTTCTATTTTTGAGCTAAATATGAGATTTTTGAGATTTTTGCTTTTATATACTAAACTGGTTTTTATAGTTACTAAAAGCTTGAATAAGCTTTATAGGAGCTTATATTAGCCTAATGAGTCCAGAAGTTATACTAACAACACCATTCATAAACATAAGATTTTTGAAATTAAATGAAAAATTGCAAACACTGAGATGGAACTGAAAACTTGAAATTTATTATTGCAAAAGACTTAGAGTACACTAGAAACATGAAATTCAATGTTTAAAAGCTAAATTATACAATAGAACTTTGGAAATTAATTAAACGACATACACTTAAGCTAAATTAAACTAATTATGCTACATACATTCTCCATTGCTTCCCCATTGACCTTTAAAGCATCCCTTGTCGACCTCTGAGTGATTCCCACCATATCTGAGCCATTGATTTCCAAGAATTCATCAGATTCGACCATTTGGCAATTTTGGCGGGAAAAAGTCATAAGCAGGTTTTTCTAATTAATGGGTTTTGGGTGTTTGTGGAGGTGGAGGGGGAGTGGTTAGTGACTAGGGTGATGAGTTGGAAGGTGAGGTGGATGGTGGTTTGAAGCAGTGAAGGTGGTTTGGAGGGGAGGTGGTTTTGGCGGGTGTTGTGTGTAGGAGATGGGTTTGACCAGGGTCAAACCCTGGTATTAGTTAATTGGGATTGGGCCGGGTTAAATATTTAGGTGATTGGGCTGGGTTTATTTAATAAAGGATTGGGTTGGGTGTGTTTTGGGTTTAGGATTTAGATAAGCAGCTAGGGTCCGGATTTGGATTTGGTTTTAGTAACAAGGACCATTTTGTAATTTCTGCAAAGTAGAGGGGCTTAAGTTGTCATCTTTCCAAAGTTAATCCAAGGACTAAACCTGCCATAAAATAATTACACAAGGACCATATTTGCCATAAATGAATAGTACAAGGGTTTTAATTATTAATTTTCCATTTTAAATAACCCAGGGACCATTTTTGACACTTTTCAAAATTGAAGGACCTTTTTGTAATTTTTACTCAAACAATCAATCAAGGACCAAATTTGACAATTAAGATTATTTTAGGGACCTTGAATGATAAATTCCACTTTTTTAGATTCTAGGGACTAGATTTGCCAAATTCTGAAAGTTCAGGGACTAAAATGCAAATTATGCCATTTATTGTTTGTTTTTCCCTGAAACTTATAAAAACACAGTCAGATGATATTTTTATACATTTTTAGACTTTTTAAAGTGTTTTTGACTGTTTCTGTAGCTCAAATGTAAAAGAAATGATGAGTATTTACACACTGGGTTGCATGAGTAAACAGCAAAAATGCAAGGCAAAAATCAAATCGAAAGATGACCCCCCCAGACTAAAACGAGACATTGTCCCCAATGTCTTAAAGGTAAAGGTTCTCCTACATAAATCTAAGGCCTTTTATTAATTATGCCAAAAGATAAATGATAAACGATAAGATTAAGGATATCGGATGAGCAACGAATGATGAAACTCGAGTGGAGGAAGACAAAACCACGAGCACGAGAGTCTTCATAATTCGGGCAAATCCTGGACACAGCACAAACAACCACAAAACACGACAAATGGAAGAGGAAAACCCCTTTCACGTCACTTATTAGAAAGAAAATAGAAAGAAGATAGAAAGATAAGCATGGGGTGCCTCCTACGAAGCGCTTGTTTTTTTATCGAGTCGTATAGCTTAGACTCGCCCCGAATTTAATTGTTCTTGGGGGAGCATGTGGAAAAGATACTCTCAATCGGACTTTCGTTCAAGAGGTTTGGATAAATATTGAAACATATGAAAGTTCCACCCTGATGAGACACCCAGGGTTTTAAGAAAGAGTAACCATAAATGGTGATACCGGGGTCAAAGATAGTATCCTCACTCCCAACAGAGTGAAGAAGAGGAGAAGACACATCAAATGTGATGAATGGAAGAAAATTTTTGATAACAATTAAGATCAAATCTTCATCCTCCAAAGCAAATTTGTCATTAAGGCTCTTGGGTCCATTAACAAAAGTCTCGGGAGGGAGGGTCAGGATGATATCATCAACAAGCACATTCTTATGAGGAAGTACACCTCCCCCTAGACTAGAATTTTCTCAAGATCGAAATAAAAATGATCATACTTCGGCTGAGAGAGTTCACCGGAGAACTCTTCAAAGATAACCAGATTATTCTTATCAAAGAGAAACGAATCAAACTCGGGAAGAGAGATATAAGCATAAGAAGTGGTACTGCCACTACTCGTCTCTTCCACAAGATCGATATCAAAAGAAAAGGCTTCATAAGCCGGGAGAGAATAATCGAGATGAGAAGTGGGACTGCCACTACTCTCTTCTTCGATATCAAAGATAAAACTCTCATATTCGGGAAAGGAATCCTCGAGCTCGTGCTCCGGAGGATCTGACGGCTTAACTTCAACAACTTCTTCAATAACGTCCTTCGGGGGGATGGAAAATAACAGTTCATCAAATATCATCTTTTCTAATAACGGAGCTTCTCCCCCCGGATCACTATCGGCATCAACAATTTTTGGCGAAATTGGATCATCAATAAGAAAAACTTCGAGCTCTTCCAAAGAGATATCACTTCTCTCAAGCGAAGGAGAAGGATGGGAAGAGTCGGAAATGATTGGTTCAGAAGATGGAGTGGGATTGCCACTCGGAGGAAGAATCGACGTTTGAACTTTCAATACTTCAGAAGGTTCATCCTCATCACTCTCGTCAGAGTCTGAATAGTAAAAAGTGTGTGGATGACCTGGTCCTGGCTGAGATTGACAATTTTCACTTATATAATTTTCTTTCTTGCTAAAGACCTCAATTTGTGTACTCAATACGGAAATTTTCTCGGAATAATGATCACTCTTCATAGTGGTAGCGTCATGCTGAACTTCAGCATCCCACTGATAATGATAAAGTGTCATATTCTCGATCAAATCATAAGCTTCTTGAAGAGTTTTTCGCATGAGATTGCCACCGGCTGCCAAAGCAATTTTGTCTGGATTAATCGAAGTTATACCATTATAAAAGGTTAAGATTTGATCAAGAAGCAAAATTTTATGGTCTGGACATTTTCGCAATAACGATTTGAATCTCTCCCAAGCTTCAAATACTGATTCCTTGGGCAATTGCTGGAAATTTTGAATGTCTTTCCTAAGCTGCACCGTTTTAGAATATGGAAAGTATTTTGAAAGAAACTTGAGGGACATCTCTTCCCAAGTATGAATTGAGTGGGTTTTAAGCGTATAAAAAGATTCAGCGTTGTGGGATAAAGAGAATGGAAAAAGATTCAAACGAATGCTATCTTGAGAAACTCCTTTCTGCTTCATGGATTGAGTGATAGATATGAACTTGTTTAGGTGCTCGTTTGCATCTTCATCTCGAAATCCGTAGAATTGGCAATTTTGTCGAAGCAGTCGAACCATATAATTTTTCAATTCAAAATCGGTTCCCTGAACAGATAATGGAGCTATCGGTCCTCCTCTACCGATAAGTGACGGACGATAGAAATCCTCCATGGTCCGAGGATCATGGGGATGGTGTGGTGAGAAATCGATCATTGTGAAGAATTAAACGATGAGAGGGTAAAGAGATAAGAATTAAACGGATAAGAGGAATGAGATGAATATTTTTGGAATTTTATAATTTAGAAATATTGAAAAACACAAGAGAAAATGGAAAATAAATTTGAAAAGAAAATCTTTTTGGGTTTTTATATTAAAGAAAAATATTTACAAATGAAAGTGGTAACTCCACGAGGAAGGGTCTTCAAAATACGAATCAGTAAACGAGAATCACGAATTCACTTCAACCTTCCCCGGCAGCGGCGCTAAAAATTGATTTAACAATTTATATTCAAGGAATTACACACTAGGAAATATGTGTAACCCGAATCGTTGTCCCGAAGAAGGATGAATGGAATATGTGATATCGGGTTCGTGAAACGTGTAGTGAATGGTAAAAAATATGGGTTTTTGGATTTTTAAACTAAAGAAATGAAATATAAACTAAAAACAATTAATAAGGCAAGGGAAACGATAAACTAAAGCTAACATATCTAAAAACGCAAGGGAAACCTAAATACGCGTAAATCCCGGGCTAACCCCGAGCTTTAAAGGAGAAATAAAGAAATACTAACTCTACGGATGCAAATATATTTTTCCTAAGATCTAAATTATAAAAGGAAATTTTAGAAAAAAGAAAATTATTATTTTGATTTTTATTTTATTTTTTATGAATTAAAAACTGATTTAAAGAAATTAAATGATAAAAAATACTAAAACTATTTAGAAAAATATGAAATTTTTATAAAAACTACTTAATGTAATAAGAAATAAAACAAAATTAAGAATGAGGAAAAAGCAGTTATCAATAACCAGTTTTAATCTATTTTAAGAAAATAAGCTAAAGAAGTAAAAAGCGTATAAAGGAATTAAAGTGTGTCCCTTGGGCAGAAAAGACCTAAGGGAAGAGTTGGTTTGTATGTGTGGTGTTGAGGTTTGGCTAGGCAGTGGACCACGGTTCGTCCCCTGTTCTTGGCTTTTTGGAAAATTATTTTTATTTACTTTTTCTTTTTGAAATCTCAATAAGCACTAAATAATAAGCATCTTTTGAAACTAAAACTTTACTTGAAAACTGAAGTTAAGCTCAGATTACGCTCTTGAAAAGAAACAGTGGCTTAAAAGAGAAACAAGCTAATGCAACTTAAGCAAAGTCTGATAATCTATTATAAGCTAAAATGGAACTTAATTAAGCTAATTTAGAAAAATAAGATCTAACTTAACCAAAAACCTCAGAATAAGCACAAAGCAAGATCAAATAAGCACTTAAAATCTCTAAATAAGGAAAAATAACTACTGATGCAGTCCTAAAGTGGGGCTACTGATGCACTTTTAAGGCTGTGAAAAGCTATGAAAAAGCAAATAAAAAAAATCAGAAAAATATGGATCAAGTAAATAAGCAACCAAATATTCTAAGTTCTAAGTTTCAGCTAAAATGGGCTTATATTTAACAAATTAAAAATGGAAAACAATAGCTGTAGGGGCACTATTTTCTGCTGAGGCAGCCTACACTAAAATTCCTAAATCTACTCAGGACCATAGTGAAATCAACATAGCTTTTGAACATCAACTTAATGAGTTGAAATGGACTTAAAAATACCAAAAGAAAATACTGAATTAACTTAAACCTGTAATAAGCTATGAAGATCAGAACTTATCCTAAAACTGAACTATCCAACTCTAATCTATAAAATCTTCCAATCAGTAAATTCAAGCTACAAAGACTACCTATCTAAGTTCATTTAGGTAATATCAAATTTCAACAATGTGCAGATGAATAGTAATTCCCAAATTAACCCATAAACAAGCTGTTCCAAACACCCATTAAGTGTGGGCTGTTTTGCCAAAAAGCTATAGATAGCAATATTTAAGCTAAGTACCTAAATGACAGATGAATATAAAGCCCTAATAAGATTAAATTAGCAATAAAACTGATGATAAAGCACTAAAATAAGCTATTAAACAAAGAGCACTATTTTTGGATTTTATGAGGTTTTTAAGATGAAAAATAAAGACATATGAGTTTAAATTAAACCAAGTTACTGAAGAGCTAATAAGAATAACAATAAGCACATATAATCTATAACTAAACCAATAAGAATATGAAATAAGCAAATAAGCAGTTTTGACTAACCTTGACTTCCATTAAAAACTTGAATTTAGTACAATAATGTGAAACTGAGAATGGAAATACAATAATCTAAAGCTAAAAGCTGCATTTAAACTAAAGGATTAACTAAACGACTACTAATTTATACTACTCCTAATTTAACCCTAAAAATCCTAACCACCCTTCTTTGTGAATGTGGATGGCTATTTATAGCCAGCTAGGAGGAACCTAGGGTTTGAAACCCTCTAGGCCTTCTAATATCAACCCTTGATGATCCCTTGGTCTCCAATCCTTCAATCTCAGCTGTTGGATCATAGATAGTGCTGTCACATCCAATGAGAAAGCTGGGATATGCCAATGTGGCATTCCCTTTGGTGTCAGTCCTTCTAGAACAATTTAAGGATGGGTAAATGGGGGTGATGCAGGGTAAAAAGAGGAGATGGATGATCCACAGTAACACTTTGGCGGGTTTGGGGGACTGGGTGTTATTTTAGTTTATTTTGACTTTTTAGGTATAAGTGTATGTTTTGACCGGGTTTAAAAAGTGGGATCCGGGTATAAATGTGATTGGGCTGGATGGGTTAAAGTGTGGGCTAGATGTTTGAATTGGGTTTATTGTTTTGATATTAGTTTTAAGGTTTATAGTTAGGATTAAAATGGAAATGGATGTAAACTCCAAGGGACTATTTCTGCCATTTTCTTAAACTGCTTCCAAGGGCTGGTTTTGCCAAATGATTAATCTTCAAGGATTGATGTTGATGTTTTGAGCTCAAGTATCTTCCCCGGCTTCGGCTTTAAATGCTCCTTTCCATTTCTTCTGCTCGGGTTTTCCGAGTTTTCTTGATTTTTTTCCATATTTCCAAATATCCGTACCTGCATATAAACAAACACAAAAACACAAATATCTTTGGCATTTTGGTTAGTTTTTGGTCATTTTGGTCTTAATTTGGTCAAGAAAAGGTATGTGTTTACACACATACCAGTGGCAAAAGAAGATGCACTTCTTGTTGTCAAGCATGAATGTGGTGTATGTGCTGACCACATCCATTCTTGAAGATCATGGGGATGATGCTACTATGGAACAGATAAGGAACAGGAGCAAATGGGAGAATGATGACTATGTTTGCAGAGGGTTAACTCTCAATGGTATGTCTGATTCTTTGTTTGATCTTTATCAAAATGTTGATTCTTCTCAAGAACTATGGGTTTCCTTGGAAGCCAAATACATGGCTGAGGATGCATCAAGTAAGAAGTTCCTTGTAAGTAATTTTAACAATTACAAAATGGTCGATTCTAGACCTATCATTGAACAATATAATGAACTTCTTAGTATATTTGGTCGATTCACACAACACAAGATGAACATGGATGAGGCTATTTCAGTCTCTTGTATCATCGATAAATTACCTCCTTCTTGGAAAGATTTCAAGCATATGCTAAAGCATAAGAAGGAGGAATTAACTCTTGTTGAGTTGGGTAGTCATTTGCGCATTGAGGAATCACTCAAAGCACATGAAAGTGACAAGCCAAAGAGCAGCAATGCTGCTGGTCCATCAGTTGTCAATTTGGTGGAGCATAACAACTCCTCCAAGAACAATGACAACAAGGGCAAACGTAAGCATCAGGATAACACCAAAACTGATCCTAACAAAAAGTCAAAAGCTACTTGTTGGAAGTGTGGTAAATCTGGACACTTCAGGAAGGATTGTAAAGGTGTTAAAATTGGCAATAAAACCAATGGATCAGGCACAAGTGGATCTGGGAGTGGTAATTCCTTGAAAGGTCAGAATATATTTGATAAGTCTTTTGAGATTTATTATGTTACATATATATCTGATGTGTACTTTGTGCAGGATGATGATGTTGCGTGGTGGGTTGACTCTAGAGCAACAACTCATGTGTGTAAAGATAGAAGCTGGTTCAAGACCTACGAGTCAATGAATGATGGTTCTATTCTTCATATGGGAAATGAGTCAACAGCCCTGGTGCATGGAAGAGGATGTGTGGATTTGAAGTTTAGTTCTGGATAGATTGTTTCTTTGTTTAATGTTTTACATGTTCCTGTTATTAGAAAAAACTTGGTTTCTAGTAGTATTTTGAATAATTGTGGTTATAAACAAGTTATTGAATCTGATAAGTTTGTTTTGTCTAAACATGGTGTGTTTATTGGCTTTGGTTATTTATTTAATCGTATGTTCAGACTTAATAATGCTCATGATATGGTTAATTCTGCTTTCATGTCGACTTCTAATTTAAATGATTCAATCCTTTGGCATGCTAGACTTGGCCATGTACACTTTAAAAGAATGCAAGATATGTCTAAGGATGGGTTAATCCCAGCATTTGACATGGACACTGAAAGGTGTAAAACTTGTATGATGAACAAGATAACTAAGAAACCATTTCAAAGTGTGAAACGTGAAACTAAAATATTAGAACTGGTTCACAGTGACTTATGTGATTTACAAGCTACTCCCTCTTTGGGGAATAAGAAATACTTTGTGAGTTTTATTGATGATGCTTCTAGATTTTGTTATGTTTATTTATTACATACAAAGGATGAGGCATTAGATAAATTTAAAGTATTTAAAACTGAGGTTGAATTGCAACAAGAGTCCCTGATCAAGAGATTAAGGACTGATAGGGGAGGTGAGTACATGGATACTCTGTATTTTCAGTCTGTTGGTATAATCCATGAAATGACTGCTCCCTATACTCCTCAGCAAAATGGTATTTCTGAATGGAAAAACGGGGTGCTGAAGGAGATGGTTAATTCTATGTTGTCCTATTCTAGGCTGAGTCAAGGGTTCTGGGGTGAAGCTATGTTAACAGCTTGCTATTTATTAAATAGGGTTCCCAACAAAAGGAACAAGACAACCCCTTTTGAAATCTGGACTAAAAGGAAACCCAACCTAAATTATCTTAGGGTTTGGGGTTGTAGGGTAGTTGTAAGACTCCCTAATCCAAAGCTAAAGACTTTGGGTGAAAGAGGCATTGAATGCATATTTGTTGGATATGCTGAGCATTCCAAGGCATATAGGTTCTATGTTATTGAACCTAATGAATCTGTGATGGGAATAAAATGTTCAAGTCAAAGAGCCTGCCAGATATGTCAAAGAGCATGCTAGTTGATTTTGAAGAGTATGAAGATGTACTAACAGTACCTTCTGGGTAGAAGGTACTGCTAGTTGATAAAGGTCCTGCCAAGCTTTATGTCAAGTTGATAGATATTTTGTAATAGATATTTAGTTGAATTATTAGTCTTTGTACATTGTAATACGTTATGTAGAAGTAGTTTAGTCTTCTGTGGTTTACAGAAGAATATTACAGAGTTGTTACATTGGTAGTTGTATTTAATTGTAGGCTAGAATAGTCAAAGTATCTTATTATATTAAACCACTTGTCAACTTGTAATAAGGGTACCTTATACTATAAAAGGTTCCCTTAGTCACTCCTTCATGCATGCATCTCTTCAACTAATAACCTAAACCGAACAATCTCTCTAGTAACTTAGTTACTCATTTCACAAATCCTTTTACAATCAAAGATTCAAGATTACTTTGTAATCCCGGTGATAGTTAGATCATCCGTATTATTTCATCAATAATATTGAATCGTTTTGTGTTAACTAAAGTTGTGTTCATTGCTCATTACATACTCACGTTTACATAACTCACCACCTTTGTGTTCTTTTAAGTGTGTTGTAGTAGATTCCGCATACTAAACACATTCATACATAAATGTCTCAAACACGTTACTAAGATTCACATCCCAAGTGTTTGCACAATCCTTTCCACAAGTGGTATCAGAGCCAGGTTGATATTTACAAATTAAAAGAACAATGGATGTTGAACATATTCAAACCAATGTTGCAGCAAAACTTCCATTACTCAAGCAAAATGAGTTTGATATGTGGCGACTAAGGGTAGTACAATACTTTCAAGTGCAAGACTATGCACTTTGGGAGATCATTGAAGAAGGCAACTCATTTAAACCCTCAATCACCACTACCACAGTAAACGATGCACTTGTAACACAAATACAAAAAAACCCATCAAGTGCAGAAGAAAGAATTCAGAAGCGAAATGATCTAAAAGCCAGGAGTATGTTACTGATGACTATTCCAAATGATCAGCTTTTGATCTTTAACAAATACAAAGATGCTAAAACCCTTTTTGAAGCTATTGTGGCTAGATTTGGTGGTAATGATGCTACCAAGAAAACACAGAAAACACTTCTCAAACAGCAGTTTGAAAACTTTATAGCCACAACTAATGAGTCTTTGGACAGTATGTTCAATAGACTTCAAAAGCTTTCAAGCCAGTTAGCTATACATGAAGTGATGATAACTCAAGAAGACCTAAACTCCAAATTTCTTAGGAGTTTACCCACAGAATGGTCCATGCATGTCATTGTCTGGAAAAACAAACCAGATATTGATCAGATGAGTCTTAATGATCTCTACAACAATTTTAAAATAGTAGAGCATGAAGTGAAGAAGACTACTGGTTCAAGCTCAGGAAATATGGCTTTTGTATCATCTGCAAGCACTTCAAAAGTTGTAGATGAAGAAAAAGATGGTAGAGAAGAAGGTACTGCCAACACAAACTTTGGTACTGCTAGTACTTCTAGCAGTACCAAAACCATTTTAGATGAAACAATTGGGTGTGCTTTTCTTACATCTCAACACAATGGGTCCATGTTAACTTTTGAAGATCTTCAAGAGATTCATGAAGATGATCTTGAAGAAATGGACATTAAGTGGCAACTTTCACTTCTGAGCATAAGGGCTAAGAAGTTGCTGATGAGGACTGGAAAGAAGATTATCATAGATGGTAATGAGCCTGCTGGGTATGATAAGTCAAAAGTGGAGTGTTACAACTGCCACATGAAGGGTCACTACTCTAGAGAGTGTAGAAGACCTAAGAAGCAGGATGACAAGGGTAGAGGGTTTGACAACAGGAATAAAGGAAGCTTTGAGAAGAAAGGAAGCTTTGAGAGCAAGAGTAAGGCAGTGGAAATCATTGAGCCCAAAGCAATGGTTGCTATTGATGGCATGGGTTTTGATTGAAGTTTTATGGGTGAAGAAGAGTCAACTTCAGATGAAATGGCTTTGATGGCATTCTCCACTCCTGAGGTACAAACTACCAAATGTTCTAATAATTGTGAAGTTTTTAAGGAATTAGAAACTTTAAGAAAATCTTATGGTGATCTGACATTAGAACAAAGAAAAACACATCAAAACTTAGTCGATTTTAAGTGTGGTATGACCAAACTTGAAAAACAAATCATTCACTTTAGAGAAAATGAACTCACCTTTTCTGATGCAAAAGCTATTCTTAATAGACAAATATTTTTGAAAGATTCAGAAATAAAAATGTTAAGAACTGAGTGTGCTAAAGTGACATTAGCTAGAGATAATATTGCATTGACTGTTACCACATTGGAAATTGCATCTGATTGTACTAGAAGCATAGTTGAAAATCAGATGAACAAAAGAATAAAATCTGGGGTAGGATATAAGACTTGTCCACCTCCTTATAGAGGAATTCCTTGTCCTCCAGGATCAGATCTTGCTGAATCAGGTTTACATGAAATCATCAACAAACCACTAGCTAAACCTGTAGAGAAAAGTGAACCTGTTGAGAGTGCTAAGATTGCCTCACTCTCTAAGGTGCTCACTGATAAGAAACCAGATATTCTAATCATTGAAGATTGGGTATCTGATGATGATGAAGAAGAGACTGTTTCTATCAAAGGAAACAAAGTAGGACCAATCAGTCCTAAAAGAGTAGAGATTAAGGCTAAGGCTAAAGCTGTTTTGAAAACAGTTGAAAGTTGTGAAAAATGTAATAACAAACCTAGAGGAAGCCAAAGAAATTGGAACAACCTTAAGTCACAACAACTAGGTGATGACTTTGTTATGTACAATAAGGCTTGTTATTACTGTGGTAGCTTTAATCATCTTCATGCTTATTGTAATAATTGGGTTTCTAGGAGTAAATCAAAGTCTAAAACAAATGTTACTCACCCCAGAAAATGTTTTGTTAAGTCTAACACCTCAAAAGTTAAACATACTGTTAGACAAAATAAGCCTGTTATTACAAAACCAACTGATAAGGGTACAAGAAATACTTTCAAATATGTACCAAAAGTTGTGAATAGTCCTATTCAAAAGAAATCTGTGGTCAAAACACAAGTTTGGAGACCAAAACCAAAAGGTCCTGCTAGACCAAAAGGTCCTGCTAGACCAAATGGTACTGCCAAAATTGGTACTAATAGACCAAAGACCACAAAATGGATAGAAAGGGAAAATGCTGTTAAGTCCTCAGCATGTTGGATTTGGAAACCACTCCAATCAAAAGGTGCATCAACAATCCTAAAAAGGTTTGATTTCATTGATGCAAGAGGCAAACCCAAGTCTGTCATGGCTTGGGTACCCCAAGAAAACTAATATGTTTATTCATGTGCAGGAACATTCATCTGATATTGGTGATCAAGGTTATGTAGATAGTGGATGTTCAAGGCACATGACAGGCAACATGTCATTCCTCACAGACTTCAAAACATTTGATGGAGGATATGTTACCTTTGGGGGAGTGATGAACTCAAATAAGTACATTTTATTACTATCATTTATCCTATTTATTTGACTTGTTTTATTATATTATGTATGAGAATTGATACTTAATCGTTTACTTTTGTAATTCTCAGGTAAAAACAAGCATTTGGTGAAACTAGGGGATTTTGGTCTAATTATGGAGCAAAACAAGCAAGAAGTTAAGAGTCTACTGAAATGTACAAGATCAAGACTATTCTGCTCCAGATACGCCGCATCTTGCTTATTAAATACGGCGCATCACTATCCAGATTTCACAAGATACGATCCAAGATACAAGAGGACATGCGCCGCATCTATAAATGGAGTTACGCCGCATCTTCTGGCGGTGTACGAATATTCCTGAATATATTAATCTTGGACCCCACACGAAGTTAATTCAATGCGCCGCATCTACTTATTAGATGCACCGCATCTTACCTCAGACAGAAACTATAAATACCCCAAAGACCAGACGAATTAAAAGTTTTTTGTTACGTACGATATTCAAAGGACAGAAGCCCTAGGCCGAATTCAGTCGAAGTAGCAGCACAAGACACACCTTGAACAAAGATACGAGAGCTGTAAGAAGGTCCTGCATGTATTCAATTCATTAAGTAGTTTTGTTTTATTGTATTAGTACACTTTAATTGATCAGGATTGATGGGCTTGTGTTATGTTATCATTCACTTCAACTCCCCTTAAAATTGCTTTCCCATTAATTAAAGTTTATATGTTGATGTCTTTAGTGACTTTTATTAGTGCATTGATAACCTCTGTGTCTAGCTGAGCATTGCTTGGGTCGCCATGCCCCTTCCTCGCCTATTTATTAGATCGCCTATGCATTCTATCGTCTGTAGAAAAGTAGGAAGAAAGATAAATGGGATAGTCATAAGTAATCATTAAGGGTTTACTCGCCGATAAGATTAGAACCAACGAGAAAGGACTTAATCTCGGTGCGTTGCATCGAACTATACACTTCATATAAAACTAGCAATAAAACAAGTGACAAGCTACTTAACTATCAGGACAGGTCTTCTTATTGTCTCGAGTATTTATCTGTGTACGTGTGTGCTATTCGCTGATTCGTGCCTATTAGTTAGTTTATTATTTAATTGCAACTAAACTGTGCCAGTCTCTCAGGCTGAACCCCCCCTTGCGTTAAATTAGGTTGTATAGCTAACTTAAGATATTAAAATACTGATTAGAATAACTAGATAATACGGTCCACTCTTAGTGATCGACACTCTACTTACCATTATATACATACTGACCGGGTACACTGCTCGTTAAAGTGTGTGTGTTACTAATAAATCGGCTAAATATAAATTTAAAACTTGAATACTGCTAAAACCACAACGACATACCGTGGGTATAAATTAGAGCACTCGCACGCACGCATCAAGTTTTTGGCGCCGCTGCCGGGGAGTGAATTGTTATTATCTGTTAATTTGATTAGTATTTTAATTAGGTTTTTCTTTTTAATTTTTAATCTAACCGCTAACTGTGTTGTATATTAGGTTAATTTGCATTCATTGTATTATTTTGCATATTTTCTGTTTTGTGTGTTATTTGTTTTATTTTTGTTGTTTTCGTTTGTGTTTTTATTTTTCGTATTTTCTGCATACAGCTATCATTGTTCTGAGCTTATTCAAACGATACGGCGCATCTGATTTCTCAGATACGGCGTATTGCGTTTAATTTTTATAAAATACAACGCGTTTAATTAATTCGATACGACGCATCTTTTCCCCAAGATACGGCATATCTGTTTTTGATAAAAAAAATTTCTAAGCGATAACGCCATACGACGCATCTGCTTTAGCAGATACGGCGTATCTATTATTTTAATTAAAAACAGTTTTCAAATTATTAAACAGATACGACGCATCGATCTATGTCGATACGGCGTATCTTCTGAATCAAAAATCTTGTATTTTGAAACGTAACGAAAATACGGCGCATTAACTTTTGTTAATACGACGCATTTGATTTTAAATAAATATCGATTTTTGATAATTAAACTGATACGACGCATTCTAATTTCTAAGCGGCGTATCTATTTTCTGAAAATAGTCTGATTTAATTTTAACGATTATAAGATACGGCGTATCCAACTTTTTGGATACGGCGCATCGTCTACAGATATCAGCTATTTTTATTCTTATATCCGTTTCTAAATTCATTAATTTCTCTTCTAGCGAACAAATCCTACTGATGATTTTACCTATGATGACAGGTTCTGCTATGGAAGACATGTCAGTAAACGGATATCTTGCTAAGGAACTCTTGCTTTCGGATTCCTTCAAAGTGAAAGTTTTTGATGATGTCAACTTCAATGTGCTCATGATTGATGCAGATTTATTTTCTTGGGAAACCCGTCTTGAAGCTACTTATAAGGAATTCAAGCGCTTATGCAATATTGAAGATGGGATATTCTCGTATGATTTACTAATGAGCTACACTGAAGATGAATTGGTACTCTTATGGCCCATCATTGAATCTAAAGGATTGACTTGGACTACTATCGAAGAGAATGATGGGAAATTCAAAATTGAATTCATGAACTCAAGCAATAAAAGCTGTGGTGGAGGCAATACCCAACCTATGCAAATTTCTTACATGCCTTATTCCGAACAGTACTAGGGATTAAATGAGAATTATCTGGACGATGAAATAATTTATGCTGTGGCGGAGTTACTATTTCATGGCAGGTTGGTAAGATTGATGGACCTCTCCCTCGAAGAATGGCTTGAACTTAAATATGGTAGTCCGAAATTTGCCCCTGCGAATGAAGTCAAGCGGATTATGACTTCATGGTTGACACGGAGTTTTAGGGAGCAATTTAACGAGTTCATGGAGATAAGGAGGAAAATGATTGGTAAAGCTTGCTTTGACGTTGACCACGATCCTAACAATGTTGATTTTACAGATTGGTTGGCTAGTAAGTTCAATAACCATAAGAGCATGGATCGAGCTACTAAAGATGCGTTATGGGTATATTGGATGAGAGGTGAAGACGAAGAAGTAGAGAGCGACTATGGGTCGTCACTTCATGATTCAACAATCAATGAGGGCATTGAAGAATTATTCAGAATAGACATTGACGTGTTCGATTATGAGACACCCTTGTGCAAACAATTCAAAGAATTTAATTACCTTCTTCAAGTCGATAATGATGTGCTTATTGGAGATTTACCAGGATTCAAGACTTATGATGATTTCAAAAACACCTGGTACTACGAATGGAATGACCAAATACCATGGGTTTGGGATAAACCATGGGAATTTGAGCACATTAATCACACTTGTACACCTTTCGTTTTCAAGGATGGGAGTAGTGTTTGGCCGACCTGTGATTATAAGAGTGACGGAACCTGTAATAGGGGAAGTATAATTGGAATGAAACGGGTTGGAAACGATGTAACCTTTGAAGACTATGAGTGGTATGATAATGTTGAAGACTGCCCACAAAAAGCGGAGGCTTTGCAAGAAAAGGGTTGGATTGAATACTTGAAAGAGCTAAAGGGAACATCGAATACTACTTTCTGGGAATGGGTGCATGAACAATTTGATGATTACACGAAGCTTAGTCGACGGTTACAATGGGAATTGGAAAGAGAATGGGAGGAAAATCAAGATGATGATAACAATGAGTCATTAATTGATGAACTTGATGACTATTTGATTAAGGATCCTTATTTGAAGTTTGTTGATAAAGACGAAGAAGAATTCACCAAAAGAAAATGTCAACTACTTGGGATCCCTTATAATGAGACACCCATGATCATTTCTGAAAAATTTAAAATCATCAAATACTCTTTGGGACCAGACGAGGAATATGTTGCGACGAAGACCAAGAGTTATACTAGATTAAGTCGAACGGAAGAAAACGTTGCAAAGCTATACGGGAACATCTTTCGGATGAAGGAAGAAGGATGGACCGTGACAAGGACTAAATGAGCAGCTGAACGTGAGTCTAACTTGAAGACTCTGGAATAAAGACAAGTGCTGACCGGGAGACAACCCAGAAAATTTTTTATTCTGTTCTGAGTCGAGTCAGTCAGGCCCGCAGAGGATACGGCGCATCTCAATCCTAAGATGCGACGCATCTCCTGCATTGGTCATATCTTACTTTATTTTTTCTGCATTTTTTTACTTTTCGACTTTAAAACTTTTTATCAGTTTATTTTAATGCGGCGCATCCCTGGTTAAGGATGCGGCGCATCTTCTATTCTGATCCGTAATTATTCCAGGCTCGATACGGCGTATCTTCTTCCATAAGATACGGCGCATCGACTGACCTGATGATTTTCATTTTAATTTTTATGTTTTATTTTTCCTAACTACTAATGTATTATGCAAGTTTGAACTTTCTTAATTTAGGTGTGTTTAAAGCCTTGGTGGTATTATAGATTCCTGCATTTCCTGTGGATACATCAAATATGAAGCTTAAACGTTCTAATCCACAAGAAAGATGATTTTTGCTATTATACTAATGGAGGATCATACCGAGCAAATCTCAGGGGAGTTTTTCTGTTCTAATTCTTTTATTTTCCAGTTTTTAACCTTTGATACAAACAACGAGGACGTTGTTTAACTTAAGTGGGGGGATTGGAGAATTAGAACACTTAACACTTACTTGTCCTAAACTTTTCAAAATATGCTTAAAATGTGCTTAATATATCAAAATTAAAAAATTTTAGCATGTTTTAGTTTGAGATCTAAGTTGCATAGCTGCACACATGACGTTATTTTCAAAAATTGTGATTTTTCAAAATTCACAAATCTATGAGTATGCCGGTGACTTGTAAACTTTAGAACTTGGCTTGTATACTATTCGAGACCACCATAATAAGTATTATTTTATATAATTGGAATGACTTGTCTAAATTGGTAAATTTCTAGGATTACACCCAAATAGCCTATTATATATTATGTGTTATTAGCTAACTACACTGGTTAGTTAACCCCCGTATAAACCCTTTTGTTACTCTCACTTTTAGAGTAAGATACCCCTAGAAAAACACTCAGAGCCATTCCTTTCGTTTTTTACACCTTTGTTAAAATATTTCGTTACACCCTTACACCTTAGCCTACCCTGTAGATTAAAATCCGTGGTTGGTTAATTGCTTTAGGCAAAGTGTGTTTCCTTACATTACCTGTGTTCGCGTGCGTAATTCATTATCTATGGTTAGGTCGGGAAATTGCACAATGCAATTGGAGTGAAAGTAAATATTGTATATCTTTGAGTCTTGTTTTTCGTGTGTTTACTACTTTCACTATTACTGTTATTTCTGAAGTTATGAAAAGTATGGAAAAATTGTCCAGAATTATCATTATAGTGATGTGGTGAAATTTTACACATCTTTGTTTAAAAAAAAAAAAAAAAAAAAAAAAAAAAAAAAAAAAAAAAAAAAAAAAAAAAAAGAAAGAAAAAATCAAAAAAATAAGAAAAGAAAAAGAAAAAGGAAGAGTTGGATGTTTGTTTTAACCAACTTATGTAAAGTTTTGTATTAAGTGGTCGATATCACCACTAGTTGTTGTATATTATATCTATGGATTGAATGGGAGTTGGCAGTTATGGGAACGCCAACTAAAGGTTATTCTTTGATTAAGATCTTGTTGAGTATAATTCGTGTCTACCTAAAGCGTGTGTTTCAAGTGTTAAAGCGTGAGTTATTCAATGATATGAGTCTTATTCATGGGATGGTTGGGATAGTGATTAACCACACTTAGGATTTTAATTTATTTGTTTCGTTTATTTTTCATTTTACACCAATTTGTATCCCAAATATTATCCATACCCTATATTATTCTTTATCAAAACCTTTGATTTATTGAGATTAGGGATTTGAGCAATCTTAAGTATCGTAGTCGTGGATTCGGCTATGTATTTATGATTTTGTCGCCCTTTTTGATATAATATTATTGGTGAAGATTACTTGGTCCTATCTTTAGCCTATTCGAGTTAAGGATTTGAGCAATTGCAAGTATCGTGTTCGTGGATTCGATCATGTATTTGTGATTTTGTCGCCTTTTCTGGAATTTGAGATCGATAGAGATTAAGGAGAATAATTAACCCTTAACCTATAAACCCTTTTTACCGCTTTAGACTTGTTATTCCTTGGCTTTAGTGGAGGAGATGTGTATACTTGCCAAGCTTATGATAGAATATTCGTTACGATTGGACAGTTAAACGATTAGATTTGCTTTTATCAAATTATTTTATTTTACTTCTAATTCGTTAAGTGTTTGGTTGTGTGATTATGACAAAAATGAATACATGCTTAAATATAAAAATAAATCATAATATCTTTTAGGATACATTTTCATAAGATTAATTCTAAGGTTTACTTGGGGACAAGTAAAGTTCAAGTGGGGGGATATTTGATGAACTCAAATAAGTACATTTTATTACTATAATTTATCCTATTTATTTGACTTGTTTTATTATATTATGTATGAGAATTGATACTTAATCGTTTACTTTTGTAATTCTCAGGTAAAAAAAAGCATTTGGTGAAACTAGGCGATTTTGGACTAATTATGGAGCAAAACAAGCAAGAAGTTAAGAGTCTACTGAAATGTACAAGATCAAGACTATTCTGCTCCAGATACGCCGCATCTTGCTTATTACATACGGCGCATCACTATCCAGATTTCACAAGATACGATCCAAGATACAAGAGGACATGCGCCGCATCTATAAATGGAGTTACGCCGCATCTTCTGGCGGTGTACGAATATTCCTGAATATATTAATCTTGGACCCCACGCGAAGTTAAGTCAATGCGCCGCATCTACTTATTAGATGCGCCGCATCTTACCTCAGACAGAAACTATAAATACCCCAAAGACCAGACGAATTAAAAGACTTTTGTTACGTACGATATTCAAAGGACAGAAGCCCTAGGCCGAATTCAGTCGAAGTAGCAGCACAAGACACACCTTGAACAAAGATACGAGAGCTGTAAGAAGGTCCTGCATGTATTCAATTCATTAATTAGTTTTGTTTTATTGTATTAGTACACTTTAATTGATCAGGATTGATGGGCTTGTGTTATGTTATCATTCACTTCAACTCCCTTTAAAATTGCTTTCCC
Organism: Artemisia tridentata subsp. tridentata; assembly: GCA_021014915.2. Taxonomy (NCBI): domain Eukaryota; kingdom Viridiplantae; phylum Streptophyta; class Magnoliopsida; order Asterales; family Asteraceae; genus Artemisia; species Artemisia tridentata. Next base: position 503,029,527 of record CP139508.1, read on the forward strand.
ATTAATTAAAGTTTATATGTTGATGTCTTTGGTGACTTTTATTAGTGCATTGATAACCTCTGTGTCTAGCTGAGCATTGCTTGGGTCGCCATGCCCCTTCCTCGCCTATTTATTAGATCGCCTATGCATTCTATCGTCTGTAGAAAAGTAGGAAGATAGATAAATGGGATAGTCATAAGTAATCATTAAGGGTTTACTCGCCGATAAGATTAGAACCAACGAGAAAGGACTTAATCTCGGTGCGTTGCATCGAACTATACACTTCATATAAAACTAGCAATAAAACAAGTGACAAGCTACTTAACTATCAGGACAGGTCTTCTTATTGTCTCGAGTATTTATTTGTGTACGTGTGTGCTATTCGCTGATTCGTGCCTATTAGTTAGTTTATTATTTAATTGCAACCAAACCGTGCCAGTCTCTCAGGCTGAACCCCCCCTTGCGTTAAATTAGGTTGTATAGCTAACTTAAGATATTAAAATACTGATTAGAATAACTAGATAATACGTTCCAATCTTAGTGATCGACACTCTACTTACCATTATATATATACTGACCGGGTACACTGCTCGTTAAAGTGTGTGTGTTACTGATAAGTCGGATAAATATAAATTTAAAACTTGAATACTGCTAAAACCACAACGACATACCGTGGGTATAAATTAGAGCACTCGCATGCACGCACGCATCAGGGAGGAATAAAAGGAAAGATCACTGGTAAAGGTACTATCAAAACCAGTAAATTAGATTTTTAAAATGTGTATTTTGTGAAAGAACTTCAGTTTAATCTCCTTAGTGTCTCACAAATGTGTGACAAAAAGAACAATGTTCTTTTTACTGAAAATGAATGTATGGTTCTTTCTTCTAATTTTAAAATGCCTGATGAGAGTCAGATCCTTCTTAAAATCCCAAAAAGGAACAATATGTACAGTGTTGATTTAAAGAACATTGATCCTAAGGAGAGTCTAACTTGTTTGGTAGCAAAAGCCTCATTGGATGAATCTATGCTTTGGCATAAAAGGCTTGGTCATGTAAACTTTAAAACAATCAACACTATTGCAAAATATGATTTGGTAAGAGGTTTACCCAAAAAGATTTTTCAAAATGACCAAACCTGTGTTGATTGTCTAAAGGGAAAACAACATAGAGCTTCTTGTAAGCCCAAGACCCATAACTCTATTTCTCAGGCTTTATACATGCTTCATATGGATCTCTTTGGTCCTACTAATGTGAGTAGCTTGAATGGAAAGAAATATTGTCTTGTTGTTACTGATGATTATAGCAGATTTTCTTGGGTTTTCTTTTTAAGATCTAAACATGAAACTAGTGAGATTCTTAAATCTTATATCACTGAGGTAGAAAACCAATCTGATAAGAAAGTCAAAGTCATCAGATGTGACAATGGGACAGAGTTCAAGAATAGGGTTATGGATGACTTTTGCAAGGAAAAAGGAATAAAAAGAGAATTTAGTGTAGCTAGAACCCCACAACAAAATGGAGTAGCAGAAAGGAAAAATAGAACACTTATAGAGGCTGCTAGAACTATGTTAGTAGACTCTAAGTTGCCTATTTCATTTTGGGCTGAAGCAGTAGGTACTGCATGTTATGTACAAAACAGGGTTCTTGTGACAAAACCACATAAAAAGACACCTTATGAACTTTTCTTTGGTAGAACACCATCTTTAAGTTTTATGAGACCTTTTGGTTGTCATGTCACTATTCTCAATACCAAAGATAATTTAGGCAAGTTTGATGGAAAAGCTGATGAAGGCTATTTGATAGGGTATTCTTTGCAGAGTAAGGCCTATAGAGTGTTTAATACTTGCACTAGGCTAGTGGAAGAGAATCTTCACATAGAGTTTCAAGAGAAACTAACAAATGTGAAAGGAATTGGACCAGATTGGATGTTTGATATTGATAGGCTTTCAGAATCTATGAATTATGTGCCTGTTTCAGGTACAAATACTAATGATAATGCAGGTTTTGATGACAATGTTGAAACTCCTAAAGATCAAGATTACATCTGGATGCCAATTTGGAAAGGTTTGGATCTATCTTCAAGTCAAGAAGAACCTTCAAACACAACAAATGAATGCAATGAAGATGATCATGGAACTCAGAATCAAGAGAATCAAGAAAGTAGTGCAAATGACAATGGTACTGCTAGTTCACCAGATGGTACTGCCAGTTCACAAATTGATACTGCTGAGCCATTGAATGTTCAAATAGATGATTCTTTACCAGAAGAAGTGGGGATTGGAAATCTTCCATTTACCTATGAAGTTCCTACAACACATAACACTAGAATTCTCAAATATCACTCAACTGATGATGTGATTGGTAGCATTGATTCTGGTGTTAGAACAAGATCTCAAGTTGGTTTATCTCAAGTCTTGACTTCAGACCAAGAAGGGTTTATCTCCTCTATTTATGAAGAAAAGAATCATGATATTGCCAACATATGCCTGTTTTCATGTTTTCTATCTCAGGCTGAACCCAAAAACATAAACAAAGCTTTAGATGATGCAAGTTGGGTTGAAGCAATGCAAGAAGAGCTTCTCCAATTCAAGGTTCAGAAGGTTTGGATATTGGTTGATTTGCCCAAAGGTCATAGGGCAATTGGAACCAAATGGGTGTTCAGAAACAAGAAAGATGAAAGGGGTATAGTGATCAGAAACAAAGCAAGATTGGTAGCCCAAGGATATACTCAAGAAGAAGGGGTAGATTATGAAGAAGTTTTTGCTCCAGTTGCAAGACTTTAAGCAATTAGGCTATTCTTGGCCTATGCTTCTTTCATAGGCTTCACTGTCTATCAAATGGATGTTAAGAGTGCATTTTTATATGGTGAGATTGAAGAACCAGTGTATGTTTCTCAACCTCCAGGCTTCATTGATGCAGAATATCCAGATAAGGTTTATAAGGTTACCAAGGGTCTTTATGGTCTACACCAAGCTCCTAGGGCATGGTATGAAACATTGGCTTGCTTTCTACTAGAAAGTGGATTCCAAAGAGGCAAGATTGATCCAACTTTGTTCATCAAAAGAACAAAGAAAGATATCTTGCTAGTGCAGATTTATGTTGATGACATTATCTTTGGATCTACAAACCAAGTCTTGTGTGTAGAATTTGAAAAACTTATGCATAGTAAGTTTGAAATGAGTTCCATGGGGGAACTTACTTTCTTTTTGGGTCTCCAAGTGAAACAATCCAAAGAAGGCATATTTATCAGCCAAGATAAGTATGTAACAGAGATCCTAAGGAAATTTCAGTTTGCTGATTTTAAGGTTGCAAGTACACCAATGGATGCAGAAAAAGGGCTACTCAAGGATGCTGAGCGAGAAGATGTTGATTTGCACAATTATAGATCAATGATTGGGTCTTTGATGTACCTTACATCATCAAGACCAGATATCATGTTCTCAGTATGTGTATGTGCAAGGTTTCAAATACATCCCAAAGTTTCTCATCTCACAGCAGTCAAAAGAATCTTTAGATATCTCAAGGGTCAACCTAGGTTGGGTCTTTGGTATCCAAGGGAATCATCTTTTGAATTGGTGGCTTATTCTGATAGTGACTATGCTGGTGCAACTCTAGATAGAAAATCCACAACTGGTGGATGTCAATTTCTTGGTTGCAGACTCATCTCTTGGCAATGCAAGAAAAAACAATGGTGGCCAACTCTACAACTGAAGCAGAATATGTTGCTGGTGCAAGTTGTTGTGGGCAAGTTCTTTGGATCCAAAATCAAATGCTTGACTATGGGTACAATTTTCTTAACACCATTATTTATATTGACAATAGCAGTACTATTTGTATCATTAAAAACCCAGTTCAACACTCAAAAACAAAACACATTGAAATTAGACACCATTTCATAAGGGATTGCAATGAGAAAAGGTTAATTCAAGTTGTTAAAATTGATTCTGAAAAGAATTATGCAGACCTTCTCACCAAAGCTTTTGATTTAGGTAGATTCAAATATCTTGTAGGAGGTATTGGAATGATAAATCTTTGAAAAACATGTGTTTTTGTACATAAAATTAACTGGTATTGGCTTTTAAACATGGTACTGCTAGTTGGTCAATAGGTACTGTCAGTTCATAATTGGTCCTGCTAGTATAAAATTTGCTATGTTTTGTTCATATTAATGCTTAAATGTTTAAAATGCTATAGATCAAGTGCTTTGCACTTTGTTCTTTTGGTTTGCAACTAACACATTTCAGGTTGATAACAAAACAAGAGATCTTCCAAACAAAAGGGGGAAATAAAAGTTATTTAAATCTCAGAGGAGGTAACAATCTCAGGGGAGGAAATAATAGCCCAGAATGGAAGAAAAACCAATTTATGAAAGAAAAAGACAAGAGCATACAAGATGATGCAGAGTTTGAAAAAGATAGGATTAGATCACTTATTCAGAAGGGATGAAGCATTCCTAAAGGATAAAGTTCTATCTAGATCAAACTAAGGAAAGTTTCAATTCAAAGGCATGCTAATAGATGATTTCACTTGTTGAACCAATCATCCAAGATACACAGCATCATTGCCCTTTTAATTTCCTCCATCCAAGGAAATTGCACCATCTTTAGGCCAATATGGCTTTTGGTTTTCCGTTCACCAAGTTTTTACAAACTTAAGAGCTGGCTAGTGCATAAGCAAACGGCTTTTGGTAAAGAAAAATCAAATCCGTTGATGGTTGATAGTTTACCAAAAACTATATGGTTGTTAACTAACCATACTTAACTGTAAATAGTTAGCTAGTCCATAAGCAAACGGCTTTTGGTAAAGATAAATCAAATCCGTTGATGGTTGATAGTTTACCAAAAACTATATGGTTGTTAACTAACCATACTTAACTGTAAATAGTTAGATAGTCCATAAGCAAACGGCTTTTGGTAAAGACAACTCAAATCCATTGATAGCTGGTAGTTTGCTAAAAACTATAAGGGATTTTTGCAAAACTTTCAAAGGTACTGGTAGTTCAAAAATTGGTACTGCTAGAGTAAAATGGTACTGCTAGATAGCCGTTGAGCCTGTCAGAAAAAGTTTTAGCCGTTGGGCCTGGTAGTTAAAATTAGCCGTTGGGGTAGTTATGTAAATTACTGATGATTATATTATATTATATTTCACATATAAAAGATCTTTTTAACCGCACATTTACTTATTATATCTTTATTATATCTTTATTGTCGGTTAAAAGTAATTCACACATATCATCTTTCATCAGTCCTTATCACAATTAACTTACACCTTTCATCTTCTACCAGTACCACCAACAAATCCCACCATCATAATCAAAATTTTCATTATGGATGCCACAGTTGTTCTAACCTTTGTCAAACGTCACAATCAATTAGCATTTTTGGAAAATTCAGAGGACAATGCCTCTTTTCATCAAGTAGTGGACTTTTTAAATAATTTCTACATCAGGTTTGCTTTACTAGTCAATCTCACTATTTATGAATCTCAAATTTTACAATTTTGGAAAACAGCTAAAATTGAAACTTCTGAAAATGGGGAACAAAGGATTAAGGCCAAAGTGGATGGCAAACATTTGACTCTTAATGAGTCATCCATAAGAAGACATCTTCATTTGGATGATTCTGATGGTATTAGTCAGTTGCCAGATACTGAGATTTTTGAATATTTGGAAAGAATGGGGTATCATGCTACTTCTACAAAACTCACTTTTCTAAAGAAGCATCTTACTCCACAATGGAGATTTTTAATCCATACAATCCTTCATTGTTTGAGCCAGAAGAAAACCTCTTGGGAGCAATTTAGTGGAAACATGGCTTCTGCTCTCATCTGCTTGGCTACAAACAGAAAATACAATTTTTCCAAACATATTTTTGAAGGATTGACTAAAAATGTGGATAGTGAAACAAAGTTTTTGATATACCCAAGATTTATTTCATCCATCATTGCAAAATCAAAACATTTGTTGCTTCCCCCACACACTCTTTATGAAACACTAAAACTTTCTCACAAAGTATTTTCAAACATGAGAATTGGTTTCAGAGGGGAAGAAATACCACTATTTGATGAAATGTTACCACAACATCCTGAAGAACCAATACCATCAACTGAATCACCATCATGAAGTTCTTCAACTGGTTACATCTCACCAACACATCAAACATCACCAATACCATCTCCAGTACCATCTGCAACACCACCAACATCATCACATCATGTATCACAACCCCAATCACCTCAGACAGTGCAAGAACTAAAGGAGAAGGTGAAGCTCTTAGAAGAAGCTCTTAAAAGTCAAAACAAGAAATTTTATGAGATCAACATCAAGTTAGTCAAGAGGGTAAAGAAATTGGAAAATGAAGTGAAGAAGCTAAAGGGTAAAAGATCTTTCAAGGTTGTTTTATCTAGTTCTTCAAGATCAGATGCTGATAGGTTGGGTCACTCTTCCAAAAAGGGGAGGATAGATAGTTCTGAAGATGAAGAGGAGGCTCAATTTGAATTCCATGAAGGAACTCAGGTTTATGATGAAGAGCCTGCTGATGCAGAGCAAAAGCCTGCTGGGCCAGAGCAAGAGCCTGCCAGAATTGAAAGGCTATTGGCTATGGAGTACAAAGGGTCTGCTGAGAATGTGTACAAGAGAAAGAGGGATTTAGAGCCTCAAGGAGATTTGTTTGTTCAAGGGAGGTTATTTATTGCAGATGAGCAATCTACTGCTCCATCTCAAGAACCAACTCCAAAGGATAAGGGCAAGAGCATTATGATTGAAGATGAGCCAAAGCCCAAAAAGTTAAAGAAATCAGAGCAAGCACAGATGGCTTTAGATGAAGAAGTCTCAAAAAGAATTCATGAAGAAGAACTGCAGAAAGCATTTGAAGCTTCAAGATTGCTAACAGAGATGAAAGAGCAAAAAGATGCTGCTCAGACTCTTCTTGAAACTCAAATTGCTAAAGAAACCTTTGATACACAGATGCAATGGATTATTGCTAATGATCCAATTGTGAAGGGTCAAGCAGCAATAATAGTGAATGACAAGAATCTCAACTCTGATGAGAAAACAGCAGAGCTTGAATCCTTTATCAACAAAAAGTATAAGGAAGCAGCTCTAGCTGACATTTTTGAAAAGATGAAAGAAAGTCAGAAAAGAAGGTTTTAAGGTGGGCAAATCTTGGAAAGATCAAGTGTCTTTCATGAAGAAATTTCTAAAAGGTCAGGCAAATTGGACTGATTATCAACTGAAGAAGAAATCTGCTGATGAAATCTACTTCCTGTACCTACAAGCCTACAAGAGTCTTTACTACAAAGTTCCATCTGATGCAAAGCCCTCAATGAAGAAGCAAGATGCTCAGAAGAAAGAAGAAGCAAAATTGGACTCAGAGCAAGTAAGTAAGATGTTAATTACTTTGCCAACTATCATACATGCTGATCCAATTAGGTCTAGACACCCTATTATTGATTGGAATATTCACCATGATAGATTAGGAAAGTCTGGAAAATAACAAGGGTTGGGGGTCAGACTGCTGTCTTTAAGAATTTTGAAAATCTAGTAAGAGCATGTGAAAGAGCAGACTTAGAAGAATTGTGGAATCTAGTTCAGATTAGGATAGACACAAATTCTAGTACTGATGTTAAGGAACAGGAACTATGGGTAGAATTCAATAGGATGTATGATCCTAGCCCAAAAGATGTTCATTGGAAATTTCCCTATCATGATCCTTCAACAACATGGGAATTTCTAAGCCTTAGCAGTATTCATCATCTTTACACACAAAGTGGGATTGAACTCTTCATGTTGGCTGAGAAAGAGTATCCACTTAGTTATGAAGTGCTTACAACTATGATCTCCAAGAGATTAAGATGTGACAAAGATGAAGAAAATTCAGAAATTGTTCAAAGTTTGCTGAGGAGCATATTTGAGCAATGTGAAAGAAAAAGGAAGAACAAAGAGTAAAGGTTTTTGGAAGAGTTCCCTCAAATCCTCAAGGTATGTATTTTATTCATCAGAAACTTGTGTATTTTAATAGAAATAACAAGTTTAGGGGAGGATTGTTGGGAATAAAATGTTCAAGTCAAAGAGCCTGCCAGATATGTCAAAGAGCCTGCTAGTTGATTTTGAAGAGTATGAAGATGTACTAACAGTACCTTCTGGGTAGAAGGTACTGCTAGTTGATAAAGGTCATGCCAAGCTTTATGTCAAGTTGATAGATATTTTGTAATAGATATTTAGTTGAATTATTAGTCTTTGTACATTGTAATACGTTATGTAGAAGTAGTTTAGTCTTCTGTGGTTTACAGAAGAATATTACAGAGTTGTTACATTGGTAGTTGTATTTAATTGTAGGCTAGAATAGTCAAAGTATCTTATTATATTAAACCACTTGTCAACTTGTAATAAGGGTACCTTATACTATAAAAGGTTCCCTTAGTCACTCCTTCATGCATGCATCTCTTCAACTAATAACCTAAACCGAACAATCTCTCTAGTAACTTAGTTACTCATTTCACAAATCCTTTTACAATCAAAGATTCAAGATTACTTTGTAATCCCGGTGATAGTTAGATCATCCGTATTATTTCATCAATAATATTGAATCGTTTTGTGTTAACTAAAGTTGTGTTCATTGCTCATTACATACTCACGTTTACATAACTCACCACCTTTGTGTTCTTTTAAGTGTGTTGTAGTTGATTCTGCATACTAAACACATTCATACATAAATATCTCAAACACGTTACTAAGATTCACATCCCAAGTGTTTGCACAATCCTTTCCACAATCTGTTTCAATTAACTCAATAATTGAATCAAGGGATGCAATCTTTGATGAGAACAAATTCTCATCAGTCCCTAGACCAAGTCAGAAGATTCCTAATGGAACTAATGATGTTGGTGTATCTAAGATCTTTGATGAGGTCCCTGATGAGGTTGTGGTTCAACAACCTGAACCTGATCTCAGAAGGAGCGAAAGGGTCAGGACTCCAAAGTCATTTGGACATGAGTTTCAACTGTACTTAATTGAAGGAACAAGGGATGAGGTGTCTGACCAACACTCCTATTGCTTTAATGTTGAGGATGATCCCAAAACATTTGAAGAAGCAATGAAGTCCCAGGATGTTGCTCTCTAGAAAGAAGCAATAAATGATGAAATGGACTCCATCATGGGCAACAACACTTGGGTGTTGGCTGATCTACCACCTGGTTGCAAGCCTCTAGGCTGCAAATAGATTTTCAAAAAGAAAATGAAGGTAGATGGAACTGTTGAAAAGTTCAAGGCTAGACTAGTCATTCAAGGCTTTAAACAAAAGTCAGGGATTGACTATTTTGATACTTATGCCCTTGTGGCTCGTATTAGTACCATAAAATTGCTAATTGCTTTGGCATCAATTCACAATCTAATTATTCATCAGATGGATGTGAAGACAGCTTTCTTGAATGGTGAATTGGATGAGGAGGTTTATATGAACCAACCTCAAGGCTTCATCATGCCTGGCAATGAAAATAAGGTGTGCAGACTGATTAAGTCCTTATATGGACTGAAGCAGGAACCTAAGCAATGGAATCAAAAATTTGATGAAGTGGTTTTGTCTTGTGGTTATTCACTTAACCAATCTGACAAATGTGTTTATAGCAAATTTGATGAATCTGGTAAAGGAGTCACTATTTGTCTATATGTTGATGACATGTTGATCTTTGGCACTGACCAAAATCAAGTTGACCTAACAAAGGAATTTTTGTCATCAAGGTTCTCCATGAAGGATATGGGGGAGGTTGATGTATTCCTTGGAATAAGGATTAAACATGAAAGTAACAAAATTTCTATATCTCAGTCTCATTACATTGAGAAAGTGTTGAGGAAATTTAATTACTTTGATTGTACTCCAGTGAGTACTCCTATGCATACAAGTGAGAAGCTCATGCCTAATACTGGTAAGGTTGTATCTCAACTTGAGTATTCTAGGGTGATTGGCTGCTTAATGTATGCCATGACTTGTACAAGGCCTGATATTGCATTTGTTGTGGGAAAATTGAGCAGGTATACTAGTAATCCTAGTGCTCATCATTGGCAAGCAATTTAGAGGGTACTGAAGTATTTGAAGAGAACTATGGACTATAGTCTCTCATATACTGGTTATCCATCAGTATTAGAAGGATACACTGATGCAAGTTGGATCAGTAACACTGAAGACAATTCGTCTACTAGTGGCTGGGTATTCCTACTTGGTGGAGGTGCAATTTCTTGGGCATCCAAGAAGCAAACTTGCATCACCAGTTCAACCATGGAATCTGAATTTGTGGCCTTAGCAGCTGCTGGTAAAGAAGCTGAATGGTTGAAAAACTTGCTTCTTGAGATTCCTTTGTGGCCTAAACCTATAACACCTATTTCTATCCGTTGTGATAGTGCTGCTACGTTGGCAAAGGCTTATAGCCAAATGTACAATGGGAAGTCTTGACACTTAGGTGTCAGGCATAGCATGATTTGTGAGCTTATCATGAATGGGGTGGTATCTATAGAGTTTGTTAGATCTCAACATAACTTAGCTGATCACTTGACGAAGGGTTTGGCTAGAGACTTGGTTTTAAAGTTTGCTAAAGGGATGGGTTTGAAGTCCAACTTAGTCACTGAATGCTAAGACACCCAACTCCCTCCTGAGGAAACTTAGGAGCTGAGTTCAATGTGGAAAGCTGAACATTTAGTAGACTGGAGCACATGTTTTATTTTACATCCCAAGGTTGTGCTCAGAACCTGCTGGAAAAGAGGATGAAGTCTTTACTTCTCAATGGTTATTTTCTTTGAAAAAGTGCTAAGCAGGAGCATGAATAAAAGAGGAACCACCTATGTAAATGTTGAAGTTTTGCCGCTTCAGGAAGCTTTGGACTTTTAGCTTTTACAACATTTATGAATTGGATATGGACACATGGCTTGTATAGTGTCAGGAGCTTTTAAGTGTTTGAAACTTGTGTGTATTTTATCTTCAGGTATTCAAATGGGTTGAAGGGTTCAATTCTTAGAACACCCTGATTCTTGAATATTTGAACGTGTAATGTACTAAGATGAGAATTCAATCTTCAAGATATTTTCATTTATGCACATGTTTGTTTAATGTTTATTTTCATGCAAAGGAAGTGAACTAAATTTGGGGAGGATTATTGGAAAATTTAGTGCACTTGAGGGATTAATTCACACCTGGTAATGGGCTTGGAGGTACGGAGTGTACACCCATCAGGTCAATGTTTACCCTGACTCAAATTAAGTGGTTTGTGGTTCTGCTGCTAGTGTAAATGATAATACTGCTGATGCAGATCATTCTGCTGCTAGTATTATTCATTGTGCTGCTGATGCAGAACATTATGCTGCTAGCGTTATTGATACTGCTGCTAGTACAATAATACTGCTGCTGAGTTGCTAGGCAATAGATTCTGCTGCTAGTACAATTTATTGTGCTGCTAGGCATAAGATTCTACTGCTGGTATGCTGGATAAAATTTGTAATTAACTTTGACCTATTTTGGGAAGTTTCAAATTCTTAATTAAGACCTTGATTTTCTGGTCTTGTAACCACTATTGCTAGAATTAAGGAAAGTATATGGAGAATATTTGGCCAATATTTTCTCATTTTTCCTTTGACTAGGGTTTTGAGTATATCTCTAATATATATAGAGATCAACACATCGGCATGGAACATACACAGAAAACCTAAACACTTGAAAGCAATTCGGTTCTTGATTTGTGCCTAAAACAAGAACATCACTTGGTCTTATCCCATAGAGATATTCGTGTAACCTAGGCATAGGGTCGAATAGTTTCTATTGGAATGTGATTACACGATTTCAAGTGAATATCCGGTACATTGATTATCTTTACCCTGATCTGGGAACACAGAAACAACCAAACGTACAAAATACAACCAACAAATTCTTCATCTTTTTGTCATCTTTTCCTGTACTTGGCTACATTCACTTGCATATACACTTTTTCATGATTTAGTAACAAATACACACAAATATAACCAAATATGATGCACAAAACCACTGATTACGCAACTAAAAACATACTCATTCTGAGCGTTATCAAATTCCCCCACACTTGAGTTTTGCTCGCCCTTGAGCAAGTCTAGCATTTAGAAAACTGAATTCAATGGCATAGTCATCATGATTCCAAAAATCTAACAACTAACCCGAAGGAACAATTGTTAATTTTAATTTAAATTTGAAAAGTTCTTGAAACATAAACAAGTTAATTTGAGCTTGATAACATAACTAAGCACCTCACGGATAATTTTCAAATTCACACAACACACTAAGGGTAGATTTATTGGTAAATCACTCATTGCTCAGTCATGATTCATGTGTCTTACCATAAGCTTGTACAAGTGTCAAAACAACAAAATAAAACATCAAAGAGGTCTTTTATTTGGGTTTAAGGTTAAGGTTTAAGGTTTACCTGGCTAATGTTTAAATATTTCATACAAGAATATTGCAACGAATTCTTGACTAGCTAAGCAACGGATGGTCACTAGATTGTACCTTGGTTCGCTGGCAACGGTATTTGCATAAAAGATGGTCGCCAAAATACGCACTAGCTCGCTAGCAACGTTTTTTCAACTATTCAAAAACCCGGATGGTCACTGCACATCCATGCACTACATATCTAAACAAAGCCATCAATAAATCCGAATGTTCGAAAGCTAACAACGAATAAAGTAATTGGGTAAAAGGTAGGGATAAGACATGGGAATTGTTTATGATTGGTTTCTACAAAATGAAAAATAAATAAGAATCAAGTCCAAATTCCGTTCCCAACTCTTTATACCTCAAATGATCACTTCCCAAACTTCTTCGATTGTTATTCCGCATCTCATACTCACTTATTTCTGTCTTCATAGCTCATTGGCTATTTTATACTCATACTGTAGAGACCAAGATCACGTTCAGGAGTTCGTGGAAACTCGTAATAAAGGTTAAACATGGTAGAACTAGTTTATTGATTGGGGGAGGTGTGTATGTTTTCTAGAGAGAGAAAGTAAAGAAAACACACACACCTCCATGTAACAATGAGAATCCCACCTTCTTAGTTGTGACTAGGAAGGTATTTATTACAACAATACAAGTCTAACTTAGCCCTATTGTCTAAACTAGCCCTTGTACTTAAATGATATTACAATTCCCGACTATAACAAACTTTAAAGGCTAAAAATCTCTCCCCAAAGTGAAGTTATACGGGAATTGCTTACAACGTTCCCTACAAGTAAAATGTAAACCATAAGCACAGAGAAAGGTCTTCAAACTTCATTACTTCGTTCCGCTTGCAGAATCTTCTCAGCTGTCATTTCTTTACTTGTAGACGAACCATGTGAGCAAATTCTAATTAGGGTTTAATTCAGAGTGCCCTGAGTTCTCTCCCCTAATTAGTGCTCTCCCCCAAACTGACAACCTCATTTTATGAGTGCCTTGAGTGCCCTGAATCTGTTCCGGGGAATAGAGTATCAACATCTTTATCTCACTAAATGCATCCCAGTTATTTTTCCCATGAGAGATCAGCCTGTACATTTCTCTCCCCTGCTGGTTACGATTTATCGGAATCAGCATACTGATGTGTACGTGAAAGACAAACTGGAAGCCCTATATCAGGAATCATATCAGCCCGTGAGAAGATGTCGATATACCCAATCTACCAATAATACCATTTGAAATGTCTAGCTCTTTATCAACCTCCTGTATCAAAAACAACGGCTTTCTGTAGTGACTACTGATGGAGAAAACCCACTATGATGAATTTGAGACTGAAGTAAAATAACCCAAACGTGTGACTTAAACTTGCACTGTTGTATGACTAAGAACCTATACTGAGCACTACAACGTAACTCCTTAAAGCCTAGGTCGTTTCATATACCCATCCAACCTTCCTTAACAGTATATGAACTCATCTAGAATTATCCACATCTTTGTGTGACATTGAGTACTACAATGTATCTCTTTTAAGTGATAGTTAACTAGGTCTTCGTCCATCCACCCCTTGACCTATGAAAACTAGATAAATCAAGACATAATCGTTGAATGCTCTGTGAGCCGTTTAAGATCGGGCAAGGATCTCAAAGAATCATGCATCCAACCAACCTCGATATCTTCAAGATACTAAGTACACATACCCGAGATATTCCACTTCAACTTCAAATAAGTAATAATGAATCATCATCCTTGTAGTCACCGTTGATAATAATCAATTTTGTAGCCATTGTCATTTGATTGTGAATCTTGACCAGGATCTTTTTGGCTATACGTGGTAGGATTTGAGGATATATACCAGTAATATCATTTGTGATTTTGGTGTCAAATATGCCATAAAATGACATTCTAATGATGCTGGTAAAATTTGAGTTTAATAAATTTTTACGCCAAAAATTCCCCGAAAAATTCAAATTTTGACCTAAAAATTTGAATTTTGGGCCAAAATTTTCACTATTGTACCAAAATTTGAATTTCGCGTAAAAATTGACTGTTAAGTCACTCCTCCGATATATAATTGCGATAGAGTTCTCGGACACAATTGCGATAAGGTTATCTGTCAGCAATTGCGATAAAGGCCAATTGCGATAAAACTGTCAAAGCTCAATTGCGATAACCTCCTCAAGTTTGAATTGCGATAAACCACAGATTTGAATTGCGATAAAAACACAACTTCTGAATTGCGATAAAGTCCAGTTTTTGCAATTTCGACAGAATTATCAAATTCCAATTTCGATAAAAGCCCTTATCGCAATCTTTACAAGATTGCGATAATTTTTGATGAATTTCGATAGATGGGAGCTTCTGAATTTCGACAAATGGCAGCTCAACTACTCCTTGTCCTTTAGTCACTTGCCCACTGCCATGCCCATGCTTGTAAGAACTACAAACTTTCACCAACCTTTCACCAACTCAAATCAATCATTCTTGAACAATAATATCCAAAAACAAATCGTATTCAACCCTCTTGAATTATTGTCGATCTAAATACTTAGAACAACAAAAAATCCAACCGTTAAAAACACAACATTCGAGTGATAAACTAGCAAAACTTCACAAACCACCTCGTTAGATCACTAACAAACACAACCTTTACCTTTGATCTTGCGTATGATGTCCAAGAAAAACACAAACAGTCACGTTTTTTTGAAGAACAAAAACGCAACAGTATGTATTATTTTGAACAAGAACCGAACACAAAAACTTCAAAAAACTCGACTGATGAACAGTAACGAGATAAAACACACCATAAATCAAAAATTTTACCTCAATGACACCACGATTCGCCCCCGGTTAGCTCTTGATACCAATTGAAGAAATCAAGATCACGTTCAGGAGGTCGGGGAAACTCGTAATAAAGGTTAAACATGGTAGAACTAGTTTATTGATTGGGGGTGGTATGTATGTTTTCTAGAGAGAGAAAGTAAAGAAAACACACACCCCTCCATGTAACAATGAGAATCCCACCTTCCTAGTTGTGACTAGGAAGGTATTTATTACAACAATACAAGTCTAACTTAGCCCTATTGTCTAAACTAGCCCTTGTACTTAAATGCTATTGCAATTCCCGACTATAACAAACTTTAAAGGCTAACACATACATTCATACCTCATTGGCTATTCACTTTTTCCTTTTCTTCTTTTCACTATTTTTTTTTCAACTTTCTTTCTCATCACCCCAAACTTTGGATGAGCACACGCTACAAAAAATACAAATAAGAGTAGCGACCTCCTTCTTCATTGAAATAACACATACACATATCAAGGTGTGGCCAACGCGTAATCATCAAAAAATAAATAGTTTTCGAACTTCAACTGAACTTGATTCGGGTAAGGCTAAGGTGTAAAGTGTAAAATATTTTTGTATTTTTTTGGATTTAATCAAAAGAAAAGATAGGCTCAGAAGGTGTAACTAAGAGTATCTAGCGCAAAAGATTAACGCTAACAAATGGGTTCCAAATACTAGGATAACTAACCAATATGGTTAGCAAAATATATTTTGTAAACGGATGGTCATTTGGTGTAAATCCTAAGTTGCCTCTTATCATTTGAATATATTTTATCACTCGAAATTAATTTTAACCATAATGCATAACAAGTACAAGTTCTAGAATCAACATAATCACCGGCACACTCATAACGAAATATATAGCATAAGAAATGCTTTATATAAAAAGGCTTAAATCCTCACAATTTAAGGTGGGTTATAACATGTACTAGTAAATGTTATCGATTCCAAAATTGAAATAGCTCTCATAACATGATTAAATTCCAATTTATTTTAAAATAGCCTCATTTTTACCATTGAATCAATCTAGTTCTTTAAACTATATATATTATATGAGAAAACAACTAGAAAATCAAGGGAGAACTAATTCTAGTTACTCGAATCCAAAATTCTACAAACCTAAAAATTTAAAAATTAAACCAATTTTTCCTATTTTCTTCCCTCCCCCACACTTAAGTTTTGCATTGTCCTCAATGTAATAAAAATAAACTTCAAAGTAAAGGAAATGGGAAAAATTTAGTTAAAAAGGTACTACCAGGGTAAATACGCATACGCATATTTGATCACAAATAAGAAAACGAGTTCTCCAACTCCAAACATTGATCAACAATAAGCTTTCGGTATTTCATCCCTGCAAAAACTTCAAAAATACACAAAACAAACTAACAAACAAAATAATTAAAATTTAAACATAAATAAGTAATCCTAAGAAAATTAAGTTAAGATAATAGAAATAGAAATTGTTCGACCAATAATTGTTTTTGAAACATAACCATCATAAACCAAATCCCCGATGATCACTCATCATCGTCATCCATGTCATCAGTAGCATGAATTCTCTCATCTTCACTTTCATCATCCTCCTCGTTCACTTCCTCATAATTCTCTTCCTCATCAAAAACTGTAAAAACTTTTTGCCTCTTTCTTCCAACTCCAGCTGATGATCCACCCACATCATAACTCGAACCTCTAACATTAGGAACTCTACCATAAACCGGCACTGGGTCAGCGAAAGGTGCATACCCTGGATGCGGGTAAGGATATGAGCCAGGATATGTATCGTACTAAAATGGGTAGGGTGGAACGTTTGGTGGGTTATAGGGAGGTACCTCATAGTTGGCTTCTTATGCCACATGTTGGAGCATCGGTATTGAATAATCAAAATTTTAATTATTCCTCATCATCATCGAATCTCTCCATACGTCTCTATGCTCAATATCGTTTAACTCTCGATTCCAATCCCCCCATCCCGAGTCAAAACTACTCGGTGCATGAATATTCCTTATCGGTGGTGGTGGTTGATATGGTAGTTGTGGTACAGCTTGAGGTGTAGCCATCACCGGCTCTGTCCTAGCTCCTAACGTCATATTCCTCCTATCCAATGCCTTACCAAAACTTTTGGCATCCCACGTTTCACTCTCCGTTGGCTCTGAACACTTAACTAATTCCTCATTCTCAAAATACCCTAGATTTCTCGCTAAAGCAGTCACATAGTGACCTCCACAAACATCACTGCTATCCTTAATTCCTGGTGCCCTTCTTGAAAGATATTCGGCTATAATCCAAGAGGCGTTCCTGTTCTTGTCTTCCTCCAACAATTTCATCAACCACAAGTCTGGTTGATTGCATTTGTCTCTACTTCCTGTTCTGTGCAAAATCCCCCAAGCTATCAATTTTTGTAAAATTTTCAACAAATGATCTCTTAACTTGGACGAGTTCCTTCTATTACAACCTGGATGTCCAACTCTATTCCAATATTCCGCAATACCATCATAATCATTTTGGTATCGAACCAACCTCACGAAGTGGGTTTCAAACAATCTATGCTTAATCTCATGTTGCTCGTACAAACCTAGAGCAACCGCAAACTCTGGCAAAGTGTAGGCATGCTTATTACCGCATAGCCTGAACCAAATACACATTTCCCTCATAAGGTTTTCAACCTTCCTTTCAAAATAAAATGTGGCGAAAAACTCCAAACACCACTCACGGTAAACATTTTCATAAATGCTAAAAGCTCTCTCCCACGATAAATCTTCAAAACTATCTCCGTCACCTTCATACACATCCGACATCCTCATCATATCTCTCAACTCCTTCTCACACTCATACTATAAAAACAAATCCCAATTAACTAACCGTGGTTTAGCAATTTTCCGAACCTGTAACTTTGAAAGACGCTCCCGAAAAGCGTGTTTTTCTTCCTTCCTAAGCCTACTAAACTTCAAATTCTCACTACTCTCCGGATTAAGAGTATATGTGAATTTACTCTTCACATTCCTTTTAATGTACTTCGTCACAATTGGGTTTACTCTAACCATTGATGAACTAGAACTACCTGCAACATAACTCTGTAGAAAACACAATTATTTGTTAGCGTAAGAGCATAAGAACCAAGGCTACATGATTTACAAGTCAAAAAACTCGATTTAAAAATTTTCATTTTAATTTTACCGAGCCTTCCATCCGATCGGTATTGGCTCCAACCGAATCGGATGGAGTAAATTACCCCGCCAAACCGATCGGTATTGCCCTGCAACAGAATCGGTTGGGGCTTACTGTGAAGGCAAAATTTTTTTTCTTCGACTTCAATCAACTCCTATCAATTCTTACTCTTTCCTATCCTGCATTTGAACAATTGTAGTGGTTTCTACATTCCCATTCATCCCTAAAACCATCCATAATATATTCATTTGATTTCTCAATCCATCCTAGAACATAAGAACACTACTAAATCAAAACACCTCAATTAGTGTTCTAATCAACAATGCACTATCCTAGCATCACTAATTAACAACTAGATAACATTTGAGAATCATCAATTGCAACCTAAATCGATTCAAAGTTTTGACCCAATTCAATCCGAAAATTCAATCAATAAATTCTTCCTCAAAACTTAATCAATCAATCTAATTCTTTTTGAAATCTCTTCCTCTATCATTTACCCATCTATTCCCAAAAGATTATATTTTAATTCAAACTCTATCAAAAATACCCAAATCTTGACCTAATTTAATTAATCTGAATTAAAATCTAATTAACACAAATTGGTGATGTTACTTACTTGTTTTGGTGCCATGGATGATCCTTTAACACTCCTGCAACTCTTAATTATCTTCTAATGGTCGAATTTTTGGAACCCAAGCTTGGTGGATTGTGTGTGTGTGAGTTTTTGTGATTTTTGAAATTCAGAGTTTATATATATCATTCCATCCGATCAGCTTTTGATCCAACCGATTCGGATTAAGTTTTTGCAAAAACTTCACTTTTCTACTTGCCAACACTTTGTGATACTTGTGAGATCAAGTGGAAATGTTTTTTCACTTCAAAAATGCTTTTTCTTATGTAAAAATACTCTACTACATTTAGTCTACCAACTTGTTGTCCAAGTCTATCTCTAATAATCCTAAACAAAACTAACTCTAAAAGTCTAAATTAAAAACATAACTTCATAAAACTTAATAAAAAGAAACAAAGAGTCTTAACTTAAAACTTAAACTTAAACTTGACTTAAGTGCAAACATTAAAAATACTCAAAATACATAAAAATTAAAAAGAAAACAAATAAATAGCTTGCACAAGTTTTGTGCTTATTCTTCAAACTTGTTCACTTGAATCTTTCATCCTTGAAAATACTCGTGCCTCAATATGTCTTCATTTTGAAACTTCTCGGACAATTTCCGGTTAGTCTTTTGCGTTTTAAATCTCCTTGCAAAGTTTCTTCCATCTGGACAAACTACATCAAACTTCACATGCCAATCTCCGTCTCCTTCTTCCTTCTTGTAAACACTAGAACCTTCGGGTCCCCATTCCAAATTCTTTAGTTGGACCGGTAAGGATCCAAGAAAATCTGTCAACTTGTTAAAAACAAAAACATTCTTAAAAGGGTTATAGAAAGCCTCCATAGCTAGAGCTCTTTCCATCTCATCTTCAATGTCAAAGTAACTCGGAGCAACCGGCCCATATTTAGGCCTACCCTTTTCATCTCTACCCACTTCAAAACAACCCAAGTGGTCTTCCTCATCTTCATCCTCATGAACTTTGATGTGTTTTTTTTAGGTCTATAATAAACTACCAAGTTTTAAATTTATATTTTGCCGAACTAACCTATAGACTCTAAACACTAACGGGCAGTGTACCCGGTCAATGTAGATAGTTTCTAGGTAAGCAAGGGTCGTTCACTAGGAGTGAGATTTCTAATATACTAATTCTAAGGTATTCGACTCTCCTAAACTAACGTAAAGGGGGGTTCAACCTGAGAGACTAACACGGGTTTGGTTTTATTCTAACTAAACTAAGATAAACAAACAATACAAGTATGAAGACACCAAAGATAGGAAGAACGGGTTAGCCAAGTCTAATCCATTTTATAGTTATACATGCTTATGTCTACTTGTTTTAATTCATTCAATTGTTAATCGGCATATCAATTACGAAATTCTGTCACAATTAAGTAACTAGCCCTCGGGGCGGATATGACGAAAGATCATAGTGACTCGTCTAGCATCAATACTAACTTATTGCTTTAAACCATCTAACCTAGTTCGGTATTACACGCTACTAGTCCTATTAGGTTGTAGACACGTTCCGTTTATGCCAAACAATGATTCCTAATAGAGATTCGGGTTAACACGCATATAACTCGACCAAAGCAACCACAATTACAGGTAGTTAAGTCACATCAATTAAAGTTATAAGGATCATAACCTAGTTACATAGACTTCTACTAGTTATAAGCAATAAACGAGTTTTTATCGACAAGCACCCAATCCAATAACAAAGCAAACACATCGACAAAATCATAAAAACTAATAAAACTTCATAAACATGGCTAACACCTAAGGGTGTTAGCCCATAATCTCTGTAACAAAGTACATAAACATAATCATAACGAATAAAGTATGAAACATAATGAATACGATACGCTAACCGAATGATTAAGTAATATAACAATGATTAGAGATGTTCTTCAAGGATGATTAGGTCTTCAATATTGATCTTCTACTGTTTGGAGAGGCTTTGATCGTCTGGGAATGCCCCTAAGGGTTCCCAAAGATGCCCTAATTCGTTAATGAGTTCGGTATTTATAGATTCTGAAATCTGGGTCGATACGGCGCATCTATAGAGTTAGATGCGCCGCATCTATAAGTAAACGTACCCTCCAAGTCTGAAACTGACCCAATACGGCGCATCTAAAGACCAGATGCGCCTCATCTCCCAATACGGCGCATCTAAAGACCAGATGCGCTGCATCTCCTTCAGATACAGGTAGATCTCTTTTTTTTCTTTCCGTGGCCGCTTGAATCACCTAAAACGGAGTCCGGATGAAGATTTTATGGCCAAAATACGAAAGCATCTTCAAGTGTCGACTTGTAATCTTGACTTCTTCATTAAGCTTCTAATCTTCACTTGATCTCTTGAATTCTTGGTAAGGATTGTATATGGCCGATACGGCGCATCGGATTGGTCTGATGCGGCGTATCAAGGTAACTTCGCGTGGGGTCCAGGATTATAATATTTGCGAATATTCTTCAATATCTTGGATATCTGGTGAAGTCTTGAGATTGATACGCCGCATATCAAGAGCTTCATGCGGCGCATCTGGAGTAAAACAAGTTGGTTCTTCTCGTTGACCAAGGTTTCATATGCGGCGCATGGGATAAATCCATGCGGCGCATTCTTCAAAGTCAGGCAATGGTCCTTAATCTCTTCAATTCAGTAGACTTTTCCAATTTGATTCATTTTGCTCCAATTTCCGTCCGAAATCATTAACTTTCACCTAATGCTTGTTTATAACTGAGAATTACAAAAGTAAACGATTAAGTATCAATTCTCATATAAAGTGATATAAAACAAGTCAATAATATAGGATAAATGATGCTAATAATATGTCGTTATTTGATGTCATCAAATATCCCCCCACTTGAACTTTACTTGTCCTCAAGTAAACCTTAGATTAAAACTTATGAAAATGTATCCTAAAAGATATTAGGATTTATTTTTATATTTAAGCATGTATTCGTTTTATCATAATCACACAACCAAACACTCAACGAATTAGAAATAAAATAAAATATTTTGATAAAAGCAAATCTAATCGTTTAACTGTCCAGTCGTGACGAATATTCTATCATAAGCTTGGCAAGTATACACATCTCCCCCACTAAAGCCAAGGAATAACAAGTCTAAAGCGGTAAAAAGGGTTTTGAGGCTTAAGGGTTAATCATTCTTCTTAATCTCTATCGATCTCAAATTCCAGAAAAGGCGACAAAATCACAAATACATGATCGAATCCACGACCACGATACTTGCAATTGCTCAAATCCTTAACTCGAATAGGCTAAAGATAGGACCAAGTAATCTTCACCAATAATAATATATCAAAAAGGGCGACAAAATCATAAATACATAGCCGAATCCACGACTACGATACTTAAGATTGCTCAAATCCCTAATCTCAATAAATCAAAGGTTTGGTTGGATAAAGAATAATACAGGGTATGGATAATATTTGGGATATAAACTGGTGTAAAATGAAAAATAAACAAAACAAATAAATTAAAATCCTAAGTGTGGTTAATCACTATCCCAACCATCCCATGAATAAGACTCATATCATTGAATAACTCACGCTTTAACACTTGAAACACACGCTTTAGGTAGACACGAATTATACTCAACAAGATCTTAATCAAAGAATAAACCTTAGTTGACGTTCCCATAACTGCCAACTCCCATTCAATCCATAGATATAGTACAACAATTAGTGGTGATATCTACCACTTACATAAATTGACATAAGTTGGTTTAAATCAAACATCCAACTTTCTTTTTTCTCTTTTTCTTTTCTTATTTTTTCGATTTTTTTTCTTTTTTTATTTTTTTATTATTATTTTTTTTTTCCAATAAAAACATTAATGGTGTAAAATTTCACCACTTCACCATCACAAAAAAATCTTCATAACTTCAGATATAAAAATAATAGTGAAAGTAGTAAACACACGAAAATAAACTAAAAGTTATACAATATTTACTTTCTTACCAATTGCATTGTGCAATTTCCCGACCTAACCAAATATAATGAATTACGCACGCGAACACAGGTAATGTAAGGAAACACACTTTGCCTATAGCAATTAACCACGGATTTTAATCTACAGGGTAGGCTAAGGTGTAAGGGTGTAACGAAACATTTTAAACATTGGTGTAAGAAACGAAAGGAATGGCTCTGAGGGTTTTTCTAGGGGTATCTTACTCTAAAAGTGAGAGTAACAAAAGGTTTATACGGGGGTTAACTAACCAGTGTAGTTAGTTAATAACACAAAACATATATAGGCTTTTTGGGTGAAATCCTAGAAATTTACCAAGTTAGACAAGTCACTCCAATTATATCAATAATACTCATTATGGTGGTCTCGAATAGTATACAAGCCAAGTTCTAAAGTTTACAAGTCACCGGCACACTCATAGATTTGTGAATTTTGATAAGTTCACAATTTTTGAAAATAAGGTTATGTGTGCAGCTATGCAACTTAGATTAAACAAAAACATGCTAAATTTTTTTTTTTAATTTTTATAATTAAGCATAGATTAAAGCATATTTTTGAAAAATTAAGGACAAGTAACGTTCTAATTCTCCATCCCCCCACTTAAGTTAAACAACGTCCTCGTTGTTTGTATTTAAAATTAAAAACAAGAGATAGAAAGAATTAGAACGGAGAACTCCCCTGAGATTTGCTCGGTATGATCTTCCAATGTAAGTGTGCGAGCGTATAAAATGCGGGAGTTCATCAACATCTTCAATATTCCGGACCTGTAAAAATATAGAGACCACAGGAAAAACAAATCTCGAGAAACATCTCATTAATCATCGGTTAGAAAACGATAAACAAAAGAAAAACAAAGAACTGTATTCAATTCTGGCAGGTCGATACGCCGTATCTAAAAAGATAGATACGCCGCATTGATGTCAGCAAAACATTTTGGACTAAAGTATTCCAGATGATTCGATACGCCGTATCCATAGGGGTTGGATACGCCACATCGAAGGCCTGGGACAGACTCGACAGAAAATTAAATTGACATAAATTAAAAGATAAGCATGGGTTGCCTCCCACGAAGCGCTTGTTTTTGTTCGAGTCACGAGCCTGACTGCACCCTAATTTTCGGATTGTCAATCTTAATTATTACCTGAGAGATAAACAACCAAGAAAACTAGCAGTAACCAGGAATTTTTTTTTTTTTTTTTTTTTTTTTTTTTTTTTTTTTTTTTTTAATAAAATTTAAACAAACACAAAAGATTAAAAAAAAACGAAAAATATTTTTGGGGTCACGGTAAATCGATACGCCGTATCTAACAGACAATAGATACGCCGTATCGACATAAGTTAATACGCCGTATCCAACAGACAATGGATACGCCGTATTATCTTCCTGCAACATTTTTTATAAAAATTTAAAAGCAATTTTCTTTTTTTTTTTTTTTTTTTTTTTTTTTTTTGGCCACAGAACGTCAATGCGTCGCATTCACAGACAAGAATGCGCCGTATTGAAACCAGAAAGATGCGCCGTATTCACAGACAAGAATACGCCGTATCTCCCTTCTGAGACAGACACACAGAATATAAACAAACTAACAGGTAAACAAAACAAACACAAACATAAAAATACCAATAAAACTAGTAAAAAGATAAATTCACTCCCCGGCAGCGGCGCCAAAAACTTGATGTGTTTTATTTAGGTCTATAATAAACTACCAAGTTTTAAATTTATATTTTGCCGAACTAACCTATAGACTCTAAACACTAACGAACAGTGTACCCGGTCAATGTAGATAGTTTCTAGGTAAGCAAGGGTCGTTCACTAGGAGTGAGATTTCTAATATACTAATTCTAGAGGTATTCGACTCTCCTAAACTAACGTAAAGGGGGGTTCAGCCTGAGAGAATGGCACGGGTTTGGTTTTATTCTAACTAAACTAAGATAAACAAACAATACAAGTATGAAGACACCAAAGATAGGAAGAACGGGTTAGCCAAGTCTAATCCATTTTATAGTTATACATGCTTATGTCTACTTGTTTTAATTCATTCAATTGTTAATCGGCATATCAATTACGAAATTCTGTCACAATTAAGTAACTAGCCCTCGGGGCGGATATGACGAAAGATCATAGTGACTCGTCTAGCATCAATACTAACTTATTGCTTTAAACCATCTAACCTAGTTCGGTATTACACGCTACTAGTCCTATTAGGTTGTAGACACGTTCCGTTTATGCCAAACAATGATTCCTAATAGAGATTCGGGTTAACACGCATATAACTCGACCAAAGCAACCACAATTACAGGTAGTTAAGTCACATCAATTAAAGTTATAAGGATCATAACCTAGTTACATAGACTTCTACTAGTTATAAGCAATAAACGAGTTTTTATCGACAAGCACCCAATCCAATAACAAAGCAAACACATCGACAAAATCATAAAAACTAATAAAACTTCATAAACATGGCTAACACCTAAGGGTGTTAGCCCATAATCTCTGTAACAAAGTACATAAACATAATCATAACGAATAAAGTATGAAACATAATGAATACGATACGCTAACCGAATGATTAAGTAATATAACAATGATTAGAGATGTTCTTCAAGGATGATTAGGTCTTCAATATTGATCTTCTACTGTTTGGAGAGGCTTTGATAGTCTAGGAATGCCCCTAAGGGTTCCCAAAGATGCCCTAATTCGTTAATGAGTTCGGTATTTATAGATTCTGAAATCTGGGTCGATACGGCGCATCTATAGAGTTAGATGCGCCGCATCTATAAGTAAACGTACCCTCCAAGTCTGAAACTGACCCAATACGGCGCATCTAAAGACCAGATGCGCCTCATCTCCCAATACGGCGCATCTAAAGACCAGATGCGCCGCATCTCCTTCAGATACAGGTAGATCTCTTTTTTCTCTTTCCGTGGCCGCTTGAATCACCTAAAACGGAGTCCGGATGAAGATTTTATGGCGAAAATACGAAAGCATCTTCAAGTGTCGACTTGTAATCTTGACTTCTTCATTAAGCTTCTAATCTTCACTTGATCTCTTGAATTCTTGGTAAGGATTGTATATGGCCGATACGGCGCATCGGATTGGTCCGATGCGGCGTATCAAGGTAACTTCGCGTGGGGTCCAGGATTATAATATTTGCGAATATTCTTCAATATCTTGGATATCTGGTGAAGTCTTGAGATTGATACGCCGCATATCAAAAGCTTCATGCAGCGCATCTAGAGTAGAACAAGTTGGTTCTTCTCGTTGACCAAGGTTTCATATGCGGCGCATGGGATAAATCCATGCGGCGCATTCTTCAAAGTCAGGCAATGGTCCTTAATCTCTTCAATTCAGTAGACTTTTCCAATTTGATTCATTTTGCTCCAATTTCCGTCCGAAATCATTAACTTTCACCTAATGCTTGTTTATAACTGAGAATTACAAAAGTAAACGATTAAGTATCAATTCTCATATAAAGTGATATAAAACAAGTCAATAATATAGGATAAATGATGCTAATAATATGTCGTTATTTGATGTCATCAAACTTCCTTAACAATCTTGCCCCTAGGCTTTGGATAATAAGTATGCTTCAAGATTCCATCATCAATTGTCATAGTACCATGACCCATATCTATAATAGCTCCACACGTTCTCAAAAACGGTCTACCTAACAACAATGGTAACTCCTTATCCACTAGTATGTTAAGCACTAGAAAATCGGCCAAAAAGGCTTGATACCCTATTTGGACTCTAAGATTCTTTACTTCTCCCATCGCCTTTGTTTGTGAGTTATCGGCCATAGTAAGATTATATTGATTAGGTTGAGGATTTGCAAGTCCTAATTTCTTATACAATGGATACGGCATTACACTCACGCTTGACCCCGTATCGTCCAATGCATACATCGCAGTTGTTCCATTCACCTTAATCGGCAACACAAAATTTCCCGGATCGCTCATCTTCTTAGGCAATCCATTCTCAACTATTCTCTCTCTTTCAACCTCATCAAAATACTTATCTTCTAGCCTAGCCCTTGCCATCATAACCGCATCCAACTTCTTGTGGTATGTCATGTAATTGTTCAACACATCAATAACCGGCTTCTCCTGTATAAGCTCATTAAACTTCATCTCCAAGTTTTCCAAAATCGCTTCCTTTTGCTCTTGAGTTAACGGTTTAACAATTTGTGGTGATTTGGGTGGTGATGATGATTCATTCTTAGGGGTGGAGGGTTGGGTAAGTTTGTTAAGTGGTGTTTTCTTTCTATTCGCTTTTCCCATTTTAACAATCTCTCCCTTTCCTTCCTTCTCTTCTACCATTTCATTTACATCAATCCTCATCTCTCCAAGTGCAAAATCAATTCTACACTTAGTTGTAACTATAAAATCTCTACCAAACACGACTTCCGGTTCATCAGCATTCCTATACCCCCAAAATAACAAAATCAATTTTGAAAATGTGACCATGAATATTGACATGCACATCTTTTACTATTTTTCTTCCATAATCCTCATAGTCAAGTCGAACGAAACCAAGCTTATCCAGCATATCTTCCGTAATATAGTTGTCACCATACTCCATATTAAACTGAGCATCCCAAGCTTTTATACCTTCCACACCACAAGGTGTAGAGAACCTCATGAACGGTGCATCAAATTCCTTAGGTGGTGCTCTTGTGAACACAACAACTCTCTTCTCCTTAGGTAAACAAACCCGGTTTTCTCCAACTTCTTCTTTCTTTTCAACATAAACCTTAACTCCTTCCAAAATATTTTCCAAACGCTCCAATGAATCACCCGAGTCTTTGAACATCTCTTCCAAATTTCTCAAGTATTCAGAAACTTCGCTTAAACTCTCCATTTAGCTAAAGCAACTAACAACTATAACATAACTGTGGGAAACTAGAAGGGGGGTTGAATAGTTTACCGGTTTAAAAAACTTCTTTTAAAAATCTTATTTTAAAAGTATGATATTGGAAACTTTGATTCGAACACTTATATGTAATCAATCAACACCAATATGAACTAGACACTATTCTAACTAATGATAAATAATAAAAGTAAAGAGTAGAGTTGGAAAGATCAAACCGAGACAGAGGATTTATAGTGGTTCGGCTACGAAGCTCTTCTTCGCCCTACTCCACTCCCAGAGTACCACACTCGAGAGTTTCAAGCACTATGTCAACAACCTCCCTTAAGGCAGAGAAAACCGTACACGTCGCTTATCCTTTTTCCGAAACTAAGCTAGATGTCGAGTGCTAATCTTAGCTAGCACCAATCTACCAAGGTCCACGTGACCAAACACACAAGCCCAATGGCTTCAAGAGATCACCAAGATCTTAACACGATCACAATGATCAACACTCACTTCACTCTACTCAACTAACACTAACCTAATGACCCTTGATCTTCTTGATCAATCACACAAGCCTAATGGCTTCAAGAGATGTTCACTATCTCTATAGATCACACTTGATCTTCACTCTCACTCACAAAAAGAAAATAAACTTGATGTATGCTAAGACACAACAAGATTGTAACAAGTGTTACAAAAACCTATCAACTATAACTCTAGTATCTTTTTGATTACTTGAGTTCTTCTCTTGCTAATGAAGAGGGATGACAACACCTTGTATCAACTTAGATACTTGTGTTCTTCTCTTGCTAGAGAAGAGGTATGAAGAGGATCACTTGAAGGATGATTGGATCACTCTTGAAACAAAGAAAAACTAATCTAAATGACCCTAAGAAGTGAAAGGTGTGAGAGGATTTAGCTAAGGGATTTTTCTGTGTGTGAAGGGTGCCTAAAACTGTGAAAGACGTGGGTATTTATAGGCAAAGAAAATCTGAACGTTACAATTCAAAATGGTACGGACGGCTCCATTAAATGACCCACGGCTCCGTTAAATTTAACGGTACCGTGGAGCCGTGGTAGACTAGGACGCTCCAAATTTTGTCTTTTCTGGTGAAAACTTATTTGGGGAAGGTTGGAGCTGATTTTGGGGGGGGGGGGAAATAGCTGTTGTGATTTTCAAACTAATTTTTCCATTAAAACATTTCTTAATATTTCAAAAATAATTTGTCATGTGTATTTTTGAAAAAAAATGTTTTGTCCCATTTAAAATGTGAATTTTCAAAACTTAAATTCACTTCTTTGATCACTAGTTCAAGTTGTAACTTTGTTCAAGAGTGATTTGCGTAGAAACGGGATCTTCCGATTAAAAACTTGTTAACGTTAATTTTAACGTAACGTGAGTTCACATTTTGTCATCCTCAAAACGTGAAGTAATCGAAAGATATAAATAACGTTTTTAGAACATTATTTGCATCAACAAGCTCCCCCTTTTTGATGATGACAAAATATAAACTCATTTTAGGTTAAAATTAGTTTTAACAAGTTTTTAATGAGTTTACTCCCATTTCTCCCCCTTTTTGTCAAATCAAAAAGGTGGTTAAGGCTCCCCCTTGATGTGTACTCCCCCTCATTTGGAGAACACAAAGGAATCGAGCAATGGATCGTGCTACAAAACAAAGTTAGACGACAAATATACAATATCTAACAAGTAGCACATTGTGACAAATAACCAATCCCTTAAAAGGAAAACCTCCACATAACAACATTCATTCATAAAACAAACAAGTGTCATAGTAATGTATGACTACATAGAAAGCACTAAGGAAGATAACAAGAAGCCTAAATTCCTAATGACTAGAGACAAGCTTCATTTCCAAGAGGGGTCCTAAGAGTTTATTGTGGAGGACTAAACAACCAAGTGTTTAGTTGTTTTGGTTAGGAGGTGGTGGAGATTGGGGCCCCATTTGAGGTGGTGGAGGTGTCAAGAGATGTTCTATAAAGTAGAACATGAAATGAATCTCGTCTCTTAGGAAGTAGATGAGATTACGGTTATGGAGACAACATAGGCAATTAGCACTATGTAACTCAAAGGGATGTGGTTGGTTGGGTTGTGCCATGATAGGAGATGGTGATTGTGGTAGGTTTGTTGGAGGTGAAATTGGCATGGCATTGTCCAATGGGGTGAAGGGGGATGGTGTGTACTCCATTGATGATGTAGTGTAATAGGATGATGAAGATGTTGTGTAGGTAGATGATGTTTTAGATGGTGCATAAGGTGGTGATGGTGAGTATGGAGTGGCTTGGGAAGGTGGTGTCATAGCTTCATCATCTCTTGTGAGATCCACAAAGAGTGGTTTTGAGGGTGGTTTTACGGTTATCCTAGGTTTCTTGGAGATTTGAGAGGTTGAACCATGTGTGGAGGACATGGTGTTTGTGTGATTGGAGGTTGAAGGTGAAGTGCAAGATAAGCTTGCAAGAGTAAGGCCTTAAATAGGCAAGTTGGGTGAAATTTGAATTAAAGTTGATCCTATGGTGTAGGAAGGGAATCCTAGGGTGAATGTAAGGGTGCAAGGTTTGCAGGTTTGAGGTTAGGGTGATAGGGAAGTAGGAGCAATAGGAAAAATCCGTTTTACAGGGTCACGACTCCGTTAAATACCCCACGGTACCGTTAAATTTAACGGTGCCGTCCCTATTTAGTGATGCCGTGACACTGTTGGCACGAAAATTTCTTTGCAGGCTAGTTTTGGGCAGCTAGGGGGAATTTTCTAGGGAAACTAATTCCTGGAAATGAGAGTGCCTCAACTCACTAGGTACTTATTTTCCTAATATATCCATACAATGCTACATCTAGCACATAAGGATGATCATGCAATGTTCTCAAATAATCATAAGCATGCAAGCATAAAAGGACAAGATAAAATATCATTCAAATATCACATAGAATATTCATGTAAGCATGTAAGATAATTTGAACATTAATTCCTAAAATTATCTATTAGTAATAAATCCTAGTGAGAGACATAAATCTCTTCCTAACTACTTATGACTTGAGCATTCCCCCTTCTTGTCACACTCTCGTCTTGAGTATTTGTCTCATTCTCATGAATAGGATCATCAAAGGGTGCATAGTGGGTGGTGAATTCAGAAGTGAGGATGGTTGAGACATATGACTCGGTTATGGGTTTCATGACAGGTGTGAATAGGGAGTATTGAGGACTATGAAGGTAAGGGTGAAAGGTCATGAAGTGATGATAGAGACGGGTTAGGAACATCCCATAGGGTATCAATTTATTCTTGTTACCATTGAGATGAACAATTCGCTTAGCGAAGAAGTAAGCAAGATTGTAAGGTTGTTGGGTTAAGAGACAGTAAATCATATGAGCACAACACGCCGAGAGTTGCTCATGATTTCCTGTGAGACTTAGAAAATTTTCTCGCAGGATGACTGCCCAAGAAAGTAGTTCATGACGCACTTCTTCCAAATGAATTTTCGTTGGATGTGGGTGAGGGTGAGAACGGATGATTTTGGTTAGTTCAGTTGGAGAGGGTATGTACGAACAGTACGGACTATTCTCCTCACGATAGTGAAAGAGAGACTCAAGACACCAATCTTCAGTATAGGAACATTGCCCATGATTGGGTATTCTAAGGATTTGAGCAAATTGCTCAAGAGTTAGAACGTATTTGAAGTTTTTGACCCAAAACCAAAGTGACAAGGATTGATCCTCATTACATACGAGTTCAACTTGTCGAAAGAACTCCAACACAAAGCGAGGACAAATGTACTCGTTAATGTGGAGTAGATAATCGAATCCTATAGCTCTAAAGGAAGTGTTGATGTCCCGGTGGTAAACTAGGGATGGATCAACGACACGGCCTTCATGAAACCGACGGGTTTCAAGATTGACATAGGCACGAATATGGTTACCAGGTGTAGTGGGCTCACGTGAGATTTCGGGTGTATAGGTATCGGTCAGGAGATGATCAAAATCATATTCATGAGACATTTTTGTGTCCTATAAGAAAATTTTAAGAAAAATTTATAATAAAAACCAGTTGCATACAACACGTGCCTAGTGTGTGCCTATATGCAGACTATGTGGAGGTGCGGTAATCTCGACTCAAAAGAAAAATAATGAGATTACCCAAACACTCC
This sequence comes from Artemisia tridentata subsp. tridentata, assembly GCA_021014915.2. Taxonomy (NCBI): domain Eukaryota; kingdom Viridiplantae; phylum Streptophyta; class Magnoliopsida; order Asterales; family Asteraceae; genus Artemisia; species Artemisia tridentata. The sequence continues at coordinate 503,061,571 of CP139508.1, forward strand.
TGATTTCACTTTAGCTCAAACAAATATGTCGAAAAGTACATATTGATTATGTAATTCGAATAATATTTGTGAGATCATGAATGCATGAGAAAGTGTTTTTAGTTTGCATCAACAATGCATGAAAAAGAATAATTTCATGATCCTAATTTTGTGAGATTTTAAAATTGATGGAATTGGGGTGTTTTAGTGTTGATGACTTCTAATTTTGAAACATTTCTAGAAAAAGGTGAAAATCCCCAATTCAATTTTTTTTTATTAATGAACAAACCCTAGACTCAAAATTAGAAATAAATTAGAGTGAGAAAACTTACAACTTATGTTGAAAAGGGTAAAATGATTGAGGATCTTGAAATCAATGTCTTGAATATGATCTTGAAGAGGTGTAATTGAGTTTTGGGTTGTGAGGTTAGGTTATGACAGCAATTGCTGAGGTTGTGAGGGTTTGAAATGAGTAATGTGGGAAAAGGGGACTGAAATACGAAATGTTCCAGATGCACGGTTCCACGGTACCGTTAAATTTAACTCTGCCGTGCCACATTTAGTGGAGCCGTGATCTGCTAGGACTGTTTTCTGTCCCATTTTGATTTTTGACGAATAAGTCTCGCTGTTTTAGTGAGATCTTACAACACGAGGAAAGAATTTGTACCTAACAAATTCTTATGACTAGGGGTTCCTAAACTTGACTAGACGAGATACACGGGATGACTTCAAGAGTCATGGAATTTATGGAATATGTTCCATCATTCCTAGACCTAGACGGAGGTAGTTAAAGGATTCTTGTTTGAGAGGTTTGGTTAGTATGTCAGCGATGTTGTCTTGAGAAGGAACTTTCTCAATGGAAATGTTTCCTTTCTGAACATTATCGCGAAGGAAGTGGTGGCGAATTTCAATGTGTTTAGTTCGGGAGTGTTGGACAGGGTTTTTGCTCAAGTCAATAGCACCTTTATTGTCGCACATAATAGGAACATCATCTAAGTATATGCTATAGTCGTTAAGGGCTTGTTTCATCCATAGTGCTTGCTGACATGCCTTTCCGGCGCTTACGTACTCGGCTTCGGTAGTGGAGATGGAAAGAGCCGTTTGTTTCTTGGAGAACCAAGAAGTTAGACAACAACCCATGAAGGTACAAACGCCACTCGTGCTTTTTCGATCCACGTAATCTCCCGCATGATCAGAGTCGGCATAGACAACAGTTTCTATACCGGTCCCCTTGGGATAAAATAATCCCAAGTGTATAGTGCCTTTAATGTATCGGAAGATACGCTTAACCGCTTCAAGGTGAGAGGTTTTGGGATCCTCTTGGAAGCGAGCACAAAGGCAGACACTAAACATGATGTCGGGCCTACTTGCCGTGAGGTATAGTAAACTACCTATCATACCTCTATACTTAGTGCTATCCACGGACTCACCTTCTTCATCTCTCGTGAGTTTTATTTCCGTGGACATGGGAGTTTTCATGGGCTTAGACTCTTCTAAACTAAACTTCTTAAGCATTTCCTTACTATACTTAGATTGATTAAAGAAGATACCATCTTCTATTTGCTTAATTTGTAAACCAAGGAAGAAATTTAATTCGCCCATCATGCTCATCTCAAACTCGTCATGCATGATCTTAGAAAAATCATTGCACAGTTCTGGACAAGTTGAGCCAAATATGATGTCGTCGACATATATTTGAACAATGATGAGATGTGAATCTCTTTTCTTTGTGAAAAGTGTGTTATCAACAACTCCCATGGTATATTCATGTTCAATCAAGAATGCTTTCAGTCTATCATACCAAGCTTTGGGAGCTTGCTTAAGACCATAAAGTGCTTTCTTGAGTTTATAAACATGATTCGGATGTGATACGCGTAATATCAACCTTATATTTCTAATGTCAAAGGAAACACAAGGCGAGCAAGTGTAACCTAGGTTCGTTATCCCCAACGAAGGTTGAATGGAATTCGCGATCTCGATTTGCTGAAACGTGTTAGAAAGGTGAAAATAAAAGAGTTTTGGGTTTCTACTCTAAAATAAGTGAAAGATAATTAAAAACGATAAAAAATGTAAGAAAAACGGTTATCTAAAACTTACGTATACAAAAACTACAAAGAAAACTAAAAACGAGCGTTATTAATAAAAATAACGTACGTGCGCAAGTAAAAACGTAAAATTTATGAAATATAAACACTATGGGTACAATTATAATTTTTACATGTTCTATATGATAAAAGAAAATTTTAGAAAAAAGAATTATATTTTTTTGACTTTTATATTTTTTATTATGATTTAATTACTATTTTACAAATAAAAATACGAAATAAATACTAAAACTAATCTAAAAAATCTGAAATTTTTTAGGTAATTACTTTATAACATTACTGAGCTATGAAAAATATAGTGGTGGTAGCAGCTTATTGGAATAAGCTACAATAAGCTAAACTAGTTCGGATAGCGTATTAGACAAAAACGGGTTAAATATAAATGGTATGCAAGCTATGACAGAACTGGTGCTCCAGAGCTAGTGGGAAGGGGTGTGGGAGTTATGCATGTTATTACTAGCGAGAGGTCTTGAGTTCGAATCCCACACCCATTTTTTTTGCGTTTTTATTTTTTTTTTCGATTTTCTTTTTACAAAATAACTTTTAAACTAATTCTAAGCAACTTTTAAAAAGGGATTATTTTTATACTAAGCTTAATAAGCTGATTCGAAATGCTTATTTACCACAGTAGGCTTTATAAAGGATTTTTTTTTTTTTTTTTAAACTAGAAATCTTAAAACAAGCTATAGGTTTTAAAATAAGCTAAACTTTTATTTTTTTTTATTTTTCTTTTACAAACTAACTTTTTAACTAAATATAACAAACTTTAAAAAAGACAACTTGATTGAATCAAGCTAAATAAACTAGTTCAAACACCTATTTCACAACAGTGGGCTAGCTTGTGTTTTTATAAAACTAAGATATTTTCAATTTAATCTAGAAGCTTTAAAATGGTTTACAAGCTAAAAGGAAAAGCTAATATGGACTAAGTTAGGTATAATTAAGCCAAGGAAAGTAGAAAAAGCTAAGCCAAGAAGCTTTAAAGCTCTCAATAAGCCAACTGCTTATTTGAGTCAGTATACACTGACTTGGTGCAGGGCAAAAAAAAGAGTTTTGCAGCCTTGATTTAGGGGCTTTAGAGGTTTCTAAAAATCACACAAAAAATTACATAAGTACACAAGCTAGGTAACTCTAAGCATGCCAAATTTCAGGGTCTAACTCCTAAAAACAAAGAAATGAAAAATCGACGAAAATCAGCCCAGAACCACCAAATACGCAAATGTGCAGAATTTTGCAAGTGTGTGGGCTATTTTGGGTTGTAGCCTTGTACAGAGGTTCTAAGCTTTAGGGAACTTATTAAATGGACTATAAGTGACTTAAAGAAACCATGGTTGAGGTCCAAATCAGCTTGAAGCTTGTTGTAGCTTGTTTGAGCTCATGGCAGTCTGATTTTCAAAAGGACCATATAAACATGCTATATCTAGCTATAGGACTGAACAAAGGTTGAGAATAGCTTATGAGGACTTCTAAAAGCTTATGCAAAGTTGACCAAATGGTCAAGCTACAGTAAACTAAGGTTTTGGGCACTAAACAAGCTTAAACCAAACACTCCTTTAGGGACTGTCTGGTTTAATTTTGAACTGAAAATGGTTAATTTATGCTAGGTTATTGAACTTTAATTTATCACTGACTAATATTAAGCTATGAAAATGACTTGACTGATAAAAAAAAAACATTTTAACTAAGCTAGCTTATATAAGGTATTTTTGGCTTTTTGAGGTTTTTTAAGTGAAATAATGAAACAAGTAGTTAATAACTAAGATACTGAATGAAATATGTTTAGAAACTACTGAAAAGCTAATATTTATAATGATAAGCTTATGATAAGCTTATAGAACAGTGAACTAGAAAATGGAACAAAAACTTGAAATATAAGCTTACAATCGAATTGGCTTTGAAACAAGGAACCAAGGACTAAAAACCCCTCCTAGCTTGTTGTCAACAAGCTAGGAACCAGATAACCCATCCAGCTTAGCTTCTAACCCCCAATAAGAGCTTATTCCACTGCCTTTGACTTTCGTTGACTTTTTCTAATTTTCTTGAAATAGAACTGATAACAACTACAATAAGTTTATGAAAAGCTATTATAAGCTTTCATAAGCTTATTACAAGGGTTTGTGGTGTTTTTGGTGGATTCTAACTACTAATGGTATTTAATACGAATCAACAAGAATATTGAAAACATGGAATTTTATTACTACTTAATATTGTTACAATACAAAAGTAACAAATTACATAAAATAAACTAGAATTACAACTGAAAACATAAAAAGAAACTGAAATGACATTACACTAATTTTCTACACTAATTTGGTCCTAAACTACTTGACACTTATTCCTGTGATGCATCTCTTCCTTTTATAGCAATCCCAAATGAATCCTTGATCAAATCCGAGCATATCCCCACCATTTAATTGTCTTGAATTGATCTCAGCCATCCAGTGTAATTTTGGCGGGAAAATGGAACAAGTGGGTTTTTAACTCATCTGAGCACATGGGGTGTAAGGGATAAGCATTGGAGGAGGGGGGTTGTCAGGATAAGGTGGTTTGGTGAAATCAGTGGGTAAAACTAGGGGTGACTGTCTGGTTTTGGCGGGGTGATAAGGAAGGAGACGGGTCAAACATTTAGTTTGACCCTGATATTTAGTTAAGGGTGAGTTGGGCTTATTGGTGTTGGGCTTGAAAATGGGTTTGGGTTTGGTTTAGATAAGCAGCTAAGGTTTAGTTAGGATTTGGATTTTGGTTTTAGTTAAATCACAAGGACCATATTTGTAATATGCTGAAAATTGAGGGCTGATCTTGTAAATTCCCAAAAGTAATCACAAGTACCAAAATTGCCATGTTAGATAAACCAAAGGACCTATTTTGTTTTTATTACAATTTAAAACACCCGGGGACCTTTTATGACATTTTTCAAAGTTGAGGGGGTGAAATTGTAATTTTTCCAAAAGTTATCAAAAGATTCCAAATTGTCATTCATGAATAGTACAAGGGTATATTTTGTTAAATTTCCATTTTTAAATACCCAGGGACTAATTTTGCCAATTTTGTAACTTGAGGGGTAAAAATTGCTATTTTGTGTAAACTTTTATCCAGGGACTATTTGTGAACAAGTTTGACTTCCCAAGGACTTAAGTTGACTTTTCTATCATTTTTTCAGGGACTAGTTTTGACAATTTGTGAAACTCCAGGGACTGAAAATGACAATTGTTGTGAAATTGATCATTTTTCACTTGTTTTTCAATCTTTTGTACCTGAATCACATAAAAACACATTTTCATGATATTTGTACCATTTTGTGAGTCATTTGCGTGTTTTTGGTCGTTATGTGGGTTTAAATAATACAAAATATATGTGTATTTAGACACATATCAAATCCCCCACACTAAACTATTGCTAGTCCCTAGCAATCTTTTATGAAGTTTTTAATGGGTTTTATCTCTTTACCAAAAGCCATTACTTCTGGAGTAGCCAATTGTTTCAGTTCAAGTAAGAACTTTGGTACAATGATAACCAAATGATTTTGAGCAAACCATCAGCTGTCAACGGTTTTGATTTGTCTTTACCAGAAGCCGTTTGCTTCTGGACTAGCCAACTCTTAACTTTTTAGGATATGGTGAGTCGAATACCATACAATTTTGGGCAAATTGCAAGCCATAAACGGATTTGATATATCTTTACCAAGAGCCGTTTGCTCCTGGATTAGCCAATCCTTATGTGGGTTAGACATGGCGGACTGATAACCATTTATCGCGTTCTAAGTGAGAAAAAAAATTTTAAAATTTTGGCTAAAATGGGGGTGCTAGATGGTACATTTGATCAAATTCGCAAGAATCCCCCCCACACTTAGAACTGAATATTGCCCTCAATATTCAAAGAACCGGTTGTTAAACCAACACTTAGAACGTGAAAGGGAAATACTGAATAGCCTTTATTTTATATACACTTTTTTTTTTTTTTTTTTTTTTTTTTTTTTTTTTTAGAGATATATATATATATATACAACATGTAAAAGAAACAAAGGTAAAAGAAAGATGTGCACTCGTCCAAGGAACAAATATAGACAAGTTTATACATTGGGATAGTGCACAAAGTATGAGCTTATGGTTTAGACAGTTAAGCCTTTTGGGGCTTAACTTGGATTGAGTGAAAGCTTGTAAAAGCTTGGTATAAGCTCCACACTTGAAAATAAAGGAAAAATAATATTATTACACATATTATGGACATCTCCCCCACACTAGGGTGAGACATGGGTATGAGAATTAAAACATCTAAAACCTAGTAATAAGAGCACACAAAAATTTACAAGTTTACACAAAAAATTAAACACTTATGCAGAGTTCTAGGTCATGACAATCTCACAGTGCTCATATGAAAAGGATCAAGTGTCAATTTGACTTCCCACATGCTACACCACTTAATTGAAGTTATCACTGAGTTATTTAGGTCATATGTGTAGTACATCAAACAAGAACAACCACTCAAACATCCTATAACACAGATAAACCATCAAATCCAAACAACCCTTAAATGAAATAAAAATGAGCTTTCCACTCCATAAGACTGTATAAACATATTATATCCAATCCAGAGGTATTTATGTGTCAAATAAAACCTTTTTTAGCCTAAACAAGTAGTCACACAAGTTTAAACCTATGATTATCAAAAACTAAGCATATTTGCAGTCAAAATGGATTTTCAAGCAACATCAAATCTCAAAACATAATTACCTAATATTATGCTATATAACACGTAACGACAAACGAGATTTAAAATTCGCTACAGCCTTCCCCGGCAGCGGCGCCAAAAATTGATACGCGTAATATCAACCTTATATTTCTAATGTCAAAGGAAACACAAGGCGAGCAAGTGTAACCTAGGTTCGTTATCCCCAACGAAGGTTGAATGGAATTCGCGATCTCGATTTGCTGAAACGTGTTAGAAAGGTGAAAATAAAAGAGTTTTGGGTTTCTACTCTAAAATAAGTGAAAGATAATTAAAAACGATAAAAAATGTAAGAAAAACGGTTATCTAAAACTTACGTATACAAAAACTACAAAGAAAACTAAAAACGAGCGTTATTAATAAAAATAACGTACGTGCGCAAGTAAAAACGTAAAATTTATGAAATATAAACACTATGGGTACAATTATAATTTTTACATGTTCTATATGATAAAAGAAAATTTTAGAAAAAAGAATTATATTTTTTTGACTTTTATATTTTTTATTATGATTTAATTACTATTTTACAAATAAAAATACGAAATAAATACTAAAACTAATCTAAAAAATCTGAAATTTTTTAGGTAATTACTTTATAACATTACTGAGCTATGAAAAATATAGTGGTGGTAGCAGCTTATTGGAATAAGCTACAATAAGCTAAACTAGTTCGGATAGCGTATTAGACAAAAACGGGTTAAATATAAATGGTATGCAAGCTATGACAGAACTGGTGCTCCAGAGCTAGTGGGAAGGGGTGTGGGAGTTATGCATGTTATTACTAGCGAGAGGTCTTGAGTTCGAATCCCACACCCATTTTTTTGCGTTTTTATTTTTTTTTTCGATTTTCTTTTTACAAAATAACTTTTAAACTAATTCTAAGCAACTTTTAAAAAGGGATTATTTTTATACTAAGCTTAATAAGCTGATTCGAAATGCTTATTTACCACAGTAGGCTTTATAAAGGATTTTTTTTTTTTTTTTTAAACTAGAAATCTTAAAACAAGCTATAGGTTTTAAAATAAGCTAAACTTTTATTTTTTTTTATTTTTCTTTTACAAACTAACTTTTTAACTAAATATAACAAACTTTAAAAAAGACAACTTGATTGAATCAAGCTAAATAAACTAGTTCAAACACCTATTTCACAACAGTGGGCTAGCTTGTGTTTTTATAAAACTAAGATATTTTCAATTTAATCTAGAAGCTTTAAAATGGTTTACAAGCTAAAAGGAAAAGCTAATATGGACTAAGTTAGGTATAATTAAGCCAAGGAAAGTAGAAAAAGCTAAGCCAAGAAGCTTTAAAGCTCTCAATAAGCCAACTGCTTATTTGAGTCAGTATACACTGACTTGGTGCAGGGCAAAAAAAAGAGTTTTGCAGCCTTGATTTAGGGGCTTTAGAGGTTTCTAAAAATCACACAAAAAATTACATAAGTACACAAGCTAGGTAACTCTAAGCATGCCAAATTTCAGGGTCTAACTCCTAAAAACAAAGAAATGAAAAATCGACGAAAATCAGCCCAGAACCACCAAATACGCAAATGTGCAGAATTTTGCAAGTGTGTGGGCTATTTTGGGTTGTAGCCTTGTACAGAGGTTCTAAGCTTTAGGGAACTTATTAAATGGACTATAAGTGACTTAAAGAAACCATGGTTGAGGTCCAAATCAGCTTGAAGCTTGTTGTAGCTTGTTTGAGCTCATGGCAGTCTGATTTTCAAAAGGACCATATAAACATGCTATATCTAGCTATAGGACTGAACAAAGGTTGAGAATAGCTTATGAGGACTTCTAAAAGCTTATGCAAAGTTGACCAAATGGTCAAGCTACAGTAAACTAAGGTTTTGGGCACTAAACAAGCTTAAACCAAACACTCCTTTAGGGACTGTCTGGTTTAATTTTGAACTGAAAATGGTTAATTTATGCTAGGTTATTGAACTTTAATTTATCACTGACTAATATTAAGCTATGAAAATGACTTGACTGATAAAAAAAAAACATTTTAACTAAGCTAGCTTATATAAGGTATTTTTGGCTTTTTGAGGTTTTTTAAGTGAAATAATGAAACAAGTAGTTAATAACTAAGATACTGAATGAAATATGTTTAGAAACTACTGAAAAGCTAATATTTATAATGATAAGCTTATGATAAGCTTATAGAACAGTGAACTAGAAAATGGAACAAAAACTTGAAATATAAGCTTACAATCGAATTGGCTTTGAAACAAGGAACCAAGGACTAAAAACCCCTCCTAGCTTGTTGTCAACAAGCTAGGAACCAGATAACCCATCCAGCTTAGCTTCTAACCCCCAATAAGAGTTTATTCCACTGCCTTTGACTTTTGTTGACTTTTTCTAATTTTCTTGAAATAGAACTGATAACAACTACAATAAGTTTATGAAAAGCTATTATAAGTTTTCATAAGCTTATTACAAGGGTTTGTGGTGTTTTTGGTGGATTCTAACTACTAATGGTATTTAATACGAATCAACAAGAATATTGAAAACATGGAATTTTATTACTACTTAATATTGTTACAATACAAAAGTAACAAATTACTTAAAATAAACTAGAATTACAACTGAAAACATAAAAAGAAACTGAAATGACATTACACTAATTTTCTACACTAATTTGGTCCTAAACTACTTGACACTTATTCCTGTGATGCATCTCTTCCTTTTATAGCAATCCCAAATGAATCCTTGATCAAATCCGAGCATATCCCCACCATTTAATTGTCTTGAATTGATCTCAGCCATCCAGTGTAATTTTGGCGGGAAAATGGAACAAGTGGGTTTTTAACTCATCTGAGCACATGGGGTGTAAGGGATAAGCATTGGAGGAGGGGGGTTGTCAGGATAAGGTGGTTTGGTGAAATCAGTGGGTAAAACTAGGGGTGACTGTCTGGTTTTGGCGGGGTGATAAGGAAGGAGACGGGTCAAACATTTAGTTTGACCCTGATATTTAGTTAAGGGTGAGTTGGGCTTATTGGTGTTGGGCTTGAAAATGGGTTTGGGTTTGGTTTAGATAAGCAGCTAAGGTTTAGTTAGGATTTGGATTTTGGTTTTAGTTAAATCACAAGGACCATATTTGTAATATGCTGAAAATTGAGGGCTGATCTTGTAAATTCCCAAAAGTAATCACAAGTACCAAAATTGCCATGTTAGATAAACCAAAGGACCTATTTTGTTTTTATTACAATTTAAAACACCCGGGGACCTTTTATGACATTTTTCAAAGTTGAGGGGGTGAAATTGTAATTTTTCCAAAAGTTATCAAAAGATTCCAAATTGTCATTCATGAATAGTACAAGGGTATATTTTGTTAAATTTCCATTTTTAAATACCCAGGGACTAATTTTGCCAATTTTGTAACTTGAGGGGTAAAAATTGCTATTTTGTGTAAACTTTTATCCAGGGACTATTTGTGAACAAGTTTGACTTCCCAAGGACTTAAGTTGACTTTTCTATCATTTTTTCAGGGACTAGTTTTGACAATTTGTGAAACTCCAGGGACTGAAAATGACAATTGTTGTGAAATTGATCATTTTTCACTTGTTTTTCAATCTTTTGTACCTGAATCACATAAAAACACATTTTCATGATATTTGTACCATTTTGTGAGTCATTTGCGTGTTTTTGGTCGTTATGTGGGTTTAAATAATACAAAATATATGTGTATTTAGACACATATCAGGATGTTCGAAATCAACGAATCCCGGAGGTTGTGCAACATATACCTCCTCGTTGATATAACCATTTAGGAATGCACTTTTCACATCCATTTGTTACAATTTAAAGTCTAAGGCACACGCATAGGCAAGGAGTATTCTAATAGACTCTAATCTAGCTACGGGAGCATAGGTTTCATCATAATCTATTCCTTTTTGTTGGTTATAACCTTGTGCTACCAATCTTGCCTTATTCCTAGTCACGACGCCATTTTCATCGAGTTTATTCCTAAACACCCACTTAGTTCCTATGATGGTTTGATTCCTAGGAGGAGGTACCAACTCCCAAACTTGGTTGGCGGTGAATTGATTAAGTTCTTCTTTCATGGCAAGTGTCCAACTTTCATCCTTAATCGCTTCACCAACATTCTTAGGTTCTACAGTAGATATAAAACAAAAGAAATTACTTTTGTTTTGAGCTTGTGACCTAAGGGTTCTTTGGTTTAGGTTTCCTAGGACATTTTCAATAGGATGGTTCTTGGATTCCTTAACATTGACAATTTCGTCAACTTCAACTATTTCATCCTCAATGTCATCATCTAAGGTTTTCTTGCCATTAACCTTAATGGCTTGTTCCTCATCTAAGTCATCATCCACCAAGGGTGATGTCTTAGTTGGTGGAGGGCTTTCATCGAATGTCACGTTGAGTGACTCTTCGACTTTCATTGTTTCCTTATTTAGGACAATATAAGCTTTACTATTTTGGAAGTATCCTAGGAAGACACCTTCGTAAGACTTTGGGTCAAACTTGGTGTGGTAATCTTTAGTGTTTAGTATGAAGCACTTGCTTCCAAACACTCTAAAGTAATCAAGAGTAGGTTTTCTACCTTTAATGATTTCATATGGAGTTTTTCCAAAGATAGGCCTAATTAAAATCCTATTAAGTATGTAAGTTGAAGTGTCCACCGCATTACACCAAAACTTTTGCGGAGTTGATTGTTCATTCAACATCGTTCTACTCATTTCTTGTAGAGTACGAATTTTCCGCTCTACTACCCCATTTGATTGTGGAGTGCGTGGAGCTGAGAAATTGTGAGTAATACCATTAGCATCACAATATACTCCAAATTGCACTTCATTATCAAATTCCCGACCATGATCCGTCCTAATTGAAACTATAGTACATCCTAGTTGATTTTGGACTTTCTTACTAAAAACCTCGAATTCCTCAAAGGCTTGAGTCTTATTCTTAAGAAATCTAGTCCAAGTGTACCTAGAGTAGTCATCAACTATTACTAAGGTGTAGTAGTTTCCTCCGTAGCTCCGTACGGCGGATGGACCGAATAAGTCCATATGAAGGAGTTTTAGGCATCTAGAGGTCGAGACTATATTCTTAGCTTTGTGACTAGAATGAGCTTGTTTTCCAACTTTACAAGCGTCACAAAATTGTTGATCAAACTTAATCTTAGGTAGATCTCTAACTAGTTCCTTAGACGCCAATGATTGTATCAAGCGCATATTGGCATGACCTAATCTCCTATGCCATAGAGTGGAGTTATCATCTATGGTTGCTAAGCATATCCTATCCTGAGGCTTATTTCCTATTTTCATAACAAATAAGCCATTTCTCCTAACTCCTTTGCCTATGGTTTTACCATCCTTAATGATCTCACTACCCTCTTCAGAGAATATAACTCTACACTTATTATCTACCATTTGACTAATGCTAAGCAAATTAAATCCTAAGTTATCTACATGTTCAACATTTCTAATAATGAGGGAGTTTTGAGTGATCGTACCTTTGCCCATAATGTTGCCCTTAAGTTTGCTACCGAAAGTGACATTACCTCCATTGTATGCCTTGTATGATGAGAATAGACTTCGGTTGCCCGTCATGTGGTTAGTGCATCCACTATCCTTGACCCATTCGTCAGGCTCCAAGTCGATTCCCAAGCATATCTATTGCATAAGATAAACATTCAAACATTTGGTCCCCAATATCTCAATGGTCCAAAGTGGTTAGCATTAAACATCCCATGCATCATTTGCATGTGGTTAGGATGTTGAAATGGTGGGCAAATTTCCCATGGCAAGTAACTTTGTAGTTGACGGTCATTCCAAGTTACGGGATAGTCACTTGGAAAGCTTTGTCTTCTAAAGTTACGTCTCGGTAGAGGAGTTCTTGACCGAGGTTTGGGAGTGTTTGTTTTTCTAGGTGGAGGAGTCTTAGACCAAGCGTTAGATTTTACAAATCTAGGTTTGGGTTTTGACATAGGTTTGTAGAATCGTTTAACTTCCTCTATACTAGCAATAGAGACCTTTGTACCATTAACAACAATGTGAGTTGGTTTAGGACTTGATTTATTTTTGAAATTTGACTCAGTTCTGTCTCCAGAGTCGGACGGTACCATGGTTCCATTAACTTTAATGGAGCCGTTGGTACCTTTAGTGGTGCCGTCTGGACTTTTGACAGAGTTTGAGATTTTAACAGATTTTGCTTTATTAGTTTTATCTATCAAAGCATTTTGATGCGCGTGATGTGTCGTTGCGGTTTAGCAGTTTTAATGCCTACTCAAGTTTTAAATTTATATTTAGCCGACTTATCAATAACACACACACTTAACGAGCAGTGTACCCGGTCAGTATGAAGATAATGGTAAGTAGAGTGTCGATCACTAAGAGTGGAACGTATTATCTCGTTATTCTAATCAGTATTTTAATATCCTAACGCAAGGGGGTTTCAGCCTGAGAGACTGGCACGGTTTGTTTGCAATTAAATAATAAAATAAACCAATAGGCACAAATCAGCAAGTAGCACGCACGTACACAGATAAATACTCGAGACAATAAGAGGGCTGTCCTTATGATTAAGTAGATTGTCACTTGTTTTATTGATAGCTTTATATGAAGTGTATGTAGTTAACCCTTTCTCGTTGGTCCTAATCTTATCGGCGAGTAAACCCTTAATGATTACTTATGTCTAAAAGTTATTCCTAAGTGATCAATTTAGTAATAACCGTGGGAGCCACATTATGTCCCGCAGTCAAATGCCCGCAAGCCACTAATAAACACAGAGGTTATCAATGCACTAATAAGTAGTAACCAAAGACATCAACATATAAACTTTAATTGATGGGAAAGCAAGTATTAAAGGGAGTGCAATCTTTCGTTGTCCACATTACACAAGCCACCAATCCTGATGAATTAAAGTTTGCTAACACAATAAAACAAAACTACTTAATGAATTAAACACATGCAGCACCTTCTTACAGCTCTTGTATCTTTGATTTGGGTGTGTCTTGTGCTGCCTCCTTGACTGAATTCGTCCTTTTGTTCTTCTGTTCGGACTTAGGTTATATATTAATTCGTCTCGAAATTCGTCTGGTCTTGGGGTATTTATAGTTTCTGTCTGAAGGAAGATGCGGCGCATCTAGTAAGTAGATGCGGCGCATGTACTTAACTTCGCGTGGGGTCCAAGATTATAATATTCAGGAATATTCGTACACCGCCAGAAGATGCGGCGTAACTCCATGATTAGATGCGGCGCATGTCCTCTTGTATCTTGGATCGTATCTGGTGATATCTTGATAGAGATGCGGCGCATGTCGAGAGTGAGATGCGGCGCATCTGGAGCAGATTAGTCTTGATCTTCTTCATTTCAGTAGACTCTTAACTTCTTGCATGTTATGCTCCATAATCAGTCCAAAATCGCTAAGTTTCACCAAATGCTTGTTTTTACTTGAGAATTACAAAAGTAAACGATTAAGTATCAATCCTCATACATAATATAGTAAAACAAGTCAAATTAATAGGATAAATGATAGTAATAAAATGTACTTATTTGAGTTCATCAAATATCCCCCCACTTGAACTTTACTTGTCCCCAAGTAAACCTTAGAATTTCTTTTATGAAAATGTATCCTAAAAGATGTTAGGATTTATTTTTATATTTAAGCATGTATTCGTTCATTTCATAATCACACAACTAAACACTTTAACGAATTAGAAGTAAAATAAAATAAGTCGATAAAAGCAAATCTAATCGTTTAACTGTCCAGTCGCGACGAATATTCTATCATAAGCTTGGCAAGTATACACATCTCCACCACTAAAGCTAAGGAATAACAAGTCTAAAGCGGTAAAAAGGGTTTTTAGGCTTAAGGGTTAATTATTCTCTTTCACTATCGATCTCAAATTCCAGAAAAGGCGACAAAATCACAAATACATGATCGAATCCACGAACACGATACTTGCAATTGCTCAAATCCTTAACTCGAATAGGCTAAAGATAGGTCCAAACTTCACCAATAATAATATATCAAAAAGGGCGACAAAATCATAAATACATAGCCGAATCCACGACTACGATACTTAAGATTGCTCAAATCCCTAATCTCAATAAATCAAAGGTTTGGTTGGATAAAGAATAATAAAGGGTATGGATAACATTTGGGATATAAATTGGTGTAAAAATAAAAATAAACAAAACAAATAAATCAAAATCCTAAGTGTGGTTAATCACTATCCCAACCATCCCATGAATAAGACTCATATCATCGAATAACTCACGCTTTAACACTTGAAACACACGCTTTAGGTAGACACGAATTATACTCAACAAGATCTTAATCAAGGAATAAACCTTAATTGGCGTTCCCATAACTGCCAATTCCCATTCAATCCATAGATATAGTACAACAAATAGTGGTGATATCGACCACTTACATAACTTTACATAAGTTGGTTAAAACTAACTTCCAACTTTTCTTTCTTTCTTTTTCTTTTCTTATTTTTTCGATTTTTTTTTTTTTTTTTTTTTTTTTTTTTTTTTTTTTTTTAAACATAAACATAGATGTGTAAAATTTCACCACATCACTATAACTTTCTTTCCGGATAATTTTTCCATACTTTTCATGACTTCAGAAATAATGGTAATAGTGAAAGTAGCAAACACACGAAAAATAAACTCCAAAATATACAATATTTACTTTCACTCCAATTGCATTGTGCAATTTCCCGACCTAACCATATATAATGAATTACGCACGCGAACACAGGTAATGTAAGGAAACACACTTTGCCTATAGCAATCAACCAACCACGGATTCTAATCTACAGGGTAGGCTAAGGTGTAAGGGTGTAACGAAACATTTTAAACATAGGTGTAAGAAACGAAAGGAATGGCTCTGAGGGTTTTTCTAGGGGTATCTTACTCTAAAAATGAGAGTAACGAAAGGGTTTATACGGGGGTTAACTAACCAGTGTAGTTAGTTAATAACACATAACAAATAATAGGCTATTTGGGTGTAATCCTAGAATTTTACCAATTTAGACAAGTCACTCCAATTATATAAATAATACTTATTATGGTGGTCTCGAATAGTATACAAGCCAAGTTCTAAAGTTTACAAGTCACCGGCACACTCATAGATTTGTGAATTTTGAAAAATCACAATTTTTGAAAATAACGTCATGTGTGCAGCTATGCAACTTAGATCTTAAACAAAAACATGCCAAAAAATAATTTTAAGTTTGATATATTAAGCACATTTTAAGCATAATTTTTGAAAAAGTTTAGGACAAGTAATTGTTAAGTGTTCTAATTCTCCAATCCCCCCACTTAAGTTAAACAACGTCCTCGTTGTTTGTATAAAAAAGGTTAAAAACTGGAAAATAAAAGAATTAGAACAGAAAAACTCCCCTGAGATTTGCTCGGTATGATCCTCCATTAGTATAAGAGCAAAAATCATCTTTCTTGTGGATTAGAACGTTAAAGCTTCATACTTGATGTATCCACAGGAAATCCAGGAAACTATAATACCACCAATACTTTAAAACACACCTAAGATAAGAAAGGTTCAAACTTGCATAATACATTAGTAGTTAGATAAAAATAAAACTTAAAAATTAAAACTGAAAATCATCAGGTCAGTCGATGCGCCATATCTTATGGAAGAAGATACGCCGTATCGAGCCTGGAATAAATACGGATCAGAATAAAGATGCGCCGCATCCTTAACCAGGGGTGCGCCGCATTAAAATAAACTGATAAATAGTTTTAAAGTCGAAAATAAAAATGCAGAAAAATAAAATAAGATATGACCATTGCAGGAGATGCGTCGCATCTCAGAATTGAGATGCACCGTATCCTCATGCGGGCCTGACTGACACGACACAAAATCAAAAAAATAAAATAAAAGATAAGCATGGGTTGCCTCCCACGAAGCGCTTGTTTTTGTTCGAGTCACGAGCCTGACTCCACCCTTATTTACTGTGTAAAAGGGTGTTGTTCCCCCCACTTGGGATCAAGTGCGGGTGATAGTAGCAATAAACACGAAAAGAGTGTAAATTTGCTAGTAAAGATGGAAGAAATAAATAAAGATCATACCTTGGCAATATATGTACATCTTTCCTATCCTTACCCGGTTTGGTTGATAAATTGGATGACTTGACCATTCCATCTGAAAGAGTAGTGTGTTGAGGAAAAATGAGTCTCCTTTCTTCTTGGTTAGTCTCTTTGGTAGTAAGGCGTCCCTTGACTTCCGCAGAAGATGAGAAAGGGTCTTTGGCAAGTAAAAGTTCGAGTTCCTCTATATACTTCATAGGGTCGAGACCATCATCTTCATCAATCATAGCAATGTTTAAGAGCTCATCACCAAATTCCTCTTCGAGCTCCACCAAATACGGGTTGATTACAGGTGCTTCAATAGGTAGTGTAATAAATTTCACCTCATCATCTTTTTGTTTTGCAACCTGTTTAGGAAAACTAGCAAGATTATTAGTAACGGGATTAGTAATATTAAATAAATTTGTACCACTTTGTGTTGTAAGTGACTCCAATTCATCTTGTGAATCTCCATCTTTAACTAGTGGTCTTGCAACTTCAGCATCGTCCCGAATTTCATCCTTAAATAAGTAATCCCAGATTTCTTCGAAATCCTTCGTTGGGTCAAAATCTGGTTGAGGTATGTCATCATAGACTATGGCGTCAAATGGTTCGAAATCAAAATTAGAATGCTTTTCAACTTCATCCATTGGATTGTCTAATGGTGGTAATACGATTGCAGAATATTCTTCAACGTAAGGTTCCGTATACACATCATCTTGTGCAATCTCCGGAGAAAAAGTACTATCAAGAACAATTGCCGGAATTGGTTTCAAGGTATATGAATCTTCTTCATCATCATTTGACATACACCAAGTGTGTTGAAATGGCAATTTGTTTCTTTCTTTCCTTGACTTTTCATGCCCTAAAATCAAGTATTCTTCCATAGTGATTTCTTTCGTCTCAATGACTTGTGCACCATATCTTGCTCTTTTCCAATCATACATCTGATTATTGCTCAAGGCTCTTTCCTTTATAAGCTTGACATATTCTTCCATTGTAATATCCGGATCGTCCATCTTCCTGAAATAAAACTTACTCGTGCAAAAGAAGGGTGAAACGATCAAAGTAAAATAAAAGCTTCTGATATCTGCTGTTGATGCGCCGTATCCTATAAATGGGATGTGCCGTATCTTAATACGTTAAAATTTAATCAGACTTTATCCAGAAAATAGATACGCCGCTTAGAATTTAAGAATGCGCCGTATCGAATTAATTAATCAAAAATCAGCTTATCTAATTAAAATTAAATGCGTCGTATTAACGAAAGTTAATGCGCCGTATTTTCGTTACGTTTAAAAATAAATATCGATTTTTGATTCAGAAAGATGCGCCGTATCGATAGAGATCGATACGCCGTATCTGTTTAATAATTCGCAAACTTTTTTTAATTAAAATAATAGATACGCCGTATCTGCTAAAGCAGATGCGTCGTATGGCGTTAACGTTTAGAAAAAAAAAATTTTTTTTTCTTATTAAAAACAGATACGCCGTATCTTGGGGAAAAGATGCGTCGTATCGAATTAATTAAACGCGTTGTATTTTTTTAAAAATTAAACGCAATACGCCGTATCTGAGAGATCAGATGCGCCGTATCGTTTGATTTAGCACAGTACAACGATAGCAGAACAGAAAAATACGAAAAATAAAAACAAAAAATTAAACACACAAACAAAAATAAACACACAAAAATAAAAGAAAACAATTAACACACAATACAACAAATATGCAAAATAGTACAATGATGCAATTAATCTAATAAAAAGAAAAACCTAATTAAAATACTAATCAAATTAACAGATAATAACAATTCACTCCCCGGCAACGGCGCCAAAAACTTGATGCGCGTGATGTGTCGTTGCGGTTTAGCAGTTTTAATGCCTACTCAAGTTTTAAATTTATATTTAGCCGACTTATCAATAACACACACACTTAACGAGCAGTGTACCCGGTCAGTATGAAGATAATGGTAAGTAGAGTGTCGATCACTAAGAGTGGAACGTATTATCTCGTTATTCTAATCAGTATTTTAATATCCTAACGCAAGGGGGTTTCAGCCTGAGAGACTGGCACGGTTTGTTTGCAATTAAATAATAAAATAAACCAATAGGCACGAATCAGCAAGTAGCACGCACGTACACAGATAAATACTCGAGACAATAAGAGGGTTGTCCTTATGATTAAGTAGATTGTCACTTGTTTTATTGATAGCTTTATATGAAGTGTATGTAGTTAACCCTTTCTCGTTGGTCCTAATCTTATCGGCGAGTAAACCCTTAATGATTACTTATGTCTAAAAGTTATTCCTAAGTGATCAATTTAGTAATAACCGTGGGAGCCACATTATGTCCCGCAGTCAAATGCCCGCAAGCCACTAATAAACACAGAGGTTATCAATGCACTAATAAGTAGTAACCAAAGACATCAACATATAAACTTTAATTGATGGGAAAGCAAGTATTAAAGGGAGTGCAATCTTTCGTTGTCACATTACACAAGCCACCAATCCTGATGAATTAAAGTTTGCTAACACAATAAAACAAAACTACTTAATGAATTAAACACATGCAGCACCTTCTTACAGCTCTTGTATCTTTGATTTGGGTGTGTCTTGTGCTGCCTCCTTGACTGAATTCATCCTTTTGTTCTTCTGTTCGGACTTAGGTTATATATTAATTCGTCTCGAAATTCGTCTGGTCTTGGGGTATTTATAGTTTCTGTCTGAAGGAAGATGCGGCGCATCTAGTAAGTAGATGCGGCGCATGTACTTAACTTCGCGTGGGGTCCAAGATTATAATATTCAGGAATATTCGTACACCGCCAGAAGATGCGGCGTAACTCCATGATTAGATGCGGCGCATGTCCTCTTGTATCTTGGATCGTATCTGGTGATATCTTGATAGAGATGCGGCGCATGTCGAGAGTGAGATGCGGCGCATTTGGAGCAGATTAGTCTTGATCTTCTTCATTTCAGTAGACTCTTAACTTCTTGCATGTTATGCTCCATAATCAGTCCAAAATCGCTAAGTTTCACCAAATGCTTGTTTTTACCTGAGAATTACAAAAGTAAACGATTAAGTATCAATCCTCATACATAATATAGTAAAACAAGTCAAATTAATAGGATAAATGATAGTAATAAAATGTACTTATTTGAGTTCATCACATTTTCTGTTTCCTTTTCAAAGCTAGTAATTCTAATTTTGTTTTCCTTGAGTTTTTCATTTTCTACTTTAAGATTTATGCATGACTCACATCCTATGTCTAATTCTTTATATCTTTCAAGTCCTTTGACTTGACTCTTTAGTTCTAACATTTTCACTTCTAGTTCATGCAATTTTGATTTTAGTAATTTGTTTCTACTTAACATTTTTGAGACAATTTTGCATAGATTATTATGTTCGTCATTTAGTTTGTTATCATCTATTGACGAATTATCATCTATGAAATCAGGGTAGTCGTAACGTACCTCATTTGAAGCATGAGCCATTAGACATGTTTCGTCCTTGGGCTTCTTTTCTTCATCATCACCGCTATCACTCCAGGCGCCTCCTATGAGAGCTCGTTGGTTGTTGACTTTCGGTGGCTTGGGACACTCTCCTATGAGATGATTAGGATCTCCGCATCTAAAGCATTTCCTATCACTTGTCCCTTTCTTTTCAACATGGTTCTTTTGTGATGTCTTCTTCTCATCACGAGGTTGCCTAACGAACCTACCTCTTCTCCTAAAGAACTTTTTAAAATTCCTAACCGCTAGTGCATATTCCTCATCTTCACTATCGGAACTCGAACATTCCTCATCACTAGACTCCTTCTTGGCTTTCAATGCTAGAGATCTAACTCTCTCGCCTTTGCCTTTGACTATGTCGAAGTCTTTCCTAATTGTCATCTCGTGAACTTTCAAGTTTCCTATAAGTTCATCGAGTGACAATGCCGCCAAGTCCTTTGACTCTTCTATGGCGGTGACCTTTGCTCTCCATTTAGGATGTAGAGCTCTAAGAAACTTATTAACATAGTTCTTACTAGAATAACCTTCATCAAGAGCTTTAAGACTAGTGATAATAGTATTAAATCTTGCAAAAGCATTATCTATTGACTCATCCTCCGAAATGGAGAATTGTTCATATTGTTGAACAAGAAGATCTATCTTGTTCTCTTTGACTTGGTTATTACCTTGGTGAGTGACTAACAAAGTTTTCCAAATGTCTTTTCCCGTATTACACATAAAAATTCTTTCAAATTCCTTTTTAGGCAAAGCATTATAAATCATCATTTTAGCCTCATTATTTTTGGCTAATTTCCTTTTAAGTTCATCACTTTGTTTATCATAAGAAACTATTTCATCCTTTTTAGTTTCCAGATTCTTTTGAATAGGTTGAAAGTCACCCTCGGTAATAACATGCCAAAGATCAATGTCTTTTGATTTCACATACGTTTCGAATCTTGTTTTCCAATATATAAAGCAATCGGTTTCGAAAAGTGGTGGTCTTTGCATAGATTGCCCTTCTAGATATTTGTCGGAATCCATTGATCTGTTCAAGCTTTAAAATACAATATACTTTAAAAACTTGACTGACGTGGCTCCTGATACCAATTGTGGGAAACTAGAAGGGGGGTTGAATAGTTTACCAGTTTAAAAAACTTCTTTTAAAAATCTTATTTTAAAAGTATGATATTGGAAACTTTGATTCGAACACTTATATGTAATCAATCAACACCAATATGAACTAGACACTATTCTAACTAATGATAAATAATAAAAGTAAATAGTAGAGTTGGAAAGATCAAACCGAGACAGAGGATTTATAGTGGTTCGGCTACGAAGCTCTTCTTCGCCCTACTCCACTCCCCGAGTACCACACTCGAGAGTTTCAAGCACTATGTCAACAACCTCCCTTAAGGCGGAGAAAACCGTACACATCGCTTATCCTTTTTCCGACACTAAGCTAGATGTCGAGTGCTAATCTTAGCTAGCACCAATCTACCAAGGTCCACGTGACCAAGCACACAAGCCTAATGGCTTCAAGAGATCACCAAAATCTCAACACGATCACAATGATCAACACTCACTTCACTCTACTCAACTAACACTAACCTAATAACCCTTGATCTTCTTGATCAATCACACAAGCCCAATGGCTTCAAGAGATGTTCACTATCTCTATAGATCACACTTGATCTTCACTCTCACTCACAAAAAGAAAATAAACTTGATGTATGCTAAGACACAACAAGTGTAACACCCCAACCCGACAAGGGTAAAGATATCACATATATATGGTTTCATATCAGAACAACATAGTATCCATAAACAAAAATAGCGGAAGTCAAATACATAATCCAATAATAAGTCAACATGACTTATAGCCAAATGAAAGGAAATAAAAGAAGTACATAAGTTCAATGCCTAAACAATGGCAACATAAATTCTAAAGAAATCAAATGGTAGATAAGCCATAAGAACAAGCTTCACTCAAGTGCACTCAACCCCAAAGTCATGCCCAGCTCCTAGCTTAATTACCTGCCGCGGGAAAAGAAAACGCGGCTGAGCTACTAGAGCTCAGTGAACAGATATAACGTAACAAGCAGTAGCATAATGAATAATACATGAGTAAATGAGAATGGAAGCATGAGTACATGATGAGAATACATAGTGTCATAAGAGAAAGGATAAAGGTGCATGGTAAAGAAAGGTCAGTAATCCACTACGAGCCCATAACATGAAATCATAATCATAATCATAATCATAGCCATAAACATGTAGAGGGGAGACCTCTTAGTATCCTGTAAATATGAGGGGTGTCCTCATCATGGGTTGGAGTAGCTAGCTCCCGGAGTGTGAAAGACGTGTATCGCACACACCATCAGTCACCATGAATAACATAACATAATATAACATAACATGTACATGAACAAATCTAGGATGCATCCATACGCCCCAGGTGGCCATAATCTGCCTCTACGTAAACATAACATGCAGGGACGGGACAGGTCATCACTCTCCTGCCCTAGAGTCAATGCCATCAGTGCATCGACTGACATGGACATGAAACCCTCATGCCTAGTGAGTGGCTCGTAGTATCAAACTGAGGGTAAAGGTCAAGTATCATGGATCATGTTTTAGTTTACTTGCATAGGTCAATATCATGTTTCATAAGTTCATAATCATGGTTCATAATCATAGTTCATAAGCATGGTTCATAAACAAAGGTTCATAAGCAAAGGTTCAATATCATGATGGTTCAATAATCGAAGTTCATGAATGAAGGGAAACATAGCAATGGTATAGGGAAACCCTAACATGAGTCATAATCAGAGAACGAAGGCCTCTTAATAAAGAAGCAGAATATCTGTACCTTATTGCTTGACAAAGATCACACTGAATAAGATGATAACGAGCACAGGATTACTCCCTCTTCACACCTAGAGGAGTAAAGACATGATTACTAAAGATCCCATTTCCATATTAAGTAACCTTCTATTTTTAGCAGGTTTCCATTTTTAGAAAGTTTCCTTATTTAGTAAGTTTCTATATTTAGTAATTCTTCCATAATTTACTAATTAGGTCAAAGTAAGATTAGTATTATCCAACTTCCACTTTATACCCCTGAGGTTTCATAATTTACATGTTTAGTCCCTTAACTTAATAAAGTTACACTTTAGTCCTTAAGGTATTCATATTAACATTTTAAGCCCCTTAGTTTTACAAATTACACATGGTATCCTTATTTTATAATGTGGTATGATTTGGAACCTCCAAAATATAAGTTTTACAATTCAAGCCCCTCAAGTTATAATAATTACATATTTAGTCCTTTACTTTATAATTTCCATCTTATATTAACAACAATTACATATTAGCCCCTTAAGTTATCAAAATGACCCACAACACTTTAAATAGGATTTATTACACGAATGACCCATAAGTTTCCCAAAATTACAAGTTTAGTCCCTCTAGATTAATTAATTCTAAAATCGATTTAAACTTTTATATAATTTCAAAATAAACCTTTAGGTTTCCGAATTTACCCAAAGGCCCCTCTATTTATTTTTATACGACATATATATGATCCCCAAATGTTCCAAAAGTGACCCTCAAGTTATGAAAATCGCAATTCGACCCCAAGGTTTCAAAAAGAAATCGTATACCTTTTTTGTAAATTCCCATTCGAACCCTAATTCAACCAAATTATTTAGCAATCATTATATATCATTATTACACCAAAATAATCCCTAATCCATGTTCCAAACCCTAGATCGATCATCATCTTTAATACTTTTCTAATTATTCTTAAATCCGGTTTTAAAGTAAATTCGAAAATAATTCCTTTGGGCCATGACCAATCGAATAACATTTGTCTCATGTTAACATCATCATATAGTGTCCATAAAATTATTCATGAGATTTATTTCGATCGTTTACATATATTTTAGATTTTAGGTTCGATATAAGATTTTAATTCACAAACAATAGGAAGATCATGCATGAATCGAATAGCATATTTTATATGGTGTTCTTAAGGATCAAAGAGTGTAAGAAAATTATCAAACCGAGTTTTGAACGTGTAGGATAGGCCGTACGAAAATATTGCACTCGATATGGTCCAAAATTCCCACGCCTTCACGAGCTCTTTCACAACCTTGTAAACAATTTTCATAGATCATAATCGACGAGAGGAACATGAGAAAAATGAAGAACGAATTTAGTTTGGCTCGTATTGAATTATTTTGGAATATACCTTATACGTATAGCGCGATTAGGAAATAAATTCCCACGATCGATTCAGCCCCAATCAGCCTCCAAGCTAATTTTCGTAGATCACAAATGGGTAATAGAACGTGAGAAAAATAATAACTTGAGCGTATAAAAATCGTAGCATCGATTTGGAATTATTACCTCAAAACAAAGGTTCGACAAAGAAAGGTTTGCCACGAACGAACCAACCCACGAACACCTCTAGGATTATTTTTCTAGGCCTCTTAGGATCGTGATGAACTCAATAAAAATGGTGCCTCACTTCCAGAAATTCGAATCGGATGAGGAGAGAATTATTTTGTGGATTAGGGTTTGATCGGTTTGGAATTTTGGGAGAAAAGAATTGTGCAAGTTATAATTTGTGGGTTGACCGAGTCTTAGGGGAGGTTTAATGACCAAGATTTCGGAATTATTGATTAGGCAATTTATGGTTTTAATTATCTCCTTTAATTGCCCTTAAATTTCCTTTAATTACTATAATTAAATCATAGAATTTGAATTTAAATTATTTTAGGCGCCCAAGGGCATTTTGGTAATTTTCATGGCTTGTATAAATGTTAAATGAAGTTGTTAAAATTATTTGGGATCATAACTTGTTCATTGTTAGAAGTTTGGAATTTATTTTGATGCTTTACATATATTTTATTTAAGTTTTAAATTCCCAGGGGCAATTTGGTCATTTTACATGTTATAGAATTTTAGGTATTACAACTTCTTCCCCACTAACAGAAAAATTTTGTCCTCAAAATTTGCAAGGACATAGGAAAGGAAACATGACAGAAACGGAACTGAACATACCAGATCAAAACATGAAATGAGGATAACTCGATCGTATTGACTCTTCGGTCTCCCAGGTTGCCTCGCGTGCTGGGTGATTCCGCCAAAGAATCTTTACAAAAGGAATGACTTTATTTCTCATGACGCGTTCCTGACGCTCTAAAACCGCTTCCGGTTCTTCAGATAAGGTCATATCGGGACGGATTTGATCAAACGGATAAGAAGCCACATGTAGAGGATGATAGTTGTATCCCCTCAAAAGAGATACATGAAATACATTATGAACATGAGCCAACTGAGGTGGCAAAGCTAGACGATACGAGACTTCTCCGATACGCTCCAGAATTTCAAAGGGTCCGATAAACCGAGGGCTAAGCTTGCCCTTAATACCAAAACGTTTGACGCCTCGGAACGGAGATACTTTAAGAAATACCCGGTCGCCGACATTAAACTCTAGATCCCGACGGTGTTTATCCGCATAACTCTTTTGACGCGCTCGTGCCTCTTTCAATTTCTCCTTAGCCGTAGCAACCTTTTCATTGGTCACCTCTATCATCTCAGGTCCTTCAAGAAGACGTTCCCCTACTTCATTCCAACATACCGGTGCTCTGCACTTCCGCCCATATAACATCTCAAAAGGTGCCATATCGATGCTCGCGTGCCAACTATTATTATAAGCGAACTCTACCAAACACAGATAATCGTCCCAACTACCCGTCCATTCCAACGCACACGCCCGTAACATATCCTCTAATGTCTGGATGGTCCTCTCCGACTGACCATCAGTTTGGGATGAAAAGCGGTACTGAATTTAAGACGAACACCCCAAACTTTATGTAATCCCTTCCAGAAGCGCGAAGTAAAACGAGGATCACGATCAGAAACGATAGAAGAAGGAGTGCCATGCAATCTAACAATCTCCTGCGTGAAAATCTCTGACAACTTACTAACACTGTAGCTCATACGGATGGGTAAGAAATGAGCGGATTTAGTTAGCCGATCAACGACCACCCAAATCGCATCATGTTTCCTACGAGTCAACGGTAAACCACAAACAAAATCCATAGATATTTCATCCCACTTCCAAACTGGAATTTCCAAAGGCTGCAATAACCCACTAGCTCTCTGGTGTTCAATCTTGACCTGCTGACAGGTCATGCATCTAGCTACAAATGATGCCACATCCTGTTTCATGCCGTTCCACCAGAAATGTTGCTTCAGATCCCGATACATCTTGGTAGAACCAGGATGGATAGAGAAAGGAGAACTATGAGCCTCAGTCAACAAAGCCTCCCGTAGATCAGAATCATTAGGAACACATAATCGATCCCCATACCATACAATACCACCATCATCGACCCGAAACTCAGACTGCTTACCTTCTTCGACATTCTGCACAATAGCCCAGAGTTCACCATCGTCCTTCTGGGCTTCCTTAATCCTCAGCATCAAGTTTGATTCCACCTTCAAACTTGCCCAATAACCACTAACGCCCTTTACACACAACTCAACCTCTAACCGCTCTAAATCCTGAAGAATACGAGGCTCAATATTCATACTAGCAATCATACCCGATTTCCTGCTGAGTGCATCGGCAACTACATTCGCCTTGCCGGGATGATACTGGATATTAGTGTCGTAATCTTTCAGAAGCTCCAACCATCTCCTCTGCCTCATGTTGAGCTCCTTCTGGGTAAATATGTATTTGAGACTCTTATGATCCGTGAAGATATCACATGATTCACCGTATAAGTAATGTCTCCATATTTTCAACGCAAATACCACAGCTGCCAACTCTAGATCATGGGTCGGATAATTTTCCTCATAGGGTTTTAACTGCCTTGAAGCATAGGCAATTACTTTCCCGTTCTGCATGAGAACACAACCTAAACCCTTCTTGGAAGCGTCACTATAAATCTGAAATCCTCCCGAACCCGACGGTAAAGTCAAAATAGGTGCAGACACTAGACGTCGTTTCAACTCCTCAAAGCTCTGCTCACGCTCATCCGTCCACACAAACTTTTCACCTTTTCTCATCAACTGAGTCAATGGTAAAGCCAACTTCGAAAACCCCTCGACAAAACGTCGATAGTAGCCAGCTAAACCCAGAAAACTCCTGACTTCGGTTACCGTGGTAGGTCTTGGCCATTTTGTGATAGCCTCGACCTTAGCTGGATCCATGGTAATCCCATCTGCAGACACGACGTGACCAAGGAAAGCAACTCGGTCCAACCAAAACTCACACTTGGAAAATTTAGCGTATAATTTCTGCTGCCTCAGAATACCCAATACAGTACGCAAATGCTGCTCGTGCTCTTCCGCCGACTTAGAATATACCAGAATATCATCAATGAAGATGATGACGAATTTATCAAGGAATTCATGGAAAACCCGGTTCATTAAGTCCATAAATACTGCAGGAGCATTTGTTAACCCAAAAGGCATAACTAAAAACTCATAATGTCCATACCGGGTACGGAAAGCAGTCTTAGAAATGTCCTGCTCTTTAACCCGCAACTGGTGATAACCAGATCGCAAGTCAATCTTGGAGAATACTTTAGCTCCCTGTAACTGATCGAACAAATCATCGATGCGAGGTAGCGGATAACGGTTTCGAATAGTGATGCGGTTTAACTCCCGGTAATCGATACACAACCGCATAGACCCATCTTTCTTCTTTACAAAAAGTACAGGAGCACCCCATGGTGACACACTCGGAGAATAAATCCACAGTCCAATAGCTCTTCTAGTTGTTCCTTTAACTCCTTAAGTTCCACCGGTGCCATCCGGTACGGAGCCTTAGAGATAGGCTCAGCGCCGGGAATCAGATCGATACTAAATTCAACCTCTCTGGCCGGAGCAAGACCAGGAAGTTTTTCAGGGAAAACATCAGAAAATTCCCGAACAACATGAACAGTATTAATATCAGGACCTTCTACGGAAGAATCTTTAACAGAGGCCAAATAACCTTGGCAACCATGAGATATTAGAGTCCTTGCTTTCAAAGCAGAAATAATTTTCACGGATTTTAGAGAGCGTGTTTCATGAAAGACAAATTCAGGCTGAGTTAGATCACCAAAAATTACTTTTCGAGCATGACAGTCAATGGTGGCTCTATGAAAAGATAACCAATCCATGCCCAGAATAACGTCGAAGTCAACCATGTCCAAAGGGAGCAGATTTTCCGAACGAGTCCGGTCATCGAATCGTATAGGACAATTTACATATTCATGATTAATAAGAGTACTGAGTTTCATGGGAGTGGAGAGGGATACTTGATTACTTAGTGGTGTTGGTAATATTTTAAGTTTCTTAACCAGATTTAGAGATATAATCGAGTGTGTAGCTCCAGTATCAAAGAGTGTGAAAATAGCGTGATCACCAATATATAAAACGCCCGTAATCGTACCTGAAGATTGTGCCGCCTGATCCCGAGTCATAGAATATACACGGCCAGTGTTGGGTGGAGGGGGAGGTAGATAGTTCCCGGTTTTCTCCGGGTTTTGCTTGGGACAATCTTTCACACGATGCTCTGTCGAACCACATCCAAAACAAGTCCCAGAAGCCCGACGACATGGTCCATTGTGGCGCTTGCCACACGTAGTACAAATAGGATAAGAATATGAACCCCCAGATGCACCTCCCTGAGAACTAGAACCCGGAGCCCTGCTCTGCTGATTACCCCTAGCAGTCTGGTCTCTCCACTGTTTCTGACTGGTGTTGCGTCCCGAGCGATCATCTCCCTGCCTAGGAGTGAACCTGGAATCCTGCCCTCTAGTATCCGACCTCTTCTGATCATAGTTCCTGCCAGCCTGACCCTGATGGTCGTATCGTCGATCCCCCTGACCACGAGAATCATAACTCCTGTCATTCCGGCCCTTAAAATCCCTGCTCTGACCCTGAGTCTGAATCTTGTCCCCATCTCTGTTCCTCTTATACCCAGATCCCTGATGAAATATCTCGATATTGCGAGCTGCGTCGCAACATTCTGCCGGGTCTCGAAACTCATCATTAAGTACGCGGTCTAGTACCCACCTAATACAATAGCAAGAGAAAAATGTATTAATGTCTATTGGTACCAACCATCAACTTAAATAGGTTACTAACCTCTTGAGTCCCCATTTGAATTGTCTAGCCTGCTGCTTAGCGTCCCCAGCAAGCGGACCCACAAAACTCACTAATCTCTGAAACCGCTCCAGATACTGCCCAGCATTCTCAGAATCAAGCTGAGAGATAGTGTTGTACTCCCTAATGAATCTCTGCTGCTCGGAAACGGGGAAGTACCGATTATAGAACGTGGTGCGAAAATCAGCCCATGAACAACCAAGAACATATGCATCACCACCCTTAGCTTCTTTGTGCGCTTTCCACCAGTTGAGCGCATCACCCTCTAACTTGAACACAGCCAGACGAGTCTTGAACTCGTCCTCACAACCTAACACCTCGAACAGTTTCTCCATGTGGGTGATCCAGTCTTCTGCTGCATGAGGAGTAGCAGCAGAAGTGAAGGACAACGGCTTGAGTTTATTAAAACTCTCCAGCCATCCATTAATGGTAGTGGGTCGGCCCCCACCACCAGAAGAACTGCCAGCACCCCCAGATGAACCAGCCCCACCATTAATAAGCCGGTTGATCACCGCATCAGTGTTAAGGCCCGGTAACAGATTGGCTATAGCATTAGCCACCATAGCCTCCAGATTGGGGATTTCAGCATCTCCTCCACTGTTATACTCCTGATGACGAGTGTTAACCATCTATAGAATTACGAAGACGATTAGTAAGGTGAAGCAAAATATGACAGAGCAGAATAAGGAAAAGAGTACGCGAAAGGAAAACCTAATGTCTACCCAATCCTCACAGGTCAAAGGCCTAAGCCAACGGGTTTCGGAAACCTGTCTCTGATACCATAAATTGTAACACCCCGACCCGCAAGGGTAAAGATATCACATATATATGGTTTCATATCAGAACAACATAGTATCCATAAACCAAAATAGCGGAAGTCAAATACATAATCCAATAATAAGTCAACATGACTTATAGCCAAATGAAAGGAAATAAAAGAAGTACATAAGTTCAATGCCCAAACAATGGCAACATAAATTCTAAAGAAATCAAATGGTAGATAAGCCATAAGAACAAGCTTCACTCAAGTGCACTCAACCCCAAAGTCATGCCCAGTCTCCTAGCTTAATTACCTGCCGCAGAAAAGAAAACGTGGCTGAGCTACTAGAGCTCAGTGAACAGATATAACGTAACTAAGCAGTAGCATAATGAATAATACATGAGTAAATGAGAATGGAAGCATGAGTACATGATGAGAATACATAGTGTCATAAGAGAAAGGATAAAGGTGCATGGTAAAGAAAGGTCAGTAATCCACTACGAGCCCATAACATGAAATCATAATCATAATCATAATCATAGCCATAAACATGTAGAGGGGAGACCTCTTAGTATCCTGTAAATATGAGGGGTGTCCTCATCATGGGTTGGAGTAGCTAGCTCCCGGAGTGTGAAAGACGTTATCGCACACACCATCAGTCACCATGAATAACATAACATAATATAACATAACATGTACATGAACAAATCTAGGATGCATCCATACGCCCCAGGTGGCCATAATCTGCCTCTACGTAAACATAACATGCAGGGACGGGACAGGTCATCACTCTCCTGCCCTAGAGTCATGCCATCAGTGCATCGACTGACATGGACATGAAACCCTCATGCCTAGTGAGTGGCTCGTAGTATCAAACTGAGGGTAAAGGTCAAGTATCATGGATCATGTTTTAGTTTACTTGCATAGGTCAATATCATGTTTCATAAGTTCATAATCATGGTTCATAATCATAGTTCATAAGCATGGTTCATAAACAAAGGTTCATAAGCAAAGGTTCATAAGCAAAGGTTCAATATCATGATGGTTCAATAATCGAAGTTCATGAATGAAGGGAAACATAGCAATGGTATAGGGAAACCCTAACATGAGTCATAATCAGAGAACGAAGGCCTCTTAATAAAGAAGCAGAATATCTGTACCTTATTGCTTGACAAAGATCACACTGAATAAGATGATAACGAGCACAGGATTACTCCTCTTCACACCTAGAGGAGTAAATACATGATTACTAAAGATCCCATTTCCATATTAAGTAACCTTCTATTTTTAGCAGGTTTCCATTTTTAGAAAGTTTCCTTATTTAGTAAGTTTCTATATTTAGTAATTCTTCCATAATTTACTAATTAGGTCAAAGTAAGATTAGTATTATCCAACTTCCACTTTATACCCCTGAGGTTTCATAATTTACATGTTTAGTCCCTTAACTTAATAAAGTTACACTTTAGTCCTTAAGGTATTCATATTAACATTTTAAGCCCCTTAGTTTTACAAATTATACATGGTATCCTTATTTTATAATGTGGTACGACTTGGAACCTCCAAAATATAAGTTTTACAATTCAAGCCCCTCAAGTTATAATAATTACATATTTAGTCCTTTACTTTATAATTTCCATCTTATATTAACAACAATTACATATTAGCCCCTTAAGTTATCAAAATGACCCACAACACTTTAAATAGGATTTATTACACGAATGACCCATAAGTTTCCCAAAATTACAAGTTTAGTCCCTCTAGATTAATTAATTCTAAAATCGATTTAAACTTTTATATAATTTCAAAATAAACCTTTAGGTTTCCGAATTTACCCAAAGGCCCCTCTATTTATTTTTATACGACATATATATGATCCCCAAATGTTCCAAAAGTGACCCTCAAGTTATGAAAATCGCAATTCGACCCCAAGGTTTCAAAAAGAAATCGTATACCTTTTTTGTAAATTCCCATTCGAACCCTAATTCAACCATATTATTTAGCAATCATTATATATCATTATTACACCAAAATAATCCCTAATCCATGTTCCAACCCTAGATCGATCATCATCTTTAATACTTTTCTAATTATTCTTAAATCCGGTTTTAAAGTAAATTCGAAAATAATTCCTTTGGGCCATGACCAATCGAATACACATTTGTCTCATGTTAACATCATCATATAGTGTCCATAAAATTATTCATGAGATTTATTTCGATCGTTTACATATATTTTAGATTTTAGGTTCGATATAAGATTTTAATTCACAAACAATAGGAAGATCATGCATGAATCGAATAGCATATTTTATATGGTGTTCTTAAGGATCAAAGAGTGTAAGAAAATTATCAAACCGAGTTTTGAACTTGTAGGATAGGCCGTACGAAAATATTGCACTCGATATGGTCCAAAATTCCCACGCCTTCACGAGCTCTTTCACAACCTTGTAAACAATTTTATAGATCATAATCGACGAGAGGAACATGAGAAAAATGAAGAACGAATTTAGTTTGGCTCGTATGAATTATTTTGGAATATACCTTATACGTATAGCGCGATTAGGAAATAAATTCCCACGATCGATTCAGCCCCAATCAGCCTCCAAGCTAATTTTCGTAGATCACAAATGGGTAATAGAACGTGAGAAAAATAATAACTTGAGCGTATAAAAATCGTAGCATCGATTTGGAATTATTACCTCAAAACAAAGGTTCGACAAAGAAAGGTTTGCCATGAACGAACCAACCCACGAACACCTCTAGGATTATTTTTCTAGGCCTCTTAGGATCGTGATTGACTCAATAAAAATGGTGCCTCACTTCCAGAAATTCGAATGGATGAGGAGAGAATTATTTTGTAGATTAGGGTTTGATCGGTTTGGAATTTTGGGAGAAAAGAATTGTGCAAGTTATAATTTGTGGGTTGACCGAGTCTTAGGGGAGGTTTAATGACCAAGATTTCGGAATTATTGATTAGGCAATTTATGGTTTTAATTATCTCCTTTAATTGCCCTTAAATTTCCTTTAATTACTATAATTAAATCATAGAATTTGAATTTAAATTATTTTAGGCGCCCAAGGGCATTTTGGTAATTTTCATGGCTTGTATAAATGTTAAATGAAGTTGTTAAAATTATTTGGGATCATAACTTGTTCATTGTTAGAAGTTTGGAATTTATTTTGATGCTTTACATATATTTTATTTAAGTTTTAAATTCCCAGGGGCAATTTGGTCATTTTACATGTTATAGAATTTTAGGTATTACAACAAGATTGTAACAAGTGTTACAAAAACCTATCAACTATAACTCTAGTATCTTCTTGATTACTTTAGTTCTTCTCTTGCTAATGAAGAGGGATGACAACACCTTGTATCAACTTGGATACTTGTGTTCTTCTCTTGCTAGAGAAGAGGTATGAAGAGGATCACTTGAAGGATGATTGGATCACTCTTGAAACAAAGAAAAACTAATCTAAATGACCCTAAGAAGTGAAAGGTGTGAGAGAATTTAGCTAAGGGATTTTTCTGTGTGTGAAGGGTGCCTAAAACTGTGAAAGAGGTGGGTATTTATAGGCAAAGAAAATCTGAACATTACAATTCAAAATGGTACGGACGGCTCCATTAAATGACCCACGGCTCCGTTAAATTTAACGGTACCGTGGAGCCGTGGTAGACTAGGACGCTCCAAATTTTGTCTTTTCTGGTGAAAACTTATTTGGGGAAGGTTGGAGCTGATTTTGGGGGGAAAAATAGCTGTTGTGATTTTCAAACTAATTTTTCCATTAAAACATTTCTTAATATTTCAAAAATAATTTGTCATGTGTATTTAAAAAAAAAAATGTTTTGTCCCATTTAAAATGTGAATTTTCAAAACATAAATTTACTTCTTTGATCACTAGTTCAAGTTGTAACTTTGTTCAAGAGTGATTTGCGTAGAAACGGGATCTTCCGATTAAAAACTCGTTAACGTTAATTTTAACGTAACGTGAGTTCGCATTTTGTCATCCTCAAAACGTGAAGTAATCGAAAGATATAAATAACGTTTTTAGAACATTATTTGCATCAACAATAACCACAACCAAATAAAATCCAAATCTTTAGCATTAGTGTTAGTCATAATCGAAACATACTCAAACTGAAATCAAATCAAGTAAACAAACAAGTTCTAACACAAAAGACATTCAAAACAACTAAAAATTAAAAATTAAAAAAAAAAAAACTTTTACGAGGCATCCATCCGATTGGTTTTAGACTCCATCCGTTCGGATGGTTAAATCGTAAAAATCACATTTGCCCAACTGAATCGGATGCGGGCAACATCCAATCGGTTGGGTCAACCTTTTTTAAAAAAAAAACATTTTTTTAAACTAAATTAAAACTTTAATATAAAAACAAATTCCTAATTAAAAATATTAATCTAAAAATGAAAAATGACACATAATTATAATTTTAATAACCATTTAACTAATTAATAAATATGATTAACTAATTTTTTAGCTAATCATAATTATTTACCATTACCCTTCGAAATATGACATTACAATACAATGGCAGGTAGCCGGGCAACAAGTTGCGCCGCTACCTCCTTTTGAATAGCGAACCCTATTCTACTAAATACAAAGTTTGAAACCTTAAGGGACGAAGAAATGCTATTAACGACTTTCTTAACCCGATTCAGAAGTCGCACAGCTTCAGGAGCGAGAACACCAAAGGTATCAAAAGCAAACGGGACAAACTTGTGTTGATTCTCCAGGCATGCTTTCTCGGGTTTTGCCACTTTATTCGACTCTGCTTTGAGCGCCGCCTGCCCTGCAACAAAGCCAATTTCCTTGAGCCCGACAAGGGGTGAGACCCCAGTTAGATCTACACAAGCGTGTTTTCCCCCTTCCCATCCAAACACAAGAATGTCCGCCGAGCGTACGGTGGATCTCCCCTCTAAGGGATCAGTCAGGAAGTTCACTGGGACCTCCTTTTTAGCAGAAATCCTGGCCCGCTTAACTAACAAAATTAATAAAAACTATTAAACTTCTTAATCATTAGACATAAAACTAAACTACATTAACTACTAAATTAAAAACATTAAAAACGTTAAAATGACTCCATGATCATCATTAATTAAACAACTAAGCAATTATAACTATTACTATACTTAAAACATCATTAATCTACTACTAAAAACTGAAATAAACCAAAAACAATAAAAATCTAAAAACTTTTACCGAGGACTCCAACCGATTGGATGGACATCCATCCTATTCGGTTGGTCCCGAACCAAACTTTTTTTTTTTTTTTTACTCTTTACTTATACGAATTTTTAATTTAAAAAACTTATGAAACTACCAAGTTAAATAAACAAGTCCCCGGCAGCGGCTCCAAAAACTTGATGTGCTACGTCGTGTGCAAGTTTTAAAAATTTATAAACACGATTTATCTAATTATCTAATTAGCACATACGAGCAAGTATACTCGTCCGTGATAGTAAAGGTGGGTAAGTCGAGATCGTCCCAAGGGAGTTGGTATTAGAACTTAGTAAAACAAGTTTTTACAAAAAGGGGTATCAATCCAATTTGGTGAAAATTCAAAAGCAAGTAAAATCCAATCAATCAAAAACACATGTAATTCCTTAACTAATTGCATGGAGTATTCTACAAAGTTTAGTGTAACTTGTAATGATGCACAACTTAATATGAATGATTTACAATCAATGGTTTTTATCATGAAAAATCATTTCTAAGAATTCAATCTTTTAGTTAATTCCTTTTGGCCTTTTTAACTATTACGACAATTCTATTAAACTCTTTGTTGTTTGAAAAGCATTTCTTATCTTAAGAATTCTTACGAATCCTTTCGGCCCTTTCTCGTGATGAAATCGTTTCAAATCCATTTTAATGAGTTAATATGGTGCTTGTCACACACCATATCCCATACTAATTCGTGCACTAACGTTTTGGTATAAAAACGTAAAGAAAATCCTTTCGGCCCTTTTTATTCTTTAACAATGTTTTTACCAACTAATTAAGCAAGATTAGATTGTATTTCAACAAACTCATAAAACAAGACATGTTTTCATGCATCACTATAAAATAAGAATACTCCAACAATTGTCACGTCATACACACAAGTATACCAAAAATCACTCCATATCAAACATTATCAAACACAAGTAAAAAACAAAACTTTAATTCATCTTAAAGTAAAAGTAGTTCATAGTAATTTAAACAAGAGATACCTAGTTTTGTGATTACAAGAACTAGAATTGTGGAACTATAGCAACCACACTCCTCCAATCGCCTATTACTACACGGAAACAACTCCACACTCGAACCAAACTATTGAGACTTTAACTCAAAGTTCCTGGACGTTTTTCATGGTAATTACAAGCTTTCGGACAATGATAATAAGTTAGCAAGGACTTGGTGTAACCCTTTACTAGGTTTGGGGTGTCACACCTTTCAATCTAACCTAGGATCCTATAAATAAGTAAAGGAACCCTTCTCTATCAAGTAAAAACATCCACTATTAGTTAATAAGCAGGAAATGATAAGCCACCATGATTATGGGGCATAAATTCGTCATTAAATGAAACTTTGTAACAGCATCTTCATCCAACCAATCGGTTTTAGGCTCCAACCGATCGGTTGGAACTCTCGGTAAATCCCAACTCTCCCCATCCGAATCGGATGCGGGCTCCATCCGATCGGATGGGGCCTTCTACCACACACAACTTTGATTTTTCTTTTCTTTTCTTGTCGCGTGCTTTATCTTTTGTTGTGGCACTAATTTCTTTTATAGAACTTGATCTTTTCTTGATATTTGAACATATAGAATTCTTGACATAATCAAATCCTTGAGTTCTTGTGTGGTTTCTCTCTCGTTTCCATCTCGGGAATCTTCCAATGTGCATAATCACTTCAATTCTTCATATTTTTGTCATCTTTTCCTGTACTTGGCTACATTCACTTGCATATACACTTTTTCATGATTTAATAACAAATACACACAAATATAACCAAATATGATGCACAAAATCACTGATAACGCAACTAAAAACATGCTCATTCTGAGCGTTATCATAATTTCATTCTCAGCTAAGCAATCTTTAAACTCCTGGCTTAGGTATTCACCACCTCTATCGGATCGAAGAGTTCTAATCTTCTTTCCTAGTTGCAATTCTACTCCTGCTTTGAAAATCTTAAATGTTTCAAATACCTCATGTTTATGTTTAAGCAAGTAAACATAACCATAATGGCTGAAATCATCTGTAAAGGTTAAGAAGTAACTATCACCTTTCCTTGAAACATGTCTAAGTGGTCCACAAACATCAGTATGTATTAAACCAAGTAGATCAGAAGCCCTTTCCATACGATTATGAAATGGTTTCTTTGACATCTTCCCAGATATACAAGATTCGCATTTATCAAATGATTCATCATTGATATTTTGCAAAAGCCCATCATGTTGCAGCTTTTCCATGCGAGTCTTGCCTATGTGAGCAAGTCGACAATGCCAAAGATAAGACGAATCCAAGTCCTTCTTGATTCTCTTATTATTGATGCTAAAGATCGAATTATTTTTATTGGATACATTATCAATCATATCAATCTCAAACACACCATTCACAGCAATAGCATTAAAATAAAAAACATCATTTAAAGAAACAGAAATTCCATTACTAGTGATAGTGTAAATAAAACCAAGATCCAACAATAAAGAAAATGAAACAACACCTCTAATAATAGAAGGTGCATTATAACAATTGTTTAATGACAGTACTGTAACACCCGATAATTTTCCAAAACCTTTTACACTAGTCAAATATTTATTTTTGGATCACCTTAGCATTTAAACTTTTTCCCGAACTATGTGAGCTTGAGAAACGCAAGATATCTTGAGAAATGTGAAAGTTATCCCTTTATTGAGCCAGCACAACCTAGAAAGCACGAAACGAATCGATAAAAACAATAACAATGAGGTAACTGCTGTGAATAATGATATCGCATTTGATATAGCAAATACTGTGAACGCAATGTTGTTAGTGAAAATCGGTACCCCTGATTCTTGATTATTACCACCGGGCACTGTAATAGCTGCTGCAAACACAATGGTGATAATGAGTGCAGCTGTTATTGTATATGACTCGGCAGTTTTCTTTATCCAGTTCTCTCCTTCGATCACCAAGTCTTTATGCTCTCTTGTAAATACCTCTTGAGGTATTTCCCCATCTAAGTTCTTTTGTATCCGGTTAAGAGGATATACAAATCGTTCAGCTTCCAATTAAATACTAGGATATATTAACCTTGGAAGATATATAATAATACGTCTTAACAACTTTATGTAGCTTAATGAAATTCAAACTTTGAGTCATTGGTTAAAGTACTCACCTTGAACCATTGTAGTTCGCGTTGAATTTTCAAAGGTGCTTAATGAAATTCAAACTTTGAGTCATTGGAGACCCCAGTTAGATCTACACAAGCGTGTTTTCCCCCTTCCCATCCAAACACAAGAATGTCCGCCGGGCGTACGGTGGATCTCCCCTCTAAGGGATCAGTCAGGAAGTTCACTGGGACCTCCTTTTTAACAGAAATCCTGGCCCGCTTAACTAACAAAATTAATAAAAAATATTAAACTTCTTAATCATTAAACATAAAACTAAACTACATTAACTACTAAATTAAAAACATTAAAAACGTTAAAATGACTCCATGATCATCATTAATTAAAAAACTAAGCAATTATAACTATTACTATACTTAAAACATCATTAATCTACTACTAAAAACTGAAATAAACCAAAAACAATAAAAATCTAAAAACTTTTACCGAGGACTCCAACCGATTGGATGGACATCCATCCTATTCGGTTGGTCCCGAACCAAACTTTTTTTTTTTTTTTTTTTTTTTTACTCTTTACTTATACGAATTTTTAATTTAAAAAACTTATGAAACTACCAAGTTAAATAAACAAGTCTCCGGCAGCGGCTCCAAAAACTTGATGTGCTACGTCGTGTGCAAGTTTTAAAAATTTATAAACACGATTTATCTAATTCTCTAATTAGCACATACGAGCAAGTATACTCGTCCGTGATAGTAAAGGTGGGTAAGTCGAGATCGTCCCAAGGGAGTTGGTATTAGAACTTAGTAAAACAAGTTTTTACAAAAAGGGGTATCAATCCAATTTGGTGAAAATTCAAAAGCAAGTAAAATCCAATCAATCAAAAACACATGTAATTCCTTAACTAATTGCATGGAGTATTCTACAAAGTTTAGTGTAACTTGTAATGATCCACAACTTAATATGAATGATTTACAATCAATGGTTTTTATCATGAAAAATCATTTCTAAGAATTCAATCTTTTAGTTAATTCCATTTGGCCTTTTTAACTATTACGACAATTCTATTAAACTCTTTGTTGTTTGAAAAGCATTTCTTATCTTAAGAATTCTTACGAATCCTTTCGGCCCTTTCTCGTGATGAAATCGTTTCAAATCCATTTTAATGAGTTAATATGGTGCTTGTCACACACCATATCCCATACTAATTCGTGCACTAACGTTTTGGTATAAAAACGTAAAGAAAATCCTTTCGGCCCTTTTTATTCTTTAACAATGTTTTTACCAACTAATTAAGCAAGATTAGATTGTATTTCAACAAACTCATAAAACAAGACATGTTTTCATGCATCACTATAAAATAAGAATACTCCAACAATTGTCACGTCATACACACAAGTATACCAAAAATCACTCCATATCAAACATTATCAAACACAAGTAAAAAACAAAACTTTAATTCATCTTAAAGTAAAAGTAGTTCATAGTAATTTAAACAAGAGATACCTAGTTTTGTGATTACAAGAACTAGAATTGTGGAACTATAGCAACCACACTCCTCCAATCGCCTATTACTACACGGAAACAACTCCACACTCGAACCAAACTATTGAGACTTTAACTCAAAGTTCCTGGACGTTTTTCATGGTAATTACAAGCTTTCGGACAATGATAATAAGTTAGCAAGGACTTGGTGTAACCCTTTACTAGGTTTGGGGTGTCACACCTTTCAATCTAACCTAGGATCCTATAAATAAGTAAAGGAACCCTTCTCTATCAAGTAAAAACATCCACTATTAGTTAATAAGCAGGAAATGATAAGCCACCATGATTATGGGGCATAAATTCGTCATTAAATGAAACTTTGTAACAGCATCTTCATCCAACCAATCGGTTTTAGGCTCCAACCGATCGGTTGGAACTCTCGGTAAATCCCAACTCTCCCCATCCGAATCGGATGCGGGCTCCATCCGATCGGATGGGGCCTTCTACCACACACAACTTTGATTTTTCTTTTCTTTTCTTGTCGCGTGCTTTATCTTTTGTTGTGGCACTAATTTCTTTTATAGAACTTGATCTTTTCTTGATATTTGAACATATAGAATTCTTGACATAATCAAATCCTTGAGTTCTTGTGTGGTTTCTCTCTCGTTTCCATATCGGGAATCTTCCAATGTGCATAATCACTTCAATTCTTCATATTTTTGTCATCTTTTCCTGTACTTTGCTACATTCACTTGCATATACACTTTTTCATGATTTAATAACAAATATACACAAATATAACCAAATATGATGCACAAAATCACTGATAACGCAACTAAAAACATGCTCATTCTGAGCGTTATCATAATTTCATTCTCAGCTAAGCAATCTTTAAACTCCTGGCTTAGGTATTCACCACCTCTATCGGATCGAAGAGTTCTAATCTTCTTTCCTAGTTGCAATTCTACTCCTGCTTTGAAAATCTTAAATGTTTCAAATACCTCATGTTTATGTTTAAGCAAGTAAACATAACCATAATGGTTGAAATCATCTGTAAAGGTTAAGAAGTAACTATCACCTTTCCTTGACACATGTCTAAGTGGTCCACAAACATCAGTATGTATTAAACCAAGTAGATCAGAAGCCCTTTCCATACGATTATGAAATGGTTTCTTTGACATCTTCCCAGATATACAAGATTCGCATTTATCAAATGATTCATCATTGATATTTTGCAAAAGCCCATCATGTTGCAGCTTTTCCATGCGAGTCTTGCCTATGTGAGCAAGTCGACAATGCCAAAGATAAAACGAATCCAAGACCTTCTTGATTCTCTTATTATTGATGCTAAAGATCGAATTATTTTTATTGGATACATTATCAATCATATCAATCTCAAACACACCATTCACAGCAATAGCATTAAAATAAAAAACATCATTTAAAGAAACAGAAATTCCATTACTAGTGATAGTGTAAATAAAACCAAGATCCAACAATAAAGAAAATGAAACAACACCTCTAATAATAGAAGGTGCATAATAACAATTGTTTAATGACAGTACTGTAACACCCGATAATTTTCCAAAACCTTTTACACTAGTCAAATATTTATTTTTGGATCACCTTAGCATTTAAACTTTTTCCCGAACTATGTGAGCTTGAGAAACGCAAGATATCTTGAGAAATGTGAAAGTTATCCCTTTATTGAGCCAGCACAACCTAGAAAGCACGAAACGAATCGATAAAAACAATAACAATGAGGTAACTGCTGTG
This sequence comes from Artemisia tridentata subsp. tridentata, assembly GCA_021014915.2. Lineage (NCBI taxonomy): Eukaryota > Viridiplantae > Streptophyta > Magnoliopsida > Asterales > Asteraceae > Artemisia > Artemisia tridentata. Next base: position 503,103,449 of record CP139508.1, read on the forward strand.
AATAATGATATCGCATTTGATATAGCAAATACTGTGAACGCAATGTTGTTAGTGAAAATCGGTACCCCTGATTCTTGATTATTACCACCGGGCACTGTAATAGCTGCTGCAAACACAATGGTGATAATGAGTGCAGCTGTTATTGTATATGACTCGGCAGTTTTCTTTATCCAGTTCTCTCCTTCGATCACCAAGTCTTTATGCTCTCTTGTAAATACCTCTTGAGGTATTTCCCCATCTAAGTTCTTTTGTATCCGGTTAAGAGGATATACAAATCGTTCAGCTTCCAATTAAATACTAGGATATATTAACCTTGGAAGATATATAATAATACGTCTTAACAACTTTATGTAGCTTAATGAAATTCAAACTTTGAGTCATTGGTTAAAGTACTCACCTTGAACCATTGTAGTTCGCGTTGAATTTTCAAAGGTGCTTAATGAAATTCAAACTTTGAGTCATTGGAGACCCCAGTTAGATCTACACAAGCGTGTTTTCCCCCTTCCCATCCAAACACAAGAATGTCCGCCGGGCGTACGGTGGATCTCCCCTCTAAGGGATCAGTCAGGAAGTTCACTGGGACCTCCTTTTTAACAGAAATCCTGGCCCGCTTAACTAACAAAATTAATAAAAACTATTAAACTTCTTAATCATTAAACATAAAACTAAACTACATTAACTACTAAATTAAAAACATTAAAAACGTTAAAATGACTCCATGATCATCATTAATTAAAAAACTAAGCAATTATAACTATTACTATACTTAAAACATCATTAATCTACTACTAAAAACTGAAATAAACCAAAAACAATAAAAATCTAAAAACTTTTACCGAGGACTCCAACCGATTGGATGGACATCCATCCTATTCGGTTGGTCCCGAACCAAACTTTTTTTTTTTTTTTTTTTACTCTTTACTTATACGAATTTTTAATTTAAAAAACTTATGAAACTACCAAGTTAAATAAACAAGTCTCCGGCAGCGGCTCCAAAAACTTGATGTGCTACGTCGTGTGCAAGTTTTAAAAATTTATAAACACGATTTATCTAATTCTCTAATTAGCACATACGAGCAAGTATACTCGTCCGTGATAGTAAAGGTGGGTAAGTCGAGATCGTCCCAAGGGAGTTGGTATTAGAACTTAGTAAAACAAGTTTTTACAAAAAGGGGTATCAATCCAATTTGGTGAAAATTCAAAAGCAAGTAAAATCCAATCAATCAAAAACACATGTAATTCCTTAACTAATTGCATGGAGTATTCTACAAAGTTTAGTGTAACTTGTAATGATGCACAACTTAATATGAATGATTTACAATCAATGATTTTTATCATGAAAAATCATTTCTAAGAATTCAATCTTTTAGTTAATTCCTTTTGGCCTTTTTAACTATTACGACAATTCTATTAAACTCTTTGTTGTTTGAAAAGCATTTCTTATCTTAAGAATTCTTACGAATCCTTTCGGCCCTTTCTCGTGATGAAATCGTTTCAAATCTATTTTAATGAGTTAATATGGTGCTTGTCACACACCATATCCCATACTAATTCGTGCACTAACGTTTTGGTATAAAAACGTAAAGAAAATCCTTTCGGCCCTTTTTATTCTTTAACAATGTTTTTACCAACTAATTAAGCAAGATTAGATTGTATTTCAACAAACTCATAAAACAAGACATGTTTTCATGCATCACTATAAAATAAGAATACTCCAACAATTGTCACGTCATACACACAAGTATACCAAAAATCACTCCATATCAAACATTATCAAACACAAGTAAAAAACAAAACTTTAATTCATCTTAAAGTAAAAGTAGTTCATAGTAATTTAAACAAGAGATACCTAGTTTTGTGATTACAAGAACTAGAATTGTGGAACTATAGCAACCACACTCCTCCAATCGCCTATTACTACACGGAAACAACTCCACACTCGAACCAAACTATTGAGACTTTAACTCAAAGTTCCTGGACGTTTTTCACAGTAATTACAAGCTTTCGGGCAATGATAATAAGTTAGCAAGGACTTGGTGTAACCCTTTACTAGGTTTGGGGTGTCACACCTTTCAATCTAACCTAGGATCCTATAAATAAGTAAAGGAACCCTTCTCTATCAAGTAAAAACATCCACTATTAGTTAATAAGCAGGAAATGATAAGCCACCATGATTATGGGGCATAAATTCGTCATTAAATGAAACTTTGTAACAGCATCTTCATCCAACCAATCGGTTTTAGGCTCCAACCGATCGGTTGGAACTCTCGGTAAATCCCAACTCTCCCCATCCGAATCGGATGCGGGCTCCATCCGATCGGATGGGGCCTTCTACCACACACAACTTTGATTTTTCTTTTCTTTTCTTGTCGCGTGCTTTATCTTTTGTTGTGGCACTAATTTCTTTTATAGAACTTGATCTTTTCTTGATATTTGAACATATAGAATTCTTGACATAATCAAATCCTTGAGTTCTTGTGTGGTTTCTCTCTCGTTTCCATCTCGGGAATCTTCCAATGTGCATAATCACTTCAATTCTTCATATTTTTGTCATCTTTTCCTGTACTTTGCTACATTCACTTGCATATACACTTTTTCATGATTTAATAACAAATACACACAAATATAACCAAATATGATGCACAAAATCACTGATAACGCAACTAAAAACATGCTCATTCTGAGCGTTATCATAATTTCATTCTCAGCTAAGCAATCTTTAAACTCCTGGCTTAGGTATTCACCACCTCTATCGGATCGAAGAGTTCTAATCTTCTTTCCTAGTTGCAATTCTACTCCTGCTTTGAAAATCTTAAATGTTTCAAATACCTCATGTTTATGTTTAAGCAAGTAAACATAACCATAATGGTTGAAATCATCTGTAAAGGTTAAGAAGTAACTATCACCTTTCCTTGACACATGTCTAAGTGGTCCACAAACATCAGTATGTATTAAACCAAGTAGATCAGAAGCCCTTTCCATACGATTATGAAATGGTTTCTTTGACATCTTCCCAGATATACAAGATTCGCATTTATCAAATGATTCATCATTGATATTTTGCAAAAGCCCATCATGTTGCAGCTTTTCCATGCGAGTCTTGCCTATGTGAGCAAGTCGACAATGCCAAAGATAAAACGAATCCAAGACCTTCTTGATTCTCTTATTATTGATGCTAAAGATCGAATTATTTTTATTGGATACATTATCAATCATATCAATCTCAAACACACCATTCACAGCAATAGCATTAAAATAAAAAACATCATTTAAAGAAACAGAAATTCCATTACTAGTGATAGTGTAAATAAAACCAAGATCCAACAATAAAGAAAATGAAACAACACCTCTAATAATAGAAGGTGCATAATAACAATTGTTTAATGACAGTACTGTAACACCCGATAATTTTCCAAAACCTTTTACACTAGTCAAATATTTATTTTTGGATCACCTTAGCATTTAAACTTTTTCCCGAACTATGTGAGCTTGAGAAACGCAAGATATCTTGAGAAATGTGAAAGTTATCCCTTTATTGAGCCAGCACAACCTAGAAAGCACGAAACGAATCGATAAAAACAATAACAATGAGGTAACTGCTGTGAATAATGATATCGCATTTGATATAGCAAATACTGTGAACGCAATGTTGTTAGTGAAAATCGGTACCCCTGATTCTTGATTATTACCACCGGGCACTGTAATAGCTGCTGCAAATACAATGGTGATAATGAGTGCAGCTGTTATTGTATATGACTCGGCAGTTTTCTTTATCCAGTTCTCTCCTTCGATCACCAAGTCTTTATGCTCTCTTGTAAATACCTCTTGAGGTATTTCCCCATCTAAGTTCTTTTGTATCCGGTTAAGAGGATATACAAATCGTTCAGCTTCCAATTAAATACTAGGATATATTAACCTTGGAAGATATATAATAATACGTCTTAACAACTTTATGTAGCTTAATGAAATTCAAACTTTGAGTCATTGGTTAAAGTACTCACCTTGAACCATTGTAGTTCGCGTTGAATTTTCAAAGGTGCTTAATGAAATTCAAACTTTGAGTCATTGGAGACCCCAGTTAGATCTACACAAGCGTGTTTTCCCCCTTCCCATCCAAACACAAGAATGTCCGCCGGGCGTACGGTGGATCTCCCCTCTAAAGGATCAGTCAGGAAGTTCACTGGGACCTCCTTTTTAACAGAAATCCTGGCCCGCTTAACTAAATAAATTAATAAAAACTATTAAACTTCTTAATCATTAAACATAAAACTAAACTACATTAACTACTAAATTAAAAACATTAAAAACGTTAAAATGACTCCATGATCATCATTAATTAAAAAACTAAGCAATTATAACTATTACTATACTTAAAACATCATTAATCTACTACTAAAAACTGAAATAAACCAAAAACAATAAAAATCTAAAAACTTTTACCGAGGACTCCAACCGATTGGATGGACATCCATCCTATTCGGTTGGTCCCGAACCAAACTTTTTTTTTTTTTTTACTCTTTACTTATACGAATTTTTAATTTAAAAAACTTATGAAACTACCAAGTTAAATAAACAAGTCTCCGGCAGCGGCTCCAAAAACTTGATGTGCTACGTCGTGTGCAAGTTTTAAAAATTTATAAACACGATTTATCTAATTCTCTAATTAGCACATACGAGCAAGTATACTCGTCCGTGATAGTAAAGGTGGGTAAGTCGAGATCGTCCCAAGGGAGTTGGTATTAGAACTTAGTAAAACAAGTTTTTACAAAAAGGGGTATCAATCCAATTTGGTGAAAATTCAAAAGCAAGTAAAATCCAATCAATCAAAAACACATGTAATTCCTTAACTAATTGCATGGAGTATTCTACAAAGTTTAGTGTAACTTGTAATGATGCACAACTTAATATGAATGATTTACAATCAATGGTTTTGATCATGAAAAATCATTTCTAAGAATTCAATCTTTTAGTTAATTCCTTTTGGCCTTTTTAACTATTACGACAATTCTATTAAACTCTTTGTTGTTTGAAAAGCATTTCTTATCTTAAGAATTCTTACGAATCCTTTCGGCCCTTTCTCGTGATGAAATCGTTTCAAATCCATTTTAATGAGTTAATATGGTGCTTGTCACACACCATATCCCATACTAATTCGTGCACTAACGTTTTGGTATAAAAACGTAAAGAAAATCCTTTCGGCCCTTTTTATTCTTTAACATTGTTTTTACCAACTAATTAAGCAAGATTAGATTGTATTTCAACAAACTCATAAAACAAGACATGTTTTCATGCATCACTATAAAATAAGAATACTCCAACAATTGTCACGTCATACACACAAGTATACCAAAAATCACTCCATATCAAACATTATCAAACACAAGTAAAAAACAAAACTTTAATTCATCTTAAAGTAAAAGTAGTTCATAGTAATTTAAACAAGAGATACCTAGTTTTGTGATTACAAGAACTAGAATTGTGGAACTATAGCAACCACACTCCTCCAATCGCCTATTACTACACGGAAAACAACTCCACACTCGAACCAAACTATTGAGACTTTAACTCAAAGTTCCTGGACGTTTTTCACAGTAATTACAAGCTTTCGGGCAATGATAATAAGTTAGCAAGGACTTGGTGTAACCCTTTACTAGGTTTGGGGTGTCACACCTTTCAATCTAACCTAGGATCCTATAAATAAGTAAAGGAACCCTTCTCTATCAAGTAAAAACATCCACTATTAGTTAATAAGCAGGAAATGATAAGCCACCATGATTATGGGGCATAAATTCGTCATTAAATGAAACTTTGTAACAGCATCTTCATCCAACCAATCGGTTTTAGGCTCCAACCGATCGGTTGGAACTCTCGGTAAATCCCAACTCTCCCCATCCGAATCGGATGCGGGCTCCATCCGATCGGATGGGGCCTTCTACCACACACAACTTTGATTTTTCTTTTCTTTTCTTGTCGCGTGCTTTATCTTTTGTTGTGGCACTAATTTCTTTTATAGAACTTGATCTTTTCTTGATATTTGAACATATAGAATTCTTGACATAATCAAATCCTTGAGTTCTTGTGTGGTTTCTCTCTCGTTTCCATCTCGGGAATCTTCCAATGTGCATAATCACTTCAATTCTTCATATTTTTGTCATCTTTTCCTGTACTTGGCTACATTCACTTGCATATACACTTTTTCATGATTTAATAACAAATACACACAAATATAACCAAATATGATGCACAAAATCACTGATAACGCAACTAAAAACATGCTCATTCTGAGCGTTATCATAATTTCATTCTCAGCTAAGCAATCTTTAAACTCCTGGCTTAGGTATTCACCACCTCTATCGGATCGAAGAGTTCTAATCTTCTTTCCTAGTTGCAATTCTACTCCTGCTTTGAAAATCTTAAATGTTTCAAATACCTCATGTTTATGTTTAAGCAAGTAAACATAACCATAATGGCTGAAATCATCTGTAAAGGTTAAGAAGTAACTATCACCTTTCCTTGAAACATGTCTAAGTGGTCCACAAACATCAGTATGTATTAAACCAAGTAGATCAGAAGCCCTTTCCATACGATTATGAAATGGTTTCTTTGACATCTTCCCAGATATACAAGATTCGCATTTATCAAATGATTCATCATTGATATTTTGCAAAAGCCCATCATGTTGCAGCTTTTCCATGCGAGTCTTGCCTATGTGAGCAAGTCGACAATGCCAAAGATAAGACGAATCCAAGTCCTTCTTGATTCTCTTATTATTGATGCTAAAGATCGAATTATTTTTATTGGATACATTATCAATCATATCAATCTCAAACACACCATTCACAGCAATAGCATTAAAATAAAAAACATCATTTAAAGAAACAGAAATTCCATTACTAGTGATAGTGTAAATAAAACCAAGATCCAACAATAAAGAAAATGAAACAACACCTCTAATAATAGAAGGTGCATAATAACAATTGTTTAATGACAGTATTGTAACACCCGGTAATTTTCCAAAACCTTTTACACTAGTCAAATATTTATTTTTGGATCACCTTAGCATTTAAACTTTTTCCCGAACTATGTGAGCTTGAGAAACGCAAGATATCTTGAGAAACGTGAAAGTTATCACTTTATTGAGCCAGCTCAACCTCGAAAGCACGAAACGAATCAAATTGCCAAATAAATTAACTTCGAGAAAGTTTTGCATATTTATACTCGTTTTTACTAGAAAAATTATTTCGAGAACTCTCTTTTTATCCTTTTACCCTTTTTACACTAACACCCCCTTCACTTTTGTTTGCACACAAATGGTCCCACTTATTTTTAGAAAACACCCATTTTCTCTCTCTCTCTCTCTCTCTCTCTCTCCCTCTCTCTCACTTCCACACCTCACACTCTCTCTCTCTCTACAATAACACCACACTCACATACTCCCTCCTCCTACCCCGCTCGCCGAAACTCACCCACGCCGGCCGGCCAACTTTTCCGGCGAACCTCCAAACTCTACCCACACGTAGATCGAAGGCCTCTTATTGTTTTTGGAGGGTTTGAGCTCAATCAGAGCTTGTTTGTTACCGAAATCCATCACCTCAGCCTCACCGTCCTTGCCTGCCAATTTTTGTTGAAAAAAATATCGGCCCAGGCCTTTATTTTGGTGTAGTGTATAGGTTTTGGTAGATTTTTACCAGAAAATTTTTCGGAAAAAAATCTGGAAATTTGCTGCTGTGCAGCCTGCTTATTAGCAGCATCACAGTATGGTACCGACGACAAGTCGTCGGCACCGTAAACAAAATATTATTTGTAATTTTTATGGTGCCGACAAAAATTAAATTGTGAGTTTTATGGTACCGACGACATGTCATTAAAATTTATTGACTTTTTAGTTGACTGCTTCAATTTAATACCGACGTCATGTCGTCGGTAGTGTTTAAAAAGTAATTAACCTTGACTAATCAAATAGTTAATTAGTGATACGGTCCCGACGACATGTCGTCGAGACCAAATTGTCGAACCACCAAAATCTTTAACTGAAAAAACGAGTGGGTCCCACGCTATCGTCGGGATGTGACGGTGCCGACACTAGTGGTTAGCATATTGTTCTCTATATATAGACCTATTTTACCACCTTCATGGCTTCATCCTTATATCATCTAGTTTCCTCTCTCTAGATCTCTATCTCCCTCATGGCTAAAGCTCATGTTCTCCGAGCATACATCATTGTACTATACATGATAAACAGCTTGGTTTCGAATATACTAACCAAATTAACACCTTGGAAAAACACTTCACTTTCATCACTCCCAAACCAAACCCTATCTCTTGAAATAGCAAGCAAACATTTTAAAGATGCAACTTCCATCAACAAAGCTTCTTCTGACTTTGGTAAACTTTTTCAAGAAATCCCATCTTCCGTTTTCCATCCGTCCACCATTTCCGACATTTCCCACCTCATTAAATCCTCCTACACATCAACTTCTCCGTTCAAGATCGCTGCCCGAGGCCGTGGCCACTCTGTTGGGGGACAAGCAATGGCGAAAGATGGGGTGGTGGTGGAAATGGCTTCTTTGAATAGTGGTATTAGGGTTTGGTGGAGTGAGGAATTAGGGTTCTATGGTGATGTTGGAGGTGAGCAGCTTTGGATCGATGTTTTGAGGACGACGATGGAGTATGGGTTGGCGCCTGTTTCGTGGACGGATTACTTGTATCTAAGTGTTGGTGGAACACTTTCTAATGGTGGGATTAGTGGGCAGTCTTTCCTTCATGGTCCTCAAATCAGTAATGTGCTTGAAATGGATGTCATCACTGGTATGTATATGCGCACATACATAGATACATTTATACATTTGTGAAGCGTCCATGCACACAAATATACATACATATAAATACGCACATAAAATGATGTGATCATTTTACTATGAGGATGAATTAATACGTACTATATTTTTGAAATTCAATTTGGAAATTGTAGAATGATCTTCACAAAAGATAAATAGTTTTGGATGGATTCTTGTATATACATGTACTATTTTGTTGTTTCCCTTGTATGTTTTTGTTTGAAAACGATTTGGCAGAGGATATGATTTTTATAACTATATATATGAAAGTACAAGTATCGTTGAATTTTTTTTTTCTCAAAATCAGTAAAAAAAAAATGTGTAAAACATGTGTCTACGCAGATACGAACCAATAACTAATTTGATACATCGTGGTTCCTAATATGCTAGCTAGTACATTTCGAGTGAATGTTTTTTAAAAAGATAATTTCTTAACATGTGTTTTTGGGATGGTTGCAGGAAAAGGAGATTTCGTAACTTGCTCTAAAAGCATGAACTCCGATCTCTTCTATGCAGTTCTTGGTGGTCTTGGCCAATTTGGGATCATAACTAGAGCAAGAATTGTTCTACAAAATGCACCAAAAAGAGTAAGACCTTGATTAATACAAAATTTGATTTTCCGTATTCGGATATTATTTTACATGACTTTGTAATTATGTAGGTGAAATGGATCCGAATGATTTATGAAGACTTTGCTACCTTCACAAAGGATCAAGAACACTTGATCTCACTTAATCAAGGGCCGAACTACGTTGAAGGTTCTCTTATCATGAAGAAGAGTCCCGCAAACAATTGGAGATCATCATTTTTCTCAATTCTCGATGAAGCTAAAGTAAATTCTTTAGCATCCAAACATGGCGTTGTTTATAGCCTAGAAGTAGTCAAATACTATGATGAATCCAACATACAAACCATAGATGAGGTACTTGATTTGCATGTTCATCGCGTAAATATTTCAATATTTCATCTTTTGCACCTCATTTGGTCGATGTTTAAGATTTATTTCCAACTAAATACAGGACCTTGATGAGATGTTCAAAGGATTGAGCTTCACGGAAGAATTCATATACAAGAAAGATGCGTCATTTGTTGATTTTCTGAATAGAGTTAGAATTGAAGAGCTAAAGCTTCACTCTAAAGGACTGTGGGATGTTTGTCATCCATGGCTAAATCTATTTGTCCAAAAATCACGTCTTTTGGAGTTTAATCAGCGTGTGCTCATTGATATTCTTCAAAAAGAAAACAAAAGCTCGGGACCTTTCCTCGTCTACCCCATGAACCGAAAAAAGTAACTAATTTGTTATCTTAAGAAAAGAAAAAAATATACAGTACATTTATCCATTTATGTATAAATATATATAAATAAAAATTTTAAAGAACTAATTTGATACAAAAATTACAGGTGGGATGATAGGATGTCGGCAGTTGTATCAGACGAAGATGCAGATGTGTTCTACACAGTAGGTTTGTTGCATTCGGCTAGAAATGTTGAAGACGCGAAAATCATTGATGATCAAAATAAAAGAATACTAAAATTATGTGATGAATTCGGAATAAATATCAAGCAATATCTTCCAAGATATTACAAAACAAAAGAAGAATGGATGAAGCATTTTGGTGCAAAATGGAGTCACTTTGAAGAAAAGAAAACCAAATATGATCCAAAGATGATACTGTCTCCTGGACAAAGAATTTTCAATTCTAGTTAAAGTAGTTAACAAATTGTATCCATATATGTTACTGTATGTATATAATCTTCCGATGTTTTTATCTTGAAATATATCGTAGAAATATTGCTATTACAGTGAAGACTTAATATAATAATATAAGAAATCCTTCAAGTTCAAGGCGTTTTTTACAGGCCAATGACAAGAGTTGGGTTCATTGTACGGACCTATCATAAAGAGGCTCAATACGCTCTTGACACTTGTGCAGTTGTGCTTGCTCCACTTGTGCTTGCTCCACTTGGTTGGGGCTAACTCGACTAGCCCCTTGGGGTATATGACAGTAACCTCGTGTTGTGTACCTCACACTAACTTCCAGCCACGTTCACATGCATCCATGCCACACGACTAACTCGTGATAGATTATGAATGAAAATATGAATTAAGTCTCTTATAAAAGTCTTCAAGTTCTCTCAAGTTTCTCTCTATTTTTTCTTGGATCAATTGAGTTCATATCACCTCGCGGATATACTCTTTTGTGTTCACGACTAACTCGTGATAGATTACCCTATCCGGTTGTCTCTGAAAAAGAGCACTGGATGGGTGCATGTAAACAGGTTGATCATCAACTATGGTCCGGTATCCGCCTTGTGGGTCCTTCCATGCAGCATGAAAGAAGAAACCAGCAGTTATCGCCTTCCTTATATTTGTATAATTCTTTCCAGCACTCAGAACACCCACTTTGTAACTAATCGAATAAAAGATATAGATTAGTAAAGATCCAAAGCTTTATAAGTAAGCAGTTAACACTGTATTAAAGCAATGTTTGTAAAATAAATCGAACATTTGGACTCTAACAATATAAATAACAGCTACACATAAAGCTAAAAAAATACCTTCAACTGTAAGAAATCTTCTATATTAACGGTTTAAGACACCTACGTCAGAATATATAAGTAATTAACAGGAGTAACTCGTGATTTATGTGATCATTAATGCCACACTATATTCAGTTTCTTATCTTTCACGTTCCTAACTGAAAAGATCGGTACCTATCACCAAAAATTAAGCACGCTATTCGCAGAATCGGTCATTACCAAGATTTATTAAGGTTGATACAAAGATTCTATATACTAGATTTATTAAGATTTATTCGCAGAAAATGAACATGTCTAATTGGGATACTAAACGTTAATATCATCTGCACTCACTAGTTTACAATGCTATATACTTTCTTAAGATGATAATTGTCGCAAACCAAATAAGTACTCATTTTTCAGCACATAGATTCAACTATATGCATATAACCTATCATCATTAAAAATAACAGTATATTTAAGAGTTTAAGACCCAAAAGTAAGAATGGGAACAAATTAGTAAACATCAGTAGCTAGCAAATTTTAATGATCAAAGACCAAAGAGAGTTTGTCGCTTAAGTAACTGCTAGAAGCTATACTTAACACATACGTAAATGGTGAAACCAAATTTATATATAGACAGAAGCAAAGAGAACATACATGTCCATTATAGACAGAAGTTGCTGTCAGACATCTCGGGCTCTCCTTAGAGACCGCATCTGCACAAAATTCTCGTAGCACCACTGCGCAGAAAATTGTTTGCTTTCCAAGCCTTATCAACAGCGAGCAGAGTGATTTGACTACCCTCGGGCTCGAAAAATTTAGCCTTCTTTTCATCAGCTTTGGCTTGCCTTTCCCTAGGTTGATAAAAAATGTTTCCAATCTGAATCATAGCAATAATCGTCAAAATCTCATCACTACAACCCAAATCTATGCTTGCAAGGAGTATCTTTGATAAAGGAGGTTCCAACGGAAACTCTGCCATAATCCAACCCAATTTGGTGAGAAGACCTTCCTCATCCAATGCGTTGTTGCCAACCAGATATAAGAGCTTCTGGGGACGGTGGGTCCATGAAATCAAAAGCAAAAAGGTCGTTTATCCCCATAGTTTTCAAAGTCAGAGTAGTCACACCAAGATTAATCCTCTGAATTTCTGGAGTCGAAGTAGGGGACATCTCGTAATTATATGCAAAATCTGTGTAAAGTCGGTAGCATTTCCCTGGTCCAGTCCGTCCAGCCCGACCCGCTCTTTGTTTGGCGGATGCTTGGGATATTGGAGTGACGACACATGATTCAAGCCAAAGCTTTGGGTTATACACATTTTGTTTACCAAAACAAGGATCAATTACATAAAATATCCCATCAATAGTCAAAGAAGCTTCAGCAATATTAGTTGCCACCTCAACTTTTCTCTTACCAGAAGGAGTAGGTTTGGAGATTTCGGATTGCATCTTGCTAGGAAGTGCACTATAAACCGGTAATACAATAAGTTGAGGTACGTTTTTACCTAGCTTTTTCATCCTCTCATCCAAACACCGGCAAGCATAATCAATTTCCTCTTGACCAGTCAAAAAGACAAGTATGTCACCTTCGGGCTCAGTTAAATGAATTTGCATCACAGTAATAAGTGCAGCCTCAAGATAATCACATTCGGGTAGCTGAAAAAATAATCAGAAAACTTTTTTGCATCTAACGTGGCAGACGTGACAATCAAACGAAGATCGCTCCTCCTTTTGATTAGTTGTTTCAATCGTCCAAAGAGAACATCCATATTAACTGATCTCTCATGAGCCTCGTCAAGCATGATTACCGAGTACTGATCTAGATCCTTATCTTTCAGGATTTCCCTCAAAACCATACCATTTGTCATGTACGTGATCACAGTCTCCGGTCTAGTACAATTCTCAAAACGAATGGCGTATCCAACTTCTTCACCTAAATGACAACCAAACTCTTCCGCAACCCTCTTAGCCACAGACATTACAGCCACTCTACGAGGCTGTGTACCTATATGCTATCTTTCCCCTGCTGGAGTAACCTGCTTCCGCTAGATATTGTGTCACTTGTGTTGTTTTGCCTGACCCCGTCTCACCAACGACAAGTAAAACCTGGTAATCGTGAACCGCCTGAACCAATTCCTTCTTAAATTTGTAGATAGGTAAGTTCTGCCTATGTTCTAGCTAGGAGCTAGACCGAGCATTATTTGCATGAATAATGGTAAACAATGTACGTACTAAGTCAGCTGGCATATCCTTATCATTGTTTTCTTTCAACTTACTCTTGAAATCTTCTACATTATCAGATTGTCTAGCTAAAGAAACTATAAATTCTGCTGAACCTTGGATATCAAAGAGTAATAGTCGAGTTCGTCTTTTAGTTCTGACGTCATGATCTTCGATTTGCAATAATGTGTACGATAACTTTTTTAGGGTTATTGTAAAAGAGAGAAAAAAAAAAAAAAAAAAAAAAAAAACCGAATGGAAAATTTTAATAAGATGTCTCGTTGCGGTTTTGTTTTTATAGTGTTTAATCATGCGGTTACTATATTTGACTGACTTTGTTTTAATAATGGGCCCAAATAATTAACAGCCCAGCCCATTAGAGAAGTAAATTTGAGTTAATCAACAAATCTCCTTAATGAGCTTAACCATTTAATCAGAATGTTTCATACAAGATTCGAACATAATTATTTGACATCATGTTGGCCCAATTTACCAAAAAAAAAAAAAAAAATGAAAAAAAAAAGAAGTTAAGACGTACATTTATAATTTACGAGTAACTCGGTCCTATTTACGAGTAAATGAATACAAAAACCATACTGTCTTTTATGTTCTAAGACAACATATACAAATTTCAATGTATCGCTTACTAAGACGTACTCCAAAAGATGAAACAAGCTCACACTTATAGATCTACATTTTTTGGCAAATAAAATATAAGAAAAGACAGTTTATTTTCTGTTAACGTATGGTACGAATTTAAAATCAATGGACAAAAATAAAAAATCCAACGTCAACTTGAAAACCACACATTTGGTTAAAAGATAATTTGAAAATTATATAAAAGAACATCATACATTTTATTATTACTTGTTTAACATCTTTAGTGACACATTTGTTATGTGTCAATCAATTTTTGATAGTTGTAATATTTGTGTATGTATATGTTACAAACCGGTGGATTGGATTGGTTATTGCATGCATGCATGAGCTTAAATGTGAAACGTATGCGTTTTACATAAAACTTGAAAAACCAAATGCAATGACGTACTTATAAAATACATTTGTAAAGGTCATATAATACATGTTTGACGTAAACTAAACTTAGTCTAGTGTCAGTTTACGTTAAATGTTGTTTTTCGGTTTACGCAATTTAACCTAACGGTTATACGTAAAAGTATAAATTCAAGTATTCAAAGTAAATTGTTTTGAGTTTATGGTTGAGTAATGACCTGAAAATACGAGTTGTTACAAAAAGCTCGAGCTATTAAAAGCTTGAGTTTGGCTCGTTAATTGTTTCGAGCTGGTAAATTGTTAATAAAAGCTTGACTTGTTGCAGCCCTAAAATTAACACTCAAAATATACTTTATGTGTACTATATTTAACCCACAACACCCTCGTTACAATTTAAGAACTATACAAGTCGCGTATAATAATTTAATAGTGAAACTAAAATTTAGGTCATTACAAAATGTTACCTCAATTGAACATATTAAAAATATGTTATCTAAATTGCAAAATAATGCATACTATTGTACTTTAATTGAACAAATTAAAAATATGTTACCTAAATTGCAGAAGAATGCATAGTATGTTACCTCAATTGAATAAATTAAAAGTATGTTACCTAAATCGCAAAAGCATGCATAATATGTTACCCAAAAATGCAATTTACCATGACAAATATTACACGACATCTACTCATTAGTGAGTACCTTTCACCGTCAATCATCACAAACTCGTAATACTACTGACTATCATTTTTGTATCGTCATTGCATCGTGATACACATATACTTGACATTTTAATATGAAATAGTGTGCGATAAAGATATTCTTTAAAATTCTCGCCATACATACAATTATTATGACAAAAAACATGTGATCGAATAAATATTTCTCTCCAAAATTTTTTTATTACAGGCAGGGGTGGACCTAGGGGGTTCACGAGAACCCCATGGATTTTATTCACATACTGTAAATTTTGTAAAAAATCATGATTCTTTTCAAATGAACTTGGTAACTTCGTAATTCTTTTATATGTTTTTTTATTTGCACCCGGTGACTATAGGTTCTGGGTCCACCCAAGATTATAGGGTATCTGGCGTCACAATGCACGGATACATAGTCATATTAACCCACTAAACTCTTTTATGATTGGTTGAAAGTTAAAACAATAAGGGCACAATTATTTTCACATATCCCAAAATGAAAAGAGATAAACAATAAATTTGAGATTCTTAAAGTATCATAATTGATGCTTTATGTAGATAACGGGATCACCTAATAAAATTGAGTTTGGCTATGTTTAGTCACTTTTAAGGTTCGGGGTATGTTTTCAAACCCATGCATGTTCACAAATGCATGTGGCCTTTGTTGTAATTTAATAACATGTGTAACCACTTGTAAAATTTCACTCTGTAATAAACTATTTCATATTTTATATAAAGAATAATTATCCTTTTTCTACGTATAATTTTTTTTATCTGATCATAACTATTATCTAATGTGACGTAACTCACATCCTCGATAAACGTGCTCTCACACGGACCAACATCAACTTACTTAATGTTTATTTTACATTAACATTTATATATGTCAAGTATAAAAATCCTACGATATGCCATTTGCCGCTTTACGTTAATTCGTTAACGTACGACTAATAAACGTTCAAATTAAACATTTCTTATCTATTAGAGTTTCTATGAAACCCTAAACCATTATAACAATGAATATGAGTAACTAAACCCTAAAACACTAAAGTACAACTCATTCAAGCTAAGGTACAAGCTCCTAAAGCCCAGAAACCCTAAATTCACTTTAACTCCCGATACATACCCTAAATTCACCAAACTATGATTTTATGTAATAAAATCACAAACCCTAATTAATATATATTTGATTTTTACAAAGTATAAGTTTACAAGACTTTCAAGCTAAAGTACAAGCCTTTAATGCATGAAAACTCAAGAATAAAATAAATTTCATTATAAACCTAAATGTACTCATTTTAAAGCACACTATACAAGTCTTTTATACACCAACCTTAAAAATAGATTTCTTAAGCATACTAAATTTAAGTAAAAGTCCCTAAACCTAATGTACAAGTATTCAATGCATAAAACTTAAAACTACATTTAATTATCTTTAAACTTAATTAAACTAACATATAATTAAATTAACTTAAGCAAACATTAAAAATATATTTTCTATATTTCTTGAACTATAGTACAACCTTAACTAGCCTATGGTACAACTCTTTAAAGCACAATGTCATTCCTTCCCTTTTAGGTACAAATCGACACAAAATATAAGACATCCAAGCCCTAGATTTTTCTTTCACCCAATAACTAACCAAACCAAGCCTTAAACCAAACTTGTTACTTCACTTAAACCCTATGTACAACATTCTATAGCCAATGTACCACCCTTTAAAGCCCATTTGATCCCTATTAAATTTTCGAGTTCGATCCTAACTAAATTAAACCAAACCATTACAACACTTAATTCTAAGCAACCTTTGCACCACAAGTCCCCTTCTTGGTCTAAAATAACCCCAACACACCATGTTTCCCTAGATATTTTCCCTAGTTAAAGAAGGTAGGTAAATTCTATGCTTGAGGTAGAAACACATCAACTCCTTCACATGGTATTGCACAAGCCTCAATATGCTACCTCACTGATGTGCCAAACGTGTTGCAAGTTTTAAAAATTTATAAACACGATTTATCCAATTCTCTAATTAACACATACGAGCAAGTATACTCGTCCGTGATAGTAAATGTGGGTAAGTCAAGATTGTCCCAAGGGAGCTGGTATTAGAAATTAGTAAAACAAGTTTTCACAAAAATGGTTGTCAATCCAATTTGGTATAAATTCAAAAGCAAGTCAAATCCAATCGATCAAAAACATATACTTGTGTGTAATTCCTTAACTAATTGTATAGAGTAATCTACAAAGGTTGGTGTAACTTGTAGTGATGCACAACTTTATATGAATGATTCACAATCAATGGTTTATCTCTTGAAAATCATTTCTAAGAATTCAACCTCCTAGTTAATTCCTTTCGGCCTTTTTAACTATTACGACAATTCTATTAACTCTTTGTTGTTTGAAAAGCATTTCTTATCTTATGAATTCCTACGAATCCTTTCGGCCCTTTCTCGGGATGAAATCATTTCCAAATCCATTTTAATGAGTGAATATGGTGCTTGTCACACACCATAGCCCATACTAATTCGTGCACTAACGTTTTGGAATAAAAACATAAAGAAAATCCTTTCGGCCCTTTTTATTCTTTAAAATTGTTTTTACCAACTAATTAAGCAAGATTAGATTGTATTTCAACAAACTCATAAAACAAGATATGTTTTCATGCATCACTGTAAAATAAGAATACTCTAACAATTGTCACATCATACACACAAGTATACCAAAAATCATTCCATATCAAACGTAATCAAACACAAGTAACAAACCATACTTTCATTCAACTTTAAGCAAAAGTAGTTCATAGTAATTTAAACAAGAGATACCTAGTTTTGGAATTACAAGAACTAGAATTGTGGAACTATAGCAACCACACTCCTCCAATCGCCTATTACTACACGTAAACAACTCCACACTCGAACCACACTATTGAGACTTTAACTCAAAGTTCCTGGACGTTTTTCACAGCAATTACAAGCTTTCGGGCAATGATAATAAGTTAGTTAGGACTTGGTGTAAATCTTTACTAGGTTTGGGGTGTCACGCTTTGTAAACTAGCCTTGTGTCCTATATATAAGTGAAAGAACACTTATCCAACAAGTAAAAACATCCCTTATGAGTTTAATAAGCAGGAAATGATAAGCCACCACGATTATGGGGCTTAAATTCGTCATTAAATGGAACTTTGTAACAACATCTTTCTCTAACCAATCGGTTCTAGGCCCATCCGATCGGTTGGAACTCTCGGTAAATCCAAACTTTCCCCATCCGAATCGGATGCGGGCTCCATCCGATTAGATGGAGGCTTCTGGCTCACACAACTTTGATTTTTTCTTGTCTTTTCTTGTCGCGAGCTTTATCCTTTGTTGTGGCATTAATTTCTTCCATAGAACTTGATCTTTTCTTGATATTTGAACATAGAAATCTTGACATTATCAAATCCTTGAGTTTTTGTGTGGTTTCTCTCTCGTTTCCATCTCGGGAATCTTCCAATGTGCAAAATCACTTCAATTCTTCATCTTTTCGTCATCTTTTCCTGCACTTGGCTACATTCACTTGCATATACACTTTTTTCACGATTAAGTAATAAATACACACAAATATAACCAAATATGATGCACAAAACTAATGATAACACAACTAAAAACATGCTCATTCTGAGCGTTATCAAATTCCCCCATACATGAGTTTTGCTCGCCCTCGAGCAAGTCTAGCATTTAGAAAAATGATATCAATGGTATCTTCATCATGATTCTAAAAATCCAACAACCATCCCAAATGAACAATTGATATTTTTAATTTAAATGTGAAAAATTCTTGAAACATAAACAAGTTATTTTGAGCTTGATAACATAACTAAGCACCTCACGGATAATTGTAAATTCACTCAACACTCTAAGGGTAGATTGATTGGTAAATCACTCATACTCAGTCAAGATTCATGTTTCTTACCATAAGCTTGTACAAGTATCAAAACAATAAAATAAAACATCAAAGAGGTCTTTTATTCGGGTTTAAGGTTAAAGGTTACCTGGCTAATGTACAAATATTTCATAAAAGAACATAATAGCTCGCTGACAACGAATTCTTGACTAGCTAAGCAATGGATGGTCACTAGATTGTACCTTGGTTCGCTGGCAACGTGATGAAGCGAAAAGTGTACCGCTTTTAGGGGGTCATTTAAGCCCTAAATCGTATTTATTTGATCAAATATTGCCCTAATTCGTTCCTTTTGTCATTTTAGGTACTTTGGAGAAGAAATCTGGAAAAGGAAGCATTTTGGACGTTTTTGGAGCATAAAAGTGAAGAAAACGACAAAGTCTCAAAATCGGCTGGAAAAGTACCTTTGACGGCGTCAAGGATTGTTCTAGACGGCGTCACGGCTTGGCAAAAAAGGTGGATATGAATAATACACATGATAAGCCAGGGAATTTTACAAAGGAAGTCTGACGGCGTCACCCTTTAAGGCGATCAAGGCCATCACGGTTTAAGTTAAAGCGAGACGGCGTCAAGCTCATTTCTGACGGCGTCAAGCCTTGATAAGCCAGAGCGGATTTTGGAGCACTAAAGAGGGACGGCGTCAAGAAGGCCATCCGGGAACCCTAGACACGGCGAGGTGACGGCGTCAAGATCTACAACGTGACGCCGTCAGCCACTAAGTTCTATATATAGTTTTGCAATTTTTTGTCATTAGGGTGCAACTTTGTGAGGAGAAACCCTAAGACGAATTTCTGCCATTTTTAAGGGTTTTCATACCCTTAGATCTCCCATGTTTAATTGAAGATAAGTATTCATTTAATCAATCAATATGTCTATGTGTTGTTTGATTATATCTTGTTCTTGTCTTTTGATTAACATGCTAGGCTAGATTTATCTTGTGTTTGCTTAGATCTAATGAAACCTAACTATTGATTATTGGTTATTAGTGTGTTATTTATTGTATTGGATGATTGTTTATCGATGTTAGGCTTAAGAAAACTGGCTAACTTCCTATTCGGTAACTTGGTTGAACGTCTTAAGAAACATGAACCAATGCGTACTAAGGTTTTTATGGTTGTATTTAATGCATGAGCGAATTCTAGTGATCCCATGTTAGGAGCTTCCTAGCCGGCTCGACATAGGAGTGAAGTAGGAGCTTGTAGAGTTGGGGAAGTACGTACGCCACCCCACGATTGGTATTAAGGAATACACCCGTCATCCACGCAATTAATACACACTAATCAACCGGTAAAAGATAGTTAGGGAGTAAGGAAATCTAAGTAAACACATTTCTCTCCATATAAGTTACACAACCTTTTCATTTTCAGTTATTTTATTTTATTTACAGTTGTAGTTATTTGGGTTAGTTGACTAGCAACTAATTCCGCCCACTCCTTCAAACCCGAGATTTTACTTGCTTTCATAAAAATATAAAAATACAAAAAGAATCTTCCCTCACCCTTAGACCTATTAGAGTAGTTTTTCAATCCTAACGACACTATTCCCTGTGGAGAACGATCAATCCCCCGTACTTACCACTACACTATACTACATCGGTCAGGTACACTGCCTGGTGGGGTTGTAAGCCTCTTGAGATCCCTCGAGAGGTAAAACCTGTTGTAAGGTCGCAAAACCACGCATCAAGTTTTTGGCGCCGCTGCCGGGGAATAGTTATTGTTTAGGTTGAATTTTTATTTTATTAGGTCTACTCATTAGATTCCTATCTAGTGAGATTTTTATTTTTCCTTTTATTAGCTTTCTAGTAGTCTATCTTTTCTTTGTGTCTTTGTTCGTAAAAACCTTTCCATTGACTCTTCCGTTCACCATTATGGAAAACGCGAATCCACCCCTTACACCTGGCGAAGTAGCTTTGTTGCGTAGCCAACTTGAGAATGAGATTAGTGAGCTCAGAGAGCTTAATAGAATGATTGATATAGAGCTTGATTATGCCTTGAACAACTTAGAGACCGCCATATACTCAGATAATTACTTTGAACGTAATAATCTTACGGTTGAGGAGTTGGTTGAGAAAATTGATGAAGTGAAGGTAGATCCTAGGTTGGATGATTATTTCAATGAATACCCCACTAAGGAGGAGATTGCTTACTATAACAACCTAGTTGATAACCCTCGACCACCTTTTGCTAGAATTGACCCAAAGATTAAGAGGGGTGATCCTGGGAATATGAAGATACCATGTATGATTGGGTACCAATCCGTTGAGCATGCTTACATTGACTGTGAATCCCCAACCAACGTGATGTCATCAGGCCTTTATTGCCAAATCATAAACACACCGCTTGAGCCTAGGAAAGACCCCAAGTGCCCCGGCAGAGTTTGCAACTTCGTTAGAAGGATTAAGGATATGCATATCCTTGTTGGGAATTTTACCTTTGTCACCAACTTCATGATCTTAGAAGATTTGGCAAGTGTTGTTGACTGCCGCCTATCTCGCGTGGTGTTAGGTAAGCCGTTTATTGAAGCAACCAATTTAAAGTATGATCGTTTAGGAGGCACGGTTCAGTTTTCTAATCACATTGATAGGATCACATATAGGATGCCTTATCGGGTAAATGAATTTCATTTTGTGCCTCGATTTGACAAGGACAACATTGGTGCGATTGAGGACATCAATGATGAGGATAAAGAAAAAGGCATGGACTATGTATGGAATAAGAGAAGCCTTTATTATAAAGATTGCTTGAACCTAGGACCTAAATACAAAGTTGATATGGAGGTTGTTAGGATGATCAGAGGGGCAATTGAGAAGCAAAACGGAAAAACGTAATGTACGTGACTTTGAGTCTAGCTACAAGACTCGTTAATAAAGAAAAGCGCTTCTTGGGAGGCAACCCAAGCTTTATTTGCTTTGTGTGTTTATTTATTTGTTTGTTTGATTTTATTTGCTTCCGTGTGTATGTTTAATTTCTATTATTATTGATTCATGTTTAAAACTAAATTGTGAAAATGCTTTATCTTGTTTTTAACTTCGTCTTAACTACATATAAATGTATTTTGCAAAAGATAAGTGTAAGGGAAATCCAAATTGGTTTATTAGAACACAAATGAACATGAATCATAACAATATTAAATTAACATACATATTAGTATTTGTTTGAGTCAAATGCTTGTATCGAGTCATAATGAGATTTTGCAGGAATTCTAGGAAGTAAGGTAAAGGTTTTTCCAGAAATTTCTCAGAAACTTAACATGAGAATTCTGTCAGATCATTTCTGATGGCGTCAGGCTTTACAACCTGACGGCGTCAGGTTTTAAGTTTCTGAAATTTTTGAAAGTTTTGTTTTCATAAAAAGTTTTTATTAAATCTCTAACTTATAATCTCCAGGAATCTGCAAAATTATCATTCCACAAGCATTATATCCTTATATATAATTTATCCCGCCGATGTTATGCAGGTTTTCGTGTTTGTTTTCTCAGGTTTAACAGGTTATTTTGGACAAGGAGATGTATGTGGAATCAAGCTTTTGGCGATGCTTTAGTCTTGAAGCTTCTACATTCTCTTGGAAGAAGATCTAACCATGTTACCTCTTTATCCACCAAACGAATCAGGGGAGTATTTGATTTCATTCGTTTACCTTATTACTATTACATCTTGTTATTTGAACATTGGGGACAATGTTCATCTTAAGTGTAAGGGGGGGTAAAGTACGATACTTTAGAGAATGCTATTGCACTTGATTTTCGTTTGTTTAATAGTAGATGTGTAATAAAACTGAGATAAATACCTGTTAGGGTAATTTTAGTGCCAAATTTAAAATTTTTTACAACATATAGGAGTGAAACTTTGATCTTAATGAGCGTCTCATGGATAGGAGTTATATGACTAGCACAAAAACCGTACCACTAAAAAAATTTTCCACCCGAAATATGTGAGGTTCGCCCCTAGAATTGGTAGGAAAAGCATTTATGCTATGATGTGTGTACCGGTAGCACTTAGATTCTAAAACTTGCGTTAGGACCATTCCGAGGCCACAAGTGAGACTACATTTGTGTAGTTAGATTTACTACATGATAAGAGGCATTAGGATTAACCCATTGTTTTACACCTGTGTTTTTGTTATAATTACGTTGGCTACATTGGTCAAGTAATTCTCCCACACCTTTGCGTTGTACTCATTTTTAGTACATGATACCCCTAGTACACCCCTCAGAGCCTATCTTTTCGTTTCGACCTTTAAGCATTTTACTTAAAGGAAGAATTTGTTTACACCCCACTTAAATGTACACCCAAATCGCCTTAGCCTACCTTGTATGCACTCATCTTTAGTGCATTATTGTGACAACATTTGTTTAAACCCAAGTTAATTATCTAATTAATTACATGGTTGCTAAGTCGAGTCATATCCCTGTACATATTGTTTTGGGACGATTGGGACTCATGGGTAAAGTACTAGTGTAATGGAGTAATGGGGAAGAACAACATTATTACCCCCATATGTGCTAAATATTTTAAAAGTACTCCAAGTGTTTCGATTATCTTAATTCGAGTCATTAGAATAGTTATTTGTAAAGTTATGTAAAAGTTCAAGTGTAAGGGGAATGCAACGCCCTTATGATGTATTATTTTGGATGGTAGGGCAAGAGTGTATGAAAAAAAAAATCAAGAAAAATACAAAAAAAATGAGAAAAAGAAAAGTAGAAAAAACATACGGACTACCATCCCGTTTCATTTTATGTTTATTTTATGTTTTTGTTATTTTGTTTTTAGCTTAAGTCGAGTCTAGTCTTGGCTTAGCAACGCCATATTGTACATGTAATTAATCAAGATCTTTAACTCGCCACCAGTAAAATATCCCTTATCCAACAAATTCGTGTTTATCATATCCCTACACCTCACGTTATAACCCATTTAAAAGCCCTCTTTGATAGTTTATCTTAGGTGCTTACGCCTAGTGGAGGAGGTTTTCGATCCTTTCCCAAGCCTATGGTAATCTATTTGCTATGACAGGTAGTGAGAGATATTATCCGTTTTCATTTATGAGATTTATTTTGATGACACTTGAGAGATGTGAGTATCTAAACACTACTTGTGAGGTGCTAGTTTGTAATCTCCGTGCTTATTATGATTAAAGTGGAACGACTATTTGTTGTAATTACATTTATATTAGTGTTAAATGACCCCTAACTTGTATTTTGATTAGAATAAAAGCGCATTTGCTTGAGGACAAGTGATGAAGCGAAAAGTGTACCGCTTTTAAGGGGTCATTTAAGCCCTAAATCGTATTTATTTGATCAAATATTGCCCTAAATCGTTCCTTTTGTCATTTTAGGTACTTTTGAGAAGAAATCTGGAAAAGGAGGCATTTTGGACGTTTTTGGAGCATAAAAGTGAAGAAAACGACAAAGTCTCAAAAATCGGCTAAAAGTTACCTTTGACGGCGTCAGATTTTACTCTGGACGGCGTCATGGCTTGGCAAGAAAAGGTGGATGTGAAATTTACTCATGATAAGCCAGTGAAAATTGCATGTGAATTCTGACGGCGTCACGCTTTAACCTGATCAAGGGCGTCACGGCTTAATTCAAAGAGGGACGGCGTCACGTTCAAGGTCTGACGGCGTCAAGCCTTGATAAGCCAGAACGGATTTTGGAGAGCTAAAGAGGGACGGCGTCAAGAAGGCCATCTGGGAACCCTAGAAGCGGCGAGGTGACGGCGTCACACTCCATAAGGTGACGCCGTCAGATGTAAAAATCTATATATAGTTTTGCAATTCTTTGTCATTAGAGAGAGCTTAGTGTGGAATTTTTGGGAGAAAACCCTAAGACGATTTTAGCATCTTTTTCAAGGCTTTTTGCCTTGAGATCTTCCATGTTACATTGAAAGATAAGTTATCAATTAATCATTCAATATGTCTATGTGTTGTTTGATTTTATCTTGTTCTTGTCTTTTGTTTAACATGTTAGGCTAGATTTATCTTGTGTTTGCTTAGATCTAATGAAACTTAGCTATTGATTATTGGTTATTAGTGTGTTATTAGTTGTATTGGATGATTGTTTATCTATGTTAGGCTTAAGAAAACTGGCTAACTTCCTATTCGGTAACTTGCTTGAACGTCTTAAGAAACATGAACCAAATGCGTACTAAAGGTTTTTATGGTTGTATTTAATGCACAAGCAAATTCTAGTGATCCCATGTTAGGAGCTTCCTAGCCGGCTCGACATAGGAGTGAAGTAGGAGCTTGTAGAGTTGGGGAAGTACGTACGCCACCCCACGATTGGTATTAAGGAATACACCCGTCATCCACGCAACTAATACACACTAATCAACCGGTAAAAGATAGTTAGGGAGTAAGGAAATCTAAGTGAACACATTTCTCTACACATTAGTTTTCACCAACTTTTTATTTTCAGTTATTTACTTTATTTGCATTTGTAGTTATTTGGGTTAGTTGACTAGCAACTAATTCCGCCCACTCTTTCAAACCCGAGATTTTACTTGCTTTCATAAAATTATAAAAAAATACAAAAAGAATCTTCTTCAACCCTTAGACCTATTAGAGTAGTCTTTCATACCTAACGAACACTATTCCCTGTGGAGAACGATCAATCCCCCGTACTTACCACTACACTATATTACATCGGTCAGGTACACTGCCTGGTGGGGTTGTAAGCCTCTTGAGATCCCTCGAGAGGTAAAACCTGTTGTAAGGTTGCAAAACCACGCATCAAGTTTTTGGCGCCGCTGCCGGGGAATAGTTATTGTTTAGGTTGAATTTTTATTTTATAGGTCTACTCACTAGATTCCTTTCTAGTGAGATTTTTGTTTTATTTTTCTAGGTTTTCTTTAGTCTATCTATTTTCTTCGTGTCTTTGTTCGTAACCATACCATCCGACATCATGGAAGATGGTAATATCCTTAATCCCAACAACCCACCACCACAACAACCACCACCTCCTAGAGCCCGTACTTTAGGAGAGTATTCCCGTCCTAGCCACCATGGCTATCGAAACACCATTGAGCTCACTCAAGGAGCCAATATCACACCCTTGCGATCCGACACCATCCGGTTGGTGCAAAGCGGATGCGCATTCCATGGACTTCGTTCCGAAGATCCTAATCAACATCTCAAGGACTTTCTCAAAATCGTTGATTCTATAGACCTTGATGTTGCCACTCGAGAGACGACCCGATTGCGTCTCTTTCAATTCTCTCTGCGGGACCAAGCTAGTCAGTGGCTAGAACGTCAACCCGCAGGATCCATCACCTCTTGGGATGATCTCACTACTCGTTTCCTTGCTCAGTTTTTCCCACCGGGAAGAACAACCAAGCTAAGGAATGATATCTTGATGTTCCAACAACGTCAAGGCAAAACTCTCTACGAGGCATGGACACGATTCAAGGACTTACTCCAAAAAGTCCCTCATCATGGCATAGAACTTTGGCTCCAAGTCCAAATCTTTTATGACCATATCAATCTCTCCACGAGGCAAACCATTGACCAATCGGCCGGTGGCAAGCTACGTGATCTAAGTGCGGAACAATCATGGGCTCTCCTAGAGGATCTTGCTCTTTATGACAACGAAAGTTGGAGTGATCCCCGTGATTTGAATAAAACGGTCAAGGCAATATCTTTGCCTTCGAACAATTCGAGCACTTCCGACCGTAGGATCATAGAACTTGAAGACCAAGTCAAGTTTCTCATGAAATCCTACGAGGCTCCTAAACCTTAAAGCCAAGTGAACAAAATCACTTCTTCATGTGAATTATGTAGTGGTCCCCACGACACTCGTGATTGCATGGAACTCCCCGAACAAGCTTTTGTGGACTACGTATCCTCGCGTACCGACGGAGCGGGAGACAAGTGGTACACTTTCAAACCCGAGCCAAACCATTACGGTGATACATACAACCCCTTATGGAAAAATCACCCGAACCTTAGGTGGAAACAAAACCAAAACGCACAACAACCCAATTCTTCCAACCCACCTAATCGTTTCCAATCAAGCGGTTCCAACTCGAACCGTACTTTCAACAACAATCCTTCCGGCAATGGTAGTACCAATAACTTTGAAGGATTGATGTCTCAATTTATGGCATCTCAAGAAGCTCGGATAGCTAGATTCGAATCCGAATTCAATCAGCAACAAACAGAGATGACCAACAAAATTGACAACTTGTTGAAAGCCCTCAATAACCAAGTGCTATCACCTCCACATAAGGACGCTAGGAACACAAATTAGCGGACCCCAAGTAAAGGACCCCTCTTCATCCAAACACGTCCACTTCGTCAACATTGTCACTATCAAACCAATTGATAGAAATGAGGATGATAGTGAACCTAAGGATGAGGATAAGAAAGTCGAGGTTGATAAGGAAGTTAGGACAAGTGAGATTGAAGAAGTAGATGATGATGAGGACTACTTCAATAGGCTACCCACTAAGGAAGAGCGCGTATATCATACAAACTTATTCGATGACCCCGAGACACCATACTTCCTAGGTAGACCAATCATTGAAATAGGCGACCCTTCTAATCTCAACATACCATGTAACATCGGACATTTGCATGTGTGGAAAGCCTACATCGACCTTAGATCACCCATAAACATCATGACTAGAGCCCACTACAACTTGATAATGAAAAATCAACTTGGGTATAGGATGCTCCCTGACAAGGGTTGGATGAGTAACTTCACGGGAAGGGTTAAGGGATTACCGGTTTATGTAGGAAACTTCACCTATGTCACCGACTTTGTAATTGTAGAAGATATCCGCCCAATAGTCGATGCGTCCTTAACTCAAGTGGTTTTTGGAAAACCATTTGTTGAGGTCTCTAGAATGACTTATGAACCTTCCTTAGGGATAGTTAGATTTAAGGATGAGACCGATGAAGTAAACTACCAAATGCCATATAAGATAGAACAATTCCAACACTTGTCAAATGTTGAGAAGGAGCTCAAGCAAGCGGTCTACTATAGGAATGATGAGGATAGAAATAAAGGAGTAGACTATGTTATGGAAAGGATATTCGGTTTCTACAAGGATTGTTTGAAATTAGGACCGGAATATAAAACCGGGAATGAAAATGGCCTAGGAACCGTGACCGATGATGGAGTCACGTAATGTAAGTGACTTTGAGTCTAGCTACAAGACTCGTTAATAAAGAAAAGCGCTTCTTGGGAGGCAACCCAAGCTTTATTTGCTTTGTGTGTTTATTTGTTTGTTTGTTTGTTTTTATTTGTTTCCGTATGGTGTTTAATTTTTATTCTTATTGATTCATGTTCAAAAGTAATTTGTGAAAATGCTTTATTTTGTTTTTAACTTCGTCTTAACTACATATAAAGGTATTTTGCAAAAGTTAAGTGTAAGGGAAATCTAAATCGGTTTATTAGAACACAAATGAACATGAATCGTAATAATAATAAATTAACATACATATTCGTATTTGTTTGAGTCAAATGCTTGTATCGAGTCATAATGATGTTTTGCAGGATTTCCAGGAAGTAAGGTAAAGGTTTTTCCAGAAATTTTCCGGAAACTTAAAATGAAAATTTTTGTCAGGTCATTTCTGACGGCGTCAGGGTTTATAACCTGACGGCGTCAGATTTAATTTTCAGAAATTTTTGAAAGTTTTGTTTTCATAAAAAGTTTTTATTAAAATCTCCAACTTATAATCTCCAGGAATCTGCAAAATTATCATTCCACAAGCATTATATCCTTATATATAGATTTTATCCCGCCGATGTTGGACAAGGAAATGTTTTGAATCAAGCTTATGGCGATGCATTAGTCATGGAGCTTCAACATTACTTTGGAAGAAGATTTAACCGTGTTACTTCATTATCCACCGAGCGAATCAGGGGAGTATTTGATTTCATTCTTTTACTTTATGCTTTTACATCTTGTTATTTGAACATTGGGGACAATGTTCATCTTAAGTGTAAGGGGAGGGTAAAAGTACGATTTAGAGAATGCTATTACGCTTGATTTTTGTTTGTTTAATAGTAGATGTGTAATAAAACTGAGAGAAATACTTGTTAAGGTAATTTTAGTGCCAAATTTAAAATTTTTTACAACATATAGGAGTGAAACTTTGATCTTAATGAGCGTCTCACGGATAGGAGTTATATGACTAGCACAAAAACCGTACCACTAAAAAATTTTCCACCCCCAAATATGTGAGGTTCGCCCCTAGAATTGGTAGGAAAAGCATTTATGCTATGAGGTGTGTACCGGTAGCACTTAGATTCTAGAACTTGCGTTAGGACCATTCCGAGGCCACAAGTGAGACTACATTCGTGTAGTTAGATTTACTACATGATAAGAGGCATTAGGATTAACCCATTGTTTTACACCTGTGTTTTTGTTATAATTACTTTGGCTACATTGGTCAAATAATTCTCCCACACCCTTTGCATTGTACTCATTTTTGGTACACGATACCCCTAGTACACCCCTCAGAGCCTATCTTTTCGTTTCTAACTTTAAGCATTTTACTTAAAGTAAGAATTTGTTACACCCCACTTAAATGTACACCCAAATCGCCTTAGCCTACCTTGTGTGCACTCACCTTTAGTGCATTATTGTGACAACATTTGTTTAAACCCAAGTTAATTATCTAGTTGATTACATGGTTGCTAAGTCGAGTCATATCCTTGTACATATTGTTTTGGGACGATTGGGACTCATGGGTAAAGTACTAGTGTAATGGAGTAATAGGGAAGAACATCATTTATTACCCCCATATGTGCTAAATATTTTAAAAGTACTCCAAGTTTTTCAATTATCTTAATTCGAGTCATTAGAATAGTTATTTGTAAAGTTATGTAAAAGTTCAAGTGTAAGGGGAATGCAATGCCCCTATGATGTATTATTTTGGATGGTAGGGCAAGAGTGTATGAAAAAAAAAAAAAAAAAAAAAAAAAAAAAATCGAAAAAAATCAAGAAAAATACAAAAAAAAATGAGAAAAAGAAAAATAGAAAAAAACATACGGACTACCATCCCGTTTCATTTTATGTTTATTTTTATGTTTTTTTTATTTTGTTATTTTGTTTCTAGCTTAAGATGGAGTCGAGTCTTGGCTTAGCAACATTGTATAGTACATGTAATTGATCAAGATCTTTAACTCGCCACCAGTAAAATATCCTTTATCCAACAAAACCGTGTTTTCCTTTTCCCTACACCTAACGTTAATAACCCATTTAAAAGCCCTCTTTGATAGTTTATCTTAGGTGCTTACGCCTAGTGGAGGAGGTTTTCGATCCTTTCCCAAGCCTATGGTAATCTATTTGCTATGACAGGTAGTGAGAGATATTATCCGTTTTCATTTATGAGATTTATTTTGATGACACTTGAGAGATGTGAGTATCTAAACACTACTTGTGAGGTGCTAGTTTATAATCTCCGTGCTTATTATGATTGAAGTGGAACGATTATTTGTTGTAATTACTTTTATGTTTGCATTAAATGACCCCTAACCTGTATTTTGATTAGAATAAAAGCGCATTTGCTTGAGGACAAGCAAATCTCAAGTGTAAGGGTATTTGATGAAGCGAAAAGTGTACCGCTTTTAAGGGGTCATTTAAGCCCTAAATCGTATTTATTTGATCAAATATTGCCCTAAATCGTTCCTTTTGTCATTTTAGGTACTTTTGAGGAGAAATCTGAAAAAGGAGGCATTTTGGATGTTTTTGGAGCATAAAAGTGAAGAAAACGACAAAGTCTCAAAAATCGGCTAAAAGTTACCTTTGACGGCGTCAGATTTTACTCTGGACGGCGTCATGGCTTGGCAAGAAAAGGTGGATGTGAAATTTACTCATGATAAGCCAGTGAAAATTGCATGTGAATTCTGACGGTGTCACGCTTTAACCTGATCAAGGGCGTCACGGCTTAATTCAAAGAGGGACGGCGTCACATTCAAGGTCTGACGGCGTCAAGCCTTGATAAGCCAGAACGGATTTTGGAGAGCTAAAGAGGGACGGCGTCAAGAAGGCCATCCGGGAACCCTAGAAGCGGCGAGGTGACGGCGTCACACTCCATAAGGTGACGCCGTCAGATGTAAAAATCTATATATAGTTTTGCAATTCTTTGTCATTAGAGAGAGCTTAGTGATGCGTGGTTTTGCAACCTTACAACAGGTTTTACCTCTCGAGGGATCTCAAGAGGCTTCCAACCCCACCAGGCAGTGTACCTGACCGATGTAGTATAGTGTAGTGGTAAGTACGGGGGATTGATCGTTCTCCACAGGGAATAGTGTTCGTTAGGTATGAAAGACTACTCTAATAGGTCTAAGGGTTGAAGAAGATTCTTTTTTATGTTTTTATATTTTTTATGAAAGCAAGTAAAATCTCGGGTTTGAAAGAGTGGGCGGAATTAGTTGCTAGTCAACTAACCCAAATTACTACGAATGCAAATAAAATAAAATAACTGAAAGTAAAATGTTGGTGAAAACTTAAGTGTAGAGAAATGTGTTCACTTAGATTTCCTTACTCCCTAACTATCTTTTACCGGTTGATTAGTGTGTATTAGTTGCGTGGATGACGGGTGTATTCCTTAATACCAATCGTGGGGTGGCGTATGTACTTCCCCAACTCTTAAAGCTCCTACTTCACTCCTATGTCGAGCCGGCTAGGAAGCTCCTAACATGGGATCACTAGAATTCGCTTGTGCATTAAATACAACCATAAAAACCTTTAGTACGCATTTGGTTCATGTTTCTTAAGACGTTCAAGCAAGTTACCGAATAGGAAGTTAGCCAGTTTTCTTAAGCCTAACATAGATAAACAATCATCCAATACAACTAATAACACACTAATAACCAATAATCAATAGCTAGGTTTCATTAGATCTAAGCAAACACAACACAAATCTAGCCTAACATGTTAAACAAAAGACAAGAACAAGATAAAATCAAACAACACATAGACATATTGAATGATTAATTGATAACTTATCTTTCAATGTAACATGGAAGATCTCAAGGCAAAAAGCCTTGAAAAAGATGCTAAAATCGTCTTAGGGTTTTCTCCCAAAAATTCCACACTAAGCTCTCTCTAATGACAAAGAATTGCAAAACTATATATAGACTTTTACATCTGACGGCGTCACCTTATGGAGTGTGACGCCGTCACCTCGCCGCTTCTAGGGTTACCGGATGACCTTCTTGACGCCGTCCCTCTTTAGCTCTCCAAAATCCGTTCTGGCTTATCAAGGCTTGACGCCGTCAGACCTTGAACGTGACGCCGTCCCTCTTTGAATTAAGCCGTGACGCCCTTGATCATGTTAAAGCGTGACGCCGTCAGAATTCACATGCAATTTTCACTGGCTTATCATGAGTAAATTTCACATCCACCTTTTCTTGCCAAGGCATGACGCCGTCCAGAGTAAAATCTGACGCCGTCAAAGGTAACTTTTAGCCGATTTTTGAGACTTTGTCGTTTTCTTCACCTTTATGCTCCAAAAACGTCCAAAATGCCTCCTTTTCCAGATTTCTCCTCAAAAGTACCTAAAATGACAAAAGGAACGATTTAGGGCAATATTTGATCATATAAATACGATTTAGGGCTTAAATGACCCCTTAAAAGCGGTACACTTTTCGCTTCATCAAATACCCTTACACTTGAGATTTGCTTGTCCTCAAGCAAATGCGCTTTTATTCTAATCAAAATACAAGTTAGGGGTCATTTAATGCAAACATAAAAGTAATTACAACAAATAATCGTTCCACTTCAATCATAATAAGCACGGAGATTATAAACTAGCACCTCACAAGTAGTGTTTAGATACTCACATCTCTCAAGTGTCATCAAAATAAATCTCATAAATGAAAACGGATAATATCTCTCACTACCTGTCATAGCAAATAGATTACCATAGGCTTGGGAAAGGATCGAAAACCTCCTCCACTAGGCGTAAGCACCTAAGATAAACTATCAAAGAGGGCTTTTAAATGGGTTATAACGTTAGGTGTAGGGAAAAGGAAAACACGGTTTTGTTGGATAAAGGATATTTTACTGGTGGCGAGTTAAAGATCTTGATCAATTACATGTACTATACAATGTTGCTAAGCCAAGACTCGACTCGATTTAAACTAAAAACAAAATAACAAAAACATAAAATAAACATAAAATGAAACGGGATGGTAGTCCGTATGTTTTTTCTATTTTTCTTTTTCTCATTTTTTTTTTATTTTTCTTGATTTTTTTGATTTTTTTTTTTTTTTCATACACTCTTGCCCTACCATCCAAAATAATACATCATAGGGGCATTGCATTCCCCTTACACTTGAACTTTTACATAACTTTACAAATAACTATTCAAATGACTCGAATTAAGATAATTGAAAAACTTGGAGTACTTTTAAAATATTTAGCACATATGGGGGTAATAAATGATGTTCTTCCCTATTACTCCATTACACTAGTACTTTACCCATGAGTCCCAATCGTCCCAAAATAATATGTACAAGGATATGACTCGACTTAGCAACCATGTAATCAACTAGATAATTAACTTGGGTTTAAACAAATGTTGTCACAATAATGCACTAAAAATGAGTGCATACAAGGTAGGCTAAGGCGATTTGGGTGTACATTTAAGTGGGGTGTAACAAATTCTTCCTTTAAGTAAAATGCTTAAAGGTCGAAACGAAAAGATAGGCTCTGAGGGGTGTACTAGGGGTATCGTGTACTAAAAATGAGTACAACGCAAAGGGTGTGGGAGAATTACTTGACCAATGTAGCCAAAGTAATTATAACAAAAACACAAGTGTAAAACAATGGGTTAATCATAATGCCTCTTATCATGTAGTAAATCTAACTACACGAATGTAGTCTCACTTGTGGCCTTGGAATGGTCCTAACGCAAGTTCTAGAATCTAAGTGCTACCGGTACACACATCATAGCATAAATGCTTTTCCTACCAATTCTAGGGGCGAACCTCACATATTTGGGGGTGGAAAATTTTTTAGTGGTACGGTTTTTGTGCTAGTCATATGACTCCTATCCGTGAGACGCTCATTAAGATCAAAGTTTCACTCCTATGTGTTGTAAAAAATTTTAAATTTGGCACTAAAATTACCTTAACAAGTATTTCTCTCAGTTTTATTACACATCTACTATTAAACAAACAAAAATCAAGCGTAATAGCATTCTCTTAATCGTGCTTTTACCCTCCCCTTACACTTAAGATGAACATTGTCCCCAATGTTCAAATAACAAGATGTAAAAGCATAAAGTAAAAGAATGAAATCAAATACTCCCCTGATTCGCTCGGTGGATAATGAAGTAACACGGTTAAATCTTCTTCCAAAGTAATGTTGAAGCTCCATGACTAATGCATCGCCATAAGCTTGATTCAAAACATTTCCTTGTCCGAAATAACCTGTTAAACCTGTGAAAACAAACACGAAAACCTGCATAACATCGGCGGGATAAAATCTATATATAAGGATATAATGCTTGTGGAATGATAACTTTGCAGATTCCTGGAGATTATAAGTTGGAGATTTTAATAAAAACTTTTTAAAAACAAAACTTTCAAAAATTTCTGAAAATTAAATCTGACGCCGTCAGGTTATAAACCCTGACGCCGTCAGAAATGACCTGACAAAAATTTTCATTTTAAGTTTCCGGAAAATTTCTGGAAAAACCTTTACCTTACTTCCTGGAAATCCTGCAAAACATCATTATGACTCGATACAAGCACTTGACTCAAACAAATACGAATATGTATGTTAATTTATTATTATTACGATTCATGTTAACTTGTGTTCTAATAAACCGATTTAGATTTCCCTTACACTTAACTTTTGCAAAATACCTTTATATGTAGTTAAGACGAAGTTAAAAACAAAATAAAGCATTTTCACAAATTAATTTTGAACATGAATCAATAATAATAAAAATTAAACACACATACGGAAACAAATAAAATCAAACAAACAAATAAACACAAAAAGCAAATAAAGCTTGGGTTGCCTCCCAAGAAGCGCTTTTCTTTATTAACGAGTCTTGTAGCTAGACTCAAAGTCACTTACATTACGTGACTCCATCATCGGTCACGGTTCCTAGGCCATTTTCATTCCCGGTTTTATATTCCGGTCCTAATTTCAAACAATCCTTGTAGAAACCGAATATCCTTTCCATAACATAGTCTACTCCTTTATTTCTATCCTCATCATTCCTATAGTAGACCGCTTGCTTGAGCTCCTTCTCAACATTTGACAAGTGTTGGAATTGTTCTATCTTATATGGCATTTGGTAGTTTACTTCATCGGTCTCATCCTTAAATCTAACTATCCCTAAGGAAGGTTCATAAGTCATTCTAGAGACCTCAACAAATGGTTTTCCAAAAACCACTTGAGTTAAGGACGCATCGACTATTGGGCGGATATCTTCTACAATTACAAAGTCGGTGACATAGGTGAAGTTTCCTACATAAACCGGTAATCCCTTAACCCTTCCCGTGAAGTTACTCATCCAACCCTTGTCAGGGAGCATCCTATACCCAAGTTGATTTTTCATTATCAAGTTGTAGTGGGCTCTAGTCATGATGTTTATGGGTGATCTAAGGTCGATGTAGGCTTTCCACACATGCAAATGTCCGATGTTACATGGTATGTTGAGATTAGAAGGGTCGCCTATTTCAATGATTGGTCTACCTAGGAAGTATGGTGTCTCGGGGTCATCGAATAAGTTTGTATGATATACGCGCTCTTCCTTAGTGGGTAGCCTATTGAAGTAGTCCTCATCATTATCTACTTCCTCTACTTCACTTTTCTTAACTTCCTTATCAACCTCGACTTTCTTAACCTCATCCTTAGGTTCCATTTCTATCCTACCCTCATTCTTGTCACTTTCTTCCATGCTCCTATCGATTGGTTTAATAGTGACAACGTTGACGAAGTGGACATGTTTGGATGAAGAAGAGTCTTTGACTTGGGGTCCGCTATTTGTGTTCCTAGCGTCCTTATGTGGAGGTGATAGCACTTGGTTATTGAGGGCTTTCAACAAGTTGTCAATTTTATTGGTCATCTCAGTTTGTTGCTGATTGAATTCGGATTCGAATCTAGCTATCCGAGCTTCTTGAGATGCCATAAATTGGGACATCAATCCTTCAAAGTTATTGGTACTACCATTGCCGGAAGGATTGTTGTTGAAAGTACGGTTCGAGTTGGAACCGCTTGATTGGAAACGATTAGGTGGGTTGGAAGAATTGGTTTGTTGTGCGTTTTGGTTTTGTTTCCACCTAAGGTTCGGGTGATTTTTCCATGAGGGGTTGTATGTATCACCGTAATGGTTTGGCTCGGGTTTGAAAGTGTACCACTTGTCTCCCGCTCCGTCGGTACGCGAGGATGCGTAGTCCACGAAAGCTTGTTCGGGGAGTTCCATGCAATCACGAGTGTCGTGGGGACCACTACATAATTCACATGAAGAAGTGATTTTGTTCACTTGGCTTGAAGGTTTAGGAGCCTCGTAGGGTTTCATGAGAAACTTGACTTGGTCTTCAAGTTCTATGATCCTACGGTCGGAAGTGCTTGAATTGTTCAAAGGCAAAGATATTGCCTTGACCGTTTTATTCAAATCACGGGGATCACTCCAACTTTCGTTGTCATAAAGAGCAAGATCCTCTAGGAGAGCCCATGATTGTTCCGCACTTAGATCACGTAGCTTGCCACCGGCCAATTGGTCAATGGTTTGCCTTGTGTAGAGATTGATATGATCATAGAAGATTTGGACTTGGAGCCAAAGTTCTATGCCATGGTGAGGGACTTTTTGGAGTAAGTCCTTGAATCAAGTCCATGCCTCGTAGAGTGTTTCGCCTTGACGTTGTTGGAACATCAAGATATCATTCCTTAGCTTGGTAGTTCTTCCCGGTGGGAAAAACTGAGCAAGGAAACGAGTGGTGAGATCATCCCAAGAGGTGATGGATCCTGCGGGTTGACGTTCTAGCCACTGACTAGCTTGATCCCGCAGAGAGAATTGAAAGAGACGCAATCGGGTCGTCTCTCGAGTGGCAACATCAAGGTCTATAGAATCAACGATTTTAAGAAAGTCCTTGAGGTGTTGATTAGGATCTTCAGATCGAAGTCCATGGAATGCGCATCCGCTTTGCACCAACCGGATGGTGTCGGATCGCAA
Source organism: Artemisia tridentata subsp. tridentata (assembly GCA_021014915.2). Classification (NCBI taxonomy): domain Eukaryota; kingdom Viridiplantae; phylum Streptophyta; class Magnoliopsida; order Asterales; family Asteraceae; genus Artemisia; species Artemisia tridentata. The sequence goes on from CP139508.1 coordinate 503,140,814, forward strand.
GGGTGTGATATTGGCTCCTTGAGTGAGCTCAATGGTGTTTCGATAGCCATGGTGGCTAGGACGGGAATACTCTCCTAAAGTACGGGCTCTAGGAGGTGGTGGTTGTTGTGGTGGTGGGTTGTTGGGATTAAGGATATTACCATCTTCCATGATGTCGGATGGTATGGTTACGAACAAAGAAACGAAGAAAATAGATAGACTAAAGAAGACCTAAAAAGAGAAAATAAAAATCTCACTAGAAAGGAATCTAGTGAGTAGACCTATAAAGTAAAAATTCAACCTAAACAATAACTATTCCCCGGCAACGGCGCCAAAAACTTGATGCGTGGTTTTGCAACCTTACAACAGGTTTTACCTCTCGAGGGATCTCAAGAGGCTTACAACCCCACCAGGCAGTGTACCTGACCGATGTAGTATAGTGTAGTGGTAAGTACGGGGGATTGATCGTTCTCCACAGGGAATAGTGTTCGTTAGGTATGAAAGACTACTCTAATAGGTCTAAGGGTTGAAGAAGATTCTTTTTTATGTTTTTATATTTTTTATGAAAGCAAGTAAAATCTCGGGTTTGAAAGAGTGGGCGGAATTAGTTGCTAGTCAACTAACCCAAATTACTACGAATTCAAATAAAATAAAATAACTGAAAGTAAAATGTTGGTGAAAACTTAAGTGTAGAGAAATGTGTTCACTTAGATTTCCTTACTCCCTAACTATCTTTTACCGGTTGATTAGTGTGTATTAGTTGCGTGGATGACGGGTGTATTCCTTAATACCAATCGTGGGGTGGCGTACGTACTTCCCCAACTCTACAAGCTCCTACTTCACTCCTATGTCGAGCCGGCTAGGAAGCTCCTAACATGGGATCACTAGAATTCGCTTGTGCATTAAATACAACCATAAAAACCTTTAGTACGCATTTGGTTCATGTTTCTTAAGACGTTCAAGCAAGTTACCGAATAGGAAGTTAGCCAGTTTTCTTAAGCCTAACATAGATAAACAATCATCCAATACAACTAATAACACACTGTTAGGCTTAACCGAATAGTGTGTTATTAGTTATATTGGATGATTGTTTATCTATGTTAGGCTTAAAAAAACTGGCTAACTTCCTATTCGGTAACTTGCTTGAACGTCTTAAGAAACATGAACCAAATGCGTACTAAAGGTTTTTATGGTTGTATTTAATGCACAAGCAAATTCTAGTGATCCCATGTTAGGAGCTTCCTAGCCGGCTCGACATAGGAGTGAAGTAGGAGCTTGTAGAGTTGGGGAAGTACGTACGCCACCCCACGATTGGTATTAAGGAATACACCCGTCATCCACGCAACTAATACACACTAATCAACCGGTAAAAGATAGTTAGGGAGTAAGGAAATCTAAGTGAACACATTTCTCTACACATTAGTTTTCACCAACTTTTTATTTTCAGTTATTTACTTTATTTGCATTTGTAGTTATTTGGGTTAGTTGACTAGCAACTAATTCCGCCCACTCTTTCAAACCCGAGATTTTACTTGCTTTCATAAAATTATAAAAAAATACAAAAAGAATCTTCTTCAACCCTTAGACCTATTAGAGTAGTCTTTCATACCTAACGAACACTATTCCCTGTGGAGAACGATCAATCCCCCGTACTTACCACTACACTATACTACATCGGTCAGGTACACTGCCTGGTGGGGTTGTAAGCCTCTTGAGATCCCTCGAGAGGTAAAACCTGTTGTAAGGTTGCAAAACCACGCATCAACAAGCAAATCTCAAGTGTAAGGGTATTTGATGAAGCGAAAAGTGTATCGCTTTTAGGGGGTCATTTAAGCCCTAAATCGTATTTATTTGATCAAATATTGCCCTAAATCGTTCCTTTTGTCATTTTAGGTACTTTGGAGAAGAAATCTGGAAAAGGAAGCATTTTGGACGTTTTTGGAGCATAAAAGTGAAGAAAATGACAAAGTCTCAAAATCGGCTGGAAAAGTACCTTTGACGGCGTCAAGGATTGTTCTAGACGGCGTCACGGCTTGGCAAAAAAGGTGGATATGAATAATACACATGATAAGCCAGGGAATTTTACAAAGGAAGTCTAACGGCGTCACCCTTTAAGGCGATCAAGGCCATCACGGTTTAAGTTAAAGCGAGACGGCGTCAAGCTCATTTCTGACGGCGTCAAGCCTTGATAAGCCAGAGCGGATTTTGGAGCACTAAAGAGGGACGGCGTCAAGAAGGCCATCCGGGAACCCTAGACACGGCGAGGTGACGGCGTCAAGATCTACAATGTGACGCCGTCAGCCACTAAGTTCTATATATAGTTTTGCAATTTTTTTTCATTAGGGTGCAACTTTGTGAGGAGAAACCCTAAGACGAATTTCTGCCATTTTTAAGGGTTTTCATACCCTTGGATCTCCCATGTTTAATTGAAGATAAGTATTCATTTAATCAATCAATATGTCTATGAGTTGTTTGATTATATCTTGTTCTTGTCTTTTGATTAACATGCTAGGCTAGATTTATCTTGTGTTTGCTTAGATCTAATGAAACCTAACTATTGATTATTGGTTATTAGTGTGTTATTTATTGTATTGGATGATTGTTTATCGATGTTAGGCTTAAGAAAACTGGCTAACTTCCTATTCGGTAACTTGGTTGAACGTCTTAAGAAACATGAACCAATGCGTACAAAGGTTTTTATGGTTGTATTTAATGCATGAGCGAATTCTAGTGATCCCATGTTAGGAGCTTCCTAGCCGGCTCGACATAGGAGTGAAGTAGGAGCTTGTAGAGTTGGGGAAGTACGTACGCCACCCCACGATTGGTATTAAGGAATACACCCGTCATCCACGCAATTAATACACACTAATCAACCGGTAAAAGATAGTTAGGGAGTAAGGAAATCTAAGTAAACACATTTCTCTCCATATAAGTTACACAACCTTTTCATTTTCAGTTATTTTATTTTATTTACAGTTGTAGTTATTTGGGTTAGTTGACTAGCAACTAATTCCGCCCACTCCTTCAAACCCGAGATTTTACTTGCTTTCATAAAAATATAAAAATACAAAAAGAATCTTCCCTCACCCTTAGACCTATTAGAGTAGTTTTTCAATCCTAATGACACTATTCCCTGTGGAGAACGATCAATCCCCCGTACTTACCACTACACTATACTACATCGGTCAGGTACACTGCCTGGTGGGGTTGTAAGCCTCTTGAGATCCCTCGAGAGGTAAAACCTGTTGTAAGGTCGCAAAACCACGCATCACAACGTTACTTACATAACGGATGGTCACCAAAATACTCCCTAGCTCGCTAGCAATGTTTTTCAACTATTCAAAAACCCGGATGGTCACTACAACATCCATGCACTACATATCTAAACAAGGCCATCACTTAATCCGAATGCTCGAAAGCTAACAATGAATAAAGTAATTGGTAAAAGGTAGGGATAAGACATGAGAATTGTTTATGATTGGTTTCTACAAAATGAAAAATAAATAAGAATCAAGTCCAAATTACGTTCCCAACTCTTTATACCTCAAATGATCACTTCCCAAACTTCTTCGATTGTTATTCCGCATCTCATACTCACTTCTTTCTTCCTTCATGGCTCATTGGCTAATTTATATTCATACACTATAGCTCATTGGCTATTTACTTCTCTATTCCCTTTTCACTTTTTTTTTTTTTTTTTTTTTTTTTTTTTTTTTTTTTTTTTTTTTAATGCTACCACTTCTTTTTCGTCACCCCCACACTTTGGATGAGCACACGCTACAAAAAAATACAAATAAGAGTAGCGACCTCCTTCTTCATTGAAACAACACATACACATATCAAAGTGTGGCCAACACATAATCATCAAAAAATAAATAGTTTTGAACTTCAAATGAACTTGATTCGGGTAAGGCTAAGGTGTAAGGTGTAAAATATTTTTGTATTTTTCTGGACTTAATCAAAAGAAAAGATAGGCTCAGAAGGTGTAACTAAGGGTATCTAGCGTAAGATATTAACGCTAACAAATGGGTTCCAAATACTAGGATAACTAACCGATGTGGTCAGCAAAAATATTTCTGTAAACGGATGGCCATTTGGTGTAAATCCTAATTTGCCTCTTATCATTTGAATTATTTTATCACTCGAAAGTAATTTTAACCGTAATGCATAACAAGTACAAGTTCTAGAATCAACATAATCACCGGCACACTCATAACGAAATATATAGCGTAAGAAATGCTTTATACAAAAATGCTTAAATCCTCACAATTTAAGTGTGTTATAACATGTACTAGTAACTGTTATCGATTCCAAAAATGAAATAGCTCTCGTAACTTGATTAAATTCCAAAAAAATTTCAAATAGCCTCATTTTTACCAATTAATCAAACTATATATATAATATGAGAAAACAACTAGAAAATCAAGGGCGAACTAATTCTAGTTACTCGAATCCAAAACTCTACTAAACCTAAAAATTAAAAAAAAAAAAATTAAACCAATTTTTCCTATTTTCTTCCCTTCCCCTACATTTAAGTTTTGCATTGTCCTTAATGTAATAAAAATGAACTTCAAAGTAAAGGAAATGGGAAAATTTTAGTTAAAAAGATACTACCAGGGAAAATACGCATACGCATATTTGATCATAAACAAGTAAATGAGTTCTTCCAACTCCAAAAATTGATCAACAATAAGCTTCCGGTAATTCTCCCCCTGCAAAAACTGCAAAAACATACAAAATAAAACAAACAAACCAAATACCAAAAAAATAAAAATAAATAAATAAAATAAATAAATAATTAATCCTAAGAAAATTGAGTTAAGATAATAGAAACAGAAATTGTTCGACCAATAATTGTTTTTGAAACATAACCATCATAACCAAATCCCCGATGATCAATCATCATCCATGTCATCGGTAGCATGAATTCTCTAATCTTCACTCTCTTCATCCTCGTCCTCGTTTGCTTCCTCATAATTCTTATCTTCATCAAAAACTGTATAAACTTTCTGCCTTTTCTTTCCAACACCCGATGATGATCCACCCACATCATAACTCGAACCTCCAACATTTGGAACTCTACCATAAACCGGCACTGATTCAGGAAAAGGTGCGTACCCAGGATATGTGTAAGGATATTGGCTAGGATATGGGTCATACTGAAATGGATAGGGTGGAACGTTTGGTGGGTTGTAGGGAGGTACCTCATAGTTGGCTTCTCATGCCACATGTTGGAGCATCGGCATTGAATAATTAAAATTGTAATTATTCCTCATCATCATAGAATCTCTCCACACGTCCCTATGCTCTATCTCGTTTAACTCCTTGTTCTAATCCCCCCATCCCGAGTCAAAACTACTCGGTGCATGAACATTCCTTATTGGTGGTGGTGGTTGATATGGAGGTTGTTGGTAAGGTTGTTGTGGTGCAGCTTGAAGTGCGGCCATCGTTGGTTCTGTCCAAGCTCCCAACGTCTTTCTTCTCCTATCCAATGCTTTACCAAAACCTATAGCATCCCACATTTCACTCTCAGTTGGCTCCGAACATTTCACCAATTCCTCATTCTCAAAATATCCCAAATTTCTCGCTAAAGCAGTCACATAGTGACCTCCACAAATTTCACTATTATCTTTGATCCCTGGTGCTCTTCTTGAAAGATATTCGGCTATAATCCATGCCGTATTCCCGTTCTTGTCTTCCTCCAACAATTTCATCAACCATAAGTCGGGTTGATTGCATTTGTCTCGGCTACCCGTTCTGTGCAAAACCCCCCCAAGCTATCAATTTTTGTAAAATTTTCATCAAAGGGTTTCTCAACCTAGACGAGTTCCTTCTATTACACCCTGGATCTCCAACTCTATTCCAATACTCCGCTATACCATCATAATCATTGTGGTATCTTGCTAACCCCACAAAATGAAGTTCAAATAATCTATGCTCCACTTCATCTTGCTCGTACAATCCTAAAGCAACCGCAAACTCTGGCAAAGTATAGGCATGCTCGTTCCCGCAAAGCCTAAACCCAATAGATGTATCCCTCACAATATCAACAACATTCCTTTCAAAATAAAACGTAGCGAAAAACTCCAAACACCACTCACGATAAACATTTTCATAAATGCTAAAAGCTCTCTCCCACGACAAATCTTCAAAACTATCTCCATCATCCTCATATAATCCGAAAACAAATCCCAATAAACTAACCTTGGCTTAGCAATCTTTCTACCCTGTAGCTTTGAAAGACGCTCCCGAAAAGCGTGCTTTTCTTCCTTTCTAAGCTTACTAAACTTCAAATTCTCATTACTCTCCGGATTAAGAGTATATGTGACCTTACTCTTTGCATTCCTTTGAATGTACTTCGTCACAATTGGATTTACCCCAACACATGATGAAATTGAACTACCTGCAACATAACTCTGTAGAAAACATAATTATTCGTTAGTATAAGAGCATAAGAACCGAGGCTGCATGATTTACAAGTCAAAAAACTCATTTTCAAAATTTTGTTTTTTCATTTACCGAGCCCTCCATCCGATCGGTAATGGCTCCAACTGAATCGGATGGTGTAAATTACCTTGCCCAACTGATCGGTTCTGCCCCGCAACCGAATCGGTTGGGGCTTACAGTGATTTTTTTTTCTTTCGACTCCAATCAACTCCTATCAATTCCTACTCCTTCCTATCCTGCATTTGATCAATTATAGTGGTTTCTATATATCCCATTCATCCTTATAACAATCCATAACATATTCATATGATTCCTCAATCCATCCTAGAACATAAGGACACTACCAAATCAAAACTCCTCAATTTGTGCTCTAATCAATAATTATTCATCTTAGCATCACTAATTAACAGCTAAATAACATCTGGGAATCAACAATTGCAACCTAAATCGATTCAAAGTTTTGACCCAATTCAATCCGAAAATTCAATAAACCAATTCTTCCTCAAAACTTAATCAATTAATCTAATTCTTTTTTCAATCTATTCCTCTATCATTTACCCATCTCTTCCAGAAAAATTACATCTTAATTCAAACTCTATCAAAAATACCCAAATTTTGACCTAATTCAATAATTCCGAATTAAAACCTAATTAACACAAATTGATGATGTTACTTACCTGTTTAGGTGCCATGGATGATCCTTTAACACTCCTGCAACTTTTAATTACCTTCTAATGGTCGAATTTTTGGAACCCAAGTTTGGTGGATTTTGTGTGTGTGTGTTTTGTATGATTTTTGAAATTCTGAGTTTATATATATCACTCCATCCGATCAGCTTTTGATCCAACCGATTCGGATTAAGTTTTCGCAAAAACTTCACTTTTTCTTTTGTCAACACTTTGTGATACTTGTGAGAACAAGTGGAAGTGTTTTTACTCTTCAAAAATGTTTTTTGTATGTAAAAATAGTCTACCACACTTAATCTACCAACTTGTTGTCCAAGTCTATCTCTACTAACTCTAAAACAAAACTAACTCTAAAAATCTAAACTAAAAACATAACTTCATAATCATAACTTAATAGAAAAACTATGAAAAACCAAGAGTCTTAACTTAAACTTAAACTTAAATTAAACTTAAATGCAACTTTAAAAATACTAGAAATGCATAAAAATTAAAAAGAAAACAAACAAATAACTCACACAAGCTTTGTGCTTTTATTCTTCAAACTTGTTCACTTGAATCTTTCATCCTTGGAAATACTCGTGCCTCAAGATATCTTCATTTTGAAACTTCTCGGACAATTTCCGGCTTGTTGTTTGCGTTTTAAATTTCCTTGCAAAGTTTCTTCCATCCGGAAAAACTAAATCAAACTTCACATGCCAATCTCCGTCTCCTTCTTCCTTCTTGTAAACACTAGAACCTTCGGGTCCCCATTCCAAATTCTTGAGTTGGACCTGTAACGATCCAAGAAAATCTGTCAACTTGTTAAACACAAAAACATTTTTAAACGGATTATAGAAAGCCTCCATTGGTACAGCTCTTTCCATTTCATCTTCAATCTCAAAATAAATCGGAGCAACCGGCCCATATTTAGGCCTCCCTTTTTCATCTCTACCCACTTCAAAACAACCCAAGTGGTCTTCCTCATCTTCTTATTCATGAACTTCCTTAACAATCTTTCCTCTAGGCTTAGGATAATACGTATGCTTCAAGATCCCATCATTAATAGTCATAATACCTCGACCCATATCTATAATAGCTCCACACGTTCTCAAAAGCGGTCTACCTAACAACAATAGTAACTCCATATACACCAGAATGTTAAGCACTAGAAAATCGGCTAAAAAGGCTTGATACCCTATTTGGACTCTAACATTCTTTAATTCTCCCATTGCCTTTGCTCGTGAATTATCGGCCATAGTGAGATTATATTGATTAGGTTGAGGGTTACTAAGTCCTAATCTCTTATACAATGGATACGGCATTACATTCACACTTGACCCTGTGTCGGCAAATGCATACATCGCATCTGTCCTATTCACCTTCATCGGCAACACAAAATTTCCCGAATCGCTCATCTTCTTAGGCAACCCATTCTCAAATAATCTCTCTCTTTCAACATCATCAAAATTCTTGTCTTCTAACCTAGCCCGTGCCATCATAACTGCATCCAACTTCTTACGATAGGTCATGTAATTATTCAACTCATCAATTACCGGCTTCTCGACCATAAGCTCATTAAACTTCATCTCCAAGTTTTCCAAAATCGCTTCCTTTTGCTCTTTAGTTAACAGTTTAACAATTTGTGGTGATTTGGGTGGTGAATTAGATGATGAAGAACTTTCATCCTTAAGGGTGGAGGGTTGGGTAAGTTTGTTAAGTGGTGTTTTCTTTCTATTCGCTTTTCCCATTTTAACAATCGCTCCCTTTCCTTCCTTCTCTTCTACCATATCATCCACATCAATCCTCATCTCTCCAAGTGCAAAGTCAATCCTACACTTAGTTTTAACCATAAAATCTCTACCAAACACAACTTCCGGTTCATCAGCATTCCCATATTCCAAAACAACAAAATCAACTTTGAAAATGTGACCATGAATATTGACACGCACATCTCTCACCATCTTTCTTCCATAATCCTCATAGGCAAGTCGAACGAAACCAAGCTTACCAAGCATATCTTCCGTAATATAGTTATCACCGAACTCAATATTAAGCTGAGCATCCCAAGCTTTTATACCTTCTACACTACAAGGTGTAGAGTACCTCATGAACGGTGCATCAAACTCCTTAGGTGGTGCTATCGTGAACACAACAACTCTCTTCTCCTTAGGCAAACAAACCCGGTTTTCTCCAACTTCTTCTTTCTTTTCAACATCAACCTTAGCTTCTTCCAAAATATTTTCCAAACGCTCCAATGAATCACCCGAGTCCTTGAACATCTCTTCCAAGTTTCTCAAGTACTCCAACACGTTGCTTAAACTCTCCATCTAGCTAAAGAAATTAACAACTATAACATAACCAAAAACATGAAAATCCAAACTATTAGCATTAGGGTTAGTCATAATCGAAACATATCAAAAATGAAATCAAATCAAGTAAACAAACAAGTTCAAACTCTCAAAACATCAAAACAACAAAAAATTAAAAATTTTAAAAATCTTTTTCGAGGCATCCATCCGATCGGTTTTACACTCCATCCGATCGGATGGTTGAATCGTAAAAATCAATTTTGCCCAACCGAATCGGATGCGGGCAACATCTGATCGGTTGGATCAAAAAACTTTTTTTTTAAACTAAATTGAAACTTTAATATAAACACTAATTCCTGAAAAAACTAATTTACTAAAAAATGAAAAATAAAACTTAATTATAACTTTAACTACCAATTAACTAATTAATAATTATTATTAACTAGCAAAATTAATAAAGACTCTTAAACTACTTAATCATTAAACATAAAATTAACTACATTAACTACTAAATTAAAAGCATTAAAAACATTAAAATGACACCATACTCATCATCAAACATATAATTAAACATCTATTCAATTATAACTATTACTATACTTAAAAAATCATTAATCTATCATTAAAAAGCCTAAATAACACTTAAACATAAAATCCTAAAAAATTTACCGAGGGCTCTAACCGATCGGATGGAGATCCATCCGATTCGTTGGTACCGAACCAAACTTTTTTTTTTACTTACACGAACTTTTAAATTTAAAAACTTATAAAACTACCAAACCAAGTCAAATAACTAAGTCCCCGGCAACGGCACCAAAAACTTGATGTGTCAAACGTGTTGCAAGTTTTAAAAATTTATAAACACGATTTATCCAATTCTCTAATTAACACATACGAGCAAGTATACTCGTCCGTGATAGTAAAAGTGGGTAAGTCGAGATCGTCCCGAGGGAGTTGGTATTAGAACTTGGTAAAATAAGTTTTTAGAAAAAGGGTTGTCAATCCAATTTGGTATAAATTCAAAAGCAAGTAAAATCCAATCGATCAAAAACATATACTTGTATGTAATTCCTTAACTAATTGTATAGAGTAATCTACAAAGGTTGGTGTAACTTGTAGTGATGCACAACTTTATATGAATGATTCACAATCAATGGTTTATCTCTTGAAAATCATTTCTAAGAATTCAATCTCCTAGTTAATTCCTTTCGGCCTTTTTAACTATTACGAGAATTCTATTAACTCTTTGTTATTTGAAAAGCATTTCTTATCTTATGAATTCCTACGAATCCTTTCGGCCCTTTCTCGTGATGAAATCATTTCCAAATCCATTTTAATGAGTTAATATGGTGCTTGTCACACACCATAGCCCATACTAATTCGTGCACTAACGTTTTGGAATAAAAACATAAAGAAAATCCTTTCGGCCCTTTTTATTCTTTAAAATTGTTTTTACCTACTAATTAAGCAAGATTAGATTGTATTTCAACAAACTCATAAAACAAGATATGTTTTCATGCATCACTGTAAAATAAGAATACTCTAACAATTGTCACATCATACACACAGGTATACCAAAAATCACTCCATATCAAACGTAATCAAACACAAGTAACAAACCATACTTTCATTCAACTTTAAGCAAAAGTAGTTCATAGTAATTTAAACAAGAGATACCTAGTTTTGGAATTACAAGAACTAAAATTGTGGAACTATAACAACCACACTCCTCCAATCGCCTATTACTACACGTAAACAACTCCACACTCGAACCACACTATTGAGACTTTAACTCAAAGTTCCTGGACGTTTTTCACAGCAATTACAAGCTTTCGGGCAATGATAATAAGTTAGTAAGGACTTGGTGTAAGCCTTTACTAGGTTTGGGGTGTCACTCTTTGTAAACTAGCCTTGTGTCCTATATATAAGTGAAAGAACACTTATCCAACAAGTAAAAACGTCCCTTATGAATTTAATAAGCAGGAAATGATAAGCCACCATGATTATGGGGCTTAAATTCGTCATTAAATGGAAATTTGTAACATCATCTTCCTTTAACCGATCGGTTCTAGGCCCATCCGATCGGTTGGAACTCTCGGTAAATCCCAACTTTCCCCATCCGAATCGGATGCGGGCTCCATCCGATCGGATGGAGGCTTCTGGCTCACACAACTTTGATTTTTTCTTTTCTTTTCTTGTCGCGAGCTTTATCCTTTGTTGTGGCATTAATTTCTTCCATAGAACTCAATCTTTTCTTGATATTTGAACATAGAAATCTTGACATTATCAAATCCTTGAGTTCTTGTGTGGTTTCTCTCTCGTTTCCATCTCGGGAATCTTCCAATGTGCATAATCACTTCAATTCTTCATCTTTTCATCATCTTTTCCTGCACTTGGCTAATGATAACGCAACTAAAAACATGCTCATTCGGAGCGTTATCACTCACCATGTCTCTTTTCCCTAGACATGGTGATTAGAGCCTCATGAAAACCCTAACCTTCCCCCTCTATAAATAAGTAACACAAACACCCTCATTTTTTTTCATATCATTCGAACAACATAAAACAATAACACACTCACTTAGCTACTGATCAAATAGCCCAAATAGAAGGTAAAGAAAGAGATTAGGAAGGATTAGAAGGAGGAGAAACCCTAGTGTTCATTTTCCAAGTCATTTCGCCAAAAACTTCCCATAATCAAATAAGTAAACAAGTAAGTAATCTAGCGCTTTTTCTTACCTTTTGTGAACTCTAAATACTCTTAAATATGTTACTAAATAAGTTGTAAAAACAAGCTAGGTCAAAATCCATGTTTTTCTTTCTTTTCTTCTTTTGTCGAGCACAAACAAAAACCCTATTTATATTATTTTTATTTATTATTATTTTTTTTCACATTACTAATCAATAAGCTATAAAACATTTAAAAGATAGATTAGATGAGATAATAATCTTGTTAACATGTATTAAAAATTATGTCGTGAACTTGAAAATCAAAAATCAACTCATTTTCTTTTTCTTTTTCTTACCGAGAAGTGTCCCAAATGCCCAACTTGGGATAATTATTTCGACATTCAAATGAAGTTAATAAAATCCGAAACATAGCGATCTTAAAGACCCCACAGCTAGCTAATTGTAGGATCAAAAGCGTCATAAAAATACTGCCTTGCCTCATTTTTATTCGTGTCCCTTTCTGCCTATCGCAAACTGAAACAAACGCACCCTTTTAATTTAATTCGAGCTAATAATCTCGAATTATAAGCTAATAAGCCGTAAAAGTGAGATTTACAATCTTATTATAACTTCTATAAATGAGTCGTAGCAAGTCGTGTCTTTTTCCTAAGCTTAAAACGCGTTAAAATGAATTAAGGACATCGAGTGAAACAATAAAAATGCTTTGAGGGTCAAAACTGCCAAAACTCTAACTATTTTTATAACTAGGACCTAATTTGAAGTCGACCTGAAGTTTAAGGGTAAAACTTGCCAAAACTGAAAGATGGAGTTTTCTTGGGCCAAAAGTGTAAATATTTCAAAGTTATTAAAACAAGGGTCATTTTTGCCAACGAACCATAGTTGAGGGTATAAATTGTCATTTTTGAAACTACAAGGGTGAAAACTGTCATTTTACAAAAGTTGAGGGGTAAAAATAGTCATTTTATGAAAGTTCAGGGTATAAATTGTCATTTTATAAATGTTCAGGAGTATAAATTGTCAATATATGAAACTATAAGGGTAAAAAGCGTAACATTTTATAATTATTACGAGAAGTATATTTCGGCTCGATTTATAATAGAAACAAGTAAACGAGATATATTTATCTCGATAACAAACAAACGAAACATAAACATAAAAACATGAAATAAGATAAAATCTTATCATCCACCAACTTTTGAAGAGACTTCATGTTGTCTCATTTAAACATTTAACTGTCAACCAAAACGTTACGAAACGAATACTAAAACTCATGTATATTTGAATACGAATACTAAAACTTGACATACCAACCCAGGTCGCGTGCCGGAGACGTTTATATACTACTAATGTGAGTTCATAGTCCTACTTTTCATACGTTTTCCAAACTTGTGGGGAGATACATGCTACAAACCAAACACAAGTATTTTTCTGTATGCTATCCTGATTGATATTGCCTAAGTTTAACTGTTCCCCCTAAAAGACCCTCAATCATGAACCATTAATCACTTTCGGGTGAACGCGAATATAGTGAATAGATCTATTGGAATTGACGACCCATTTGTGTTAGCCGGATAGGTAACCAAATGCACCTTATATTTGAGATCAATAAAGAGACTGGCAAACTCCTACTCGAGGGCATAATTGCTACATTTAATTATGTAGTAATTTACGTCAATAGTTCATTACAATGATGTCCATCCTGTTAACGTTTTGCGTGTCATGAGACTTAGGGCAATTGATGAGTGTCTAAATACTCATCATTTCTATCACATTTAGACTGCAAAAACATTTAAAAACATGCAAATATGCTTCAAAATGCAGAAAATATCATTTGATTGTGTTTTTATGTGTTTCATGTGCAAAAAAATTAAAAACAGTTGAAAAACGAACATATTTTGCATAATTGTGAATTCCAGTCCTTTAACTTTCAGAAATTGGCAAAAATAGTCCCTGGTGTTAAAAATGTGGAAAATTATCATTCAAGGTCCCTAAATTATTTAACTTTTACAATATTGGTCCTTGGATGAAAGTTTTAAAGTAATGGCAATATTGGTCCTTGGATGAAAGTTTTTAAGAAATGACAACTTAGGTCCCTGAAGTTTCAAAAATGGCAAAACTAGTCCTCGGGTATTTAGAAATTGGAATTTATCAAATATAACCCTTGTACTATTTAGAATTGGCAAAATAGACCCTTTTGATAACTTTTGGGATATTATCATTTCAGCCCTCAAAAATCCAAATGTTACACTTTTGGTCCTTGTGATTAAATCCTATCTAAAAACAAAATCCGGATCAAACAAATACCCTTTAAACCCATTTACCTAACCCAACCCATACACTAAATAATAAACCCAAATCCAAGCCCAATACCTAAACCTATGACCCGGCCCACTTCCCTGTGTTTAGCTAAATATCCCAGGGTCAAAGGAAAGTCAAACCTTCTTTCCTTAAAACCATTTACCGCCATACTACCCCCACCTCACCTCTGCAATACCACCATCAACCCATAACCCATCACCTCAACCCTTCCACCTATCTTACTACTCCCTAACAATCCAAATGCAATTAATGATTTCCCACACCTCATCAATTATCAAGTGGTTTTACCCACTAACACTTTTCTCGCCAAAATAAGAACCAAAGATTCAGATTGCTTTGAATTAATCCAATGGGTGGGAATTGATGAGAAGTCGACAAGGAAGCTGTTGGGATGTATAAAAGAAGAAGAAGACAGAAGAAATACTTTGTCACTAGTTTTAGACCAAATTCGTAGTGTAAATTTAATTATTGTCATTTCCAGTCTTAAGTTTAAGTTTGATTCTCATTTCAAGTTTGTTTTAAGTTGTTTGTACTTAATTATCTCTGTATTGTAATAATTTCACAAGTTAATGAAAATTCAGTGTTCTAGTGTTATGTTTAAATTCGAATCAAGTTAAGTTGTTAATCAAATTCCCTATTATCTGTTTCTATAAGCTCAGTTAATCTCATTATAGCTTAATATGAGCTTATTGTAGTACATTTAAGTCCTGTTCTAAGAATACCAGAAAAGTTAACCAAAGTCAACTGACTTTGGTCATATAAGCTAAGGAAGGAATAAGCTGATTTGATTAGCTTATTTGGGTATCTTTTGGCTTATTGATAAGCCTGGGTTATAATTTGTCAGCTGGGTTCATTCATTTTCAACAGAAACAGTTGTGAGTTCCAATTCTAACTTTTTTGCTTATTTTTGCTTAAGTCAATTCAGCTTATATTTATTGCTTATTTGTCATTTCTTTCTGCTTTTTAGATCAGTAATCACTTAGATAATCAGAGTTTAGGGTAAAATATGGTTTAAATTAGTATGCTGTAGTGTAAATTGCATAATCAGTTCATGTATGGGGTGTTTGGATCAGCATGTATTTCTGTGTTTCAGTTTGTGTAGAGTAGTGTTTACAGTTTGTTTAACTCATATTAGGCTAAGTTAGTATAGTTGCATCAATAAACCCATAGGTCTAATAGCAAATAGTCAAAATTGCATCTCTAATGGCCTTAATCTGTTAACTGTTAGTTGATCAGGATGGATTTTGCATCAAATCAGCTCACAAGTGGTTGATTTAGGTTAAATTAGTTGATTCATGGCTTATTACATCATAATAACTAGATTAGAAGCAATCAAATTTGGAATAAGTCAAAATATAGAAAACTGCAAAAAGTTAAAAATGGGATTTAATGCAGTTTTTGGCATCTGATCTAGCCTCTAATTAGGGTTCAATTGGCTATTTAGATTTGGGGCTTTTTGGATTTTTATATAGCTTATAGTACAGGGTAGCTTTTGCCCCCATAATATTTTGCTTCTCAGCTTATTTAGTGTGCTTAATCTGTCTGCAAGTTGGGCTGTTTTCCTGATTTTTTTGCATTAACTAGTGCACTGTTCAAGTGCTTATCTTTCTTATCACTTGTGCTTATTTGTATTTTTAAGTTGTTTTAAGCTTATTTTAGTATATTAATCTGCTTCTAAGCCTGTGGTACTTTTTAGTGCTGTTTAGCTTATTTTTGGGCTTATTCCAAACTGCTTATCTGCCCAAAACTGCTTATTAGGCTTATATAAACTCCACTTTTATTTTTCCTAGCTTTCTAATAATATTTTAGATTTACCTTGAAATTTTCATAATTTTCCTAAGTCATTTAATATTTTTAATCTTTTTAATTAGTTTCTAATAGTAATTAAATCATAATAAATAGAATATTAATCAGAAAAATATAATTCTAATTTTCATAATTTTATTTCATTAATTATATTCTAGGAAAAATATAATAACATTTTTATACCTTAAGAAAAACAAAAACAGAAAAATAAGTGATAGCTTCTCTTTAATAGATTTTATCTTTTTTATTTTTAATTAAGTAATTTTCATTTTAATAATTTTCTTAGCTTCTTTTCACTTAATAATATTTATATAAAAATTTTAAGATTTTTCTTTGTTTATTTAGTATTTATTATAATTTAAATTAGTTTTAAATAATTATTAAATAATAAATAATTAATAATAATTAGATAAAAAGTGTTAAAAATATAATTTAAGTTTTAAAATAAGTTTTAAGTAATTTTACATTTTTAGCTTTCAATTTTATATATTTCAGTTTTTGTCCCATTTTAAATTCCCCGTTACGCGTTTTCAGTTTAGTTTAATTCGCGTTTAATTTTCTTATATATATTTGTTTGTTTCTCAATTTGTTATTTAGAATTATTAAAAAAGCAAAATCCAAAATATCTAATCATCTGTCACTCTAATCCTAACTTTCCACAGTTTGCCCATTCACACCTCGTTGGATAACGATTCGGGTAATTACTTACCTGTCTTCACACTACACACGAACGTGAGTTTTTGCAAGTATCCTTTTTTACAAAGGGGTAATTTATAATTATTCACGCGTATCCGCTGTCTGCATTTATTTATAAGTGTATTCGGCACGGATCAAATTTTGGCGCCGCTGCCGGGGAGGTTGTTCTGCGACAATCGTGTAGAGTTTTAGCGATTAGTGATTTGAGATCCTTCTTCCAGAAGTTCCTATTTCCCATAAACCATATAAAAATACAAAAATATTTTTCTTTTCTTTTTATATATTATATTATCATATAAAAAATTAAAAACCCAAAAACATTTTCCGTTTTCTTTGTTTAAACAAACAATAAAATTTACCATCGAGAACCAAGACAGAGTACTACCTAACTGGGGGTACGACCATAATAAGTTCCCAAACATCAGATTTAAAACTTGCCTTTGTATCACTTGCGAATATCGGCTCACCTTTGATTGATAAACAAACTATAACGGAGGTTTAAGGATAGTTTGACATTAAATTGTCGAACTGAAAGAAGCGGGTTTTTAAGGAGCATTAATTGCCCACCTTTGCTTCTCCGCCACTCTGTGCTTTTTTCAGTCAGAGAGCTACCGTACACTGGTTGATTTAAGGTTTAAGTTCCTTGTGTTTTGCTTTGATCTTGTTTTGATTGGTAAAACCAAAAAACCCAAAAATATTCATCTTTTCCTTCTCGCCCTTTTTGATTCTTTATCCCTTTACCCTCTATCCATTTGATTCCAAACTTCTTATACCTTTCTTCTATGGCGTCTCTCGGGAACAAATGTTTGAATTGTAAAAGCCCGTTGATTGACAGCCTTCGTTGTTCAAAGTGTGCGTGTAAGCTGTGTGGAGAGCATGCACCAAAGGATCGTGGATCTTGTTATTGGTGTAAAGAAGCCCTCAAAAGAGTGCTTAATTTCATCAATGATTCTCAAAATCCTTTCGACTACCCTTCAGAGCCTGAGATACGTGCTATTAATGACAAACCGTCAAGAATTAATCCAGACCTTTCACAATTTACGGTTAAAAGTTTGTCAAGAGAACGTACCGAGCTTAGAACGGTGACTAAAAAGGATGACTTGCCTAATCTTCACGTTTATCAAGGACAAGAACCAGAGGCCATAACGGAAGTGGTGGAAATTCCTAGCTCTCAGAGCACACCACTTGTCCCACCTCCGGATTTTATTCCTTGTGTCGGTTGTGGTGAGCCGCTTTTCGGTTTGCCATGTCATTGGTGTACATGCGAACAATGTGGTAATGATATTCGAGACGGAAGTTGTTTGTTTTGCGGTTCAAGGAATTCAATTACTTATGATCCAAATTCTTTCAATGAACCGCCAAATTTCTCCAACTACTCTCCACAGCCCCAAATGTCTTCATCTTACAACTATGGTTGTGACCAGTGTGGGGGACCTCCTAATGGTGGAAATTGCCATGGTTGTAGCATTGTGAATCCGGGAAACGGGTTTGTCTATGACCAATATCCTTATGATTCGCCGAATCAGTCACAACAAATGTATTGTTGTGAGTACTGTGGTGGTCCACATTATGAATCCGATTGTCAAACGAGGACCCCGCTTGTCTATGAGCATGACCCTTGTGACAATTATGATCATTCTTATCACGACCAGCCTCCACAGCATCAAACGATTCAAACTCAGCCTCAGCTACCTCTTGAAGGATCTTTCGAAGATGTATTCCAAAAACTTAAAAATTTTGCGGATACACTCAATGATTCGGCTGTTAGGCATACCCAAAATGATCGTCATGGTGAATCTATGGAAGAGATACTTGCCATAGAAAGAGCTGCACACAATCGTTTATTATTTAAACAGGCGTGCATGCTCGATGACGAAGATGAAGACGACGAGGAGAGTACTATTCCTGTTAGTGATATCATTTCTCAACTCCCTCAGTCTATTGCAATCACATCATTCTTTCCAACTTTGGACCCCAAGGACTCTCTTATTATGGGGGATGAGCCTATTAGCACTATTCCTGAAAAGGAATCGGACGAATTCATAACGTCTAGTGCTGAGAACCTTATCCCAATCCCAAGTGAGTCTGAGGATATGTCCGACAGTGAAAGTGATGGTTCTTTTTGTAGTGATCATCCTTTTGATACTACTGATGATTTTTCCGGGACGTTTTCTAACCCTCTTTTCAATGATTCTTTCGGGATTTTCTCTAATCCCCTTTTCAAATCAAATGATGATTTTTCCTCTAGTGATGATGAATCACTTTCTGATGAGGAAGTTCAAAATGAAAGTCTCAAAGTCCATTCAAATTCTCTTTTTGAATTTGACGATGAGTGCTTTTCTATCAAAATAAATCCTCTCTTTGATGAAGAGTTAGAAAACGATGAGGTCAAGGACTCTATTATTCATAAACTTGATGATGTGACCTCAACTCTTAATCCCGATCTTTCTCCGACATATGTGCCAATTCCTTCTGAGGATCGCCATTATATTGACTTCACATATGTCGTTCGAGTTTTTCTACCTTTCTGCCCTTATAAGGATGCTTGTCCTTTCCCTCACTCGTTTGGGAATGAGAACAAAGTCTTTGACCCCGGCATTTTCATTTATCATTTGTGAGCCAGGTCTGTGTATATCTCATCGGTGTGGAACTTTCATGAAATTCAATGTTTTTCTAAACACATTGAATGAAAGTCCGATGGAGATGGTTTCTTCCACTTGCTTCCCTAAGAACCAATGAATGCGGGGTCGAGTCAAGCTAGTGACTCGGTGAACAAAAATATTAGCACACCATATGGGTTTTCACCCATATTTCTGACTTCTTTCTCTGTTCTACCACCTAAGTGTGGGGGAGATGCCCGTATGTTATATATATGTAAGTTTTCATGAAAAAAAAAAGTGTGTATATATAATGGCTATTAGTATTTCCCTTTCACGTTCTAAGTGTTGGTTTAACAACCGGTACTTTGAATATTGAGGGCAATATTCAGTTCTAAGTGTGGGGGGGGGGGGGGAATTCTGGCGAATTTGATCAAATGTGTACCTTCTTGTGCCCTAGTTCCCCATTTTGGCCAAAATTTTAAAATTTTTTCTCACTTAGAACGCAATAAATGGTTATCAGTCCGCCATGTCTAACCCACATAAGGATTGGCTAATCCAGGAGCAAACGGCTCTTGGTAAAGATATATCAAATCCGTTTATGGCTTACAATTTGCCAAAAATTGTATGGTTTTCGACTCACCATATCTTTATAAGTGAAGAGTTGGCTAGTCCAGAAGCAAATGGCTTCTGGTAAAGACAAATCAAATCCGTTGACAGCTGATGGTTTGCTTAAAATCATTTGGTTATCAGTGTACCAAAGTATCACATACTAAAACATTGGCTACTCCAGAAGTAATGGCTATCTGGTAAAGAGTAAAATCCATTAAATTTTCAAAAAAGATTGCTAGGGACTAGCAATAGTTTAGTGTGGGGGATTGATGAGTGTCTAAATACTCATCATTTCTATCACATTTAGACTGCAAAAACATTTAAAAACATGCAAATATGCTTCAAAATGTAGAAAATATCATTTGATTGTGTTTTTATGCGTTTCATGTGCAAAAGAATTAAAAACAGTTGAAAAATGAACATATTTTGCATAATTGTCAATTCCAGTCCTTTAACTTTCAGAAATTGGCAAAAATAGTCCCTGGTGTTAAAAATGTGGAAAATTATCATTCAAGGTCCCTAAATTATTTAACTTTTACAATATTGGTCCTTGGATGAAAGTTTTAAAGTAATGGCAATATTGGTTTTTGGATGAAAGTTTTTAAGAAATGACAACTTAGGTCCCTGAAGTTTCAAAAATGGCAAAACTAGTCCTCGGGTATTTAGAAATTGGAAATTATCAAATATAACCCTTATACTATTCAGAATTGGCAAAATAGACCCTTTTGATAACTTTTGGGATATTATCATTTCAGCCCTCAAAAATCTAAATGTTACACTTTTGGTCCTTGTGATTAAATCCTATCTAAAAACAAAATCCGGATAAAAAAAATACCCTTTAAACCCATTTACCTAACCCAACCCATACACTAAATAATAAACCCAAATCCAAGCCCAATACCTAAACCCTATGACCCGGCCCACTTCCCTGTGTTTAGCTAAATATCCCAGGGTCAAGGGAAAGTCAAACCTTCCTTCCTTAAAACCATTTTCCGCCATACTACCCCCACCTCACCTCTGCAATACCACCATCAACCCATAACCCATCACCTCAACCCTTCCACCTATCTTACTACTCCCTAATAATCCAAATGCAATTAATGATTTCCCACACCTCATAAGTTATCAAGTGGTTTTACCCACTAACACTTTTCCCGCCAAAACAAGAACCAATGATTCAGATTGCTTTGAATTAATCCAATGGGTGGGAATTGATGAGAAGTCGACAAGGAAGCTTTTGGGATGTATAAAAGAAGAAGAAGACAGAAGAAATACTTTGTCACTAGTTTTAGACCAAATTCGTAGTGTAAATTTAATTATTGTCATTTCCAGTCTTAAGTTTAAGTTTGATTCTCATTTCAAGTTTGTTTCAAGTTGTTTGTACTTAATTATCTCTGTATTGTAATAATTTCACAAGTTAATGAAAATTCAGTGTTCTAGTGTTATTGTAGTACATTTCAGTCCTGTTCTAAGAATACCAGAAAAGTCAACCAAAGTCAACTGACTTTGGTCATATAAGCTAAGGAAGGAATAAGCTGATTTGATAAGCTTATTTGGGTATCTTTTGGCTTATTGATAAGCCTGGGTTATAATTTGTCAGTTGGGTTCATTCATTTTCAGCAGAAACAGTTGTGAGTTCCAATTCTAACTTTTTAGCTTATTTTTGCTTAAGTCAATTCAGCTTATATTTATTGCTTATTTGTCATTTCTTTCTGCTTTTTAGATCAGTAATCACTTAGATAATCAGATTTTAGGGTAAAATATGGTTTAAATTAGTATGCTGTAGTGTAAATTGCATAATCAGTTCATGTATGGGGTGTTTGGATCAGCATGTATTTCTGTGTTTCAGTTTGTGTAGAGTAGTGTTTACAGTTTGTTTTATATTAGGCTAAGTTAGTATAGTTGCATCAATAAACCCATAGGTCTAATAGCAAATAGTCAAAATTGCATCTCTAATGGCCTTAATCTGTTAACTGTTAGTTGATCAGGATGGATTTTGCATCAAATCAGCTCACAAGTGGTTAATTTAGGTTAAATTAGTTGATTCATGGCTTATTAAATCATAATAACTAGATTAGAAGCAATCAAATTTGGAATAAGTCAAAATATAGAAAACTACAAAAAGTCAAAAATGGGATTTAATGCAGTTTTTGGCATCTGATCTAGCCTCTAATTAGGGTTCAATTGGCTATTTAGATTTGTGGCTTATTGGATTTTTATATAGCTTATAGTACAGGGTAGCTTTTGTCCCCATAATATTTTGCTTCTCAGCTTATTTAGTGTGCTTAATCTGTCTGCAAGTTGGGCTGTTTTCCTGATTTTTTTGCATTAACTAGTGCACTGTTCAAGTGCTTATCTTGCTTATCAATTGTGCTTATTTGTATTTTTAAGTTGTTTTAAGCTTATTTTAGTATATTAATCTGCTTCTGAGCCTGTGGTACTTTTTAGTGCTGTTTAGCTTATTTTTGGGCTTATTCCAAACTGCTTATCTGCCCAAAACTACTTATTAGGCTTAGATAAGCTCCACTTTTATTTTTCCTAGCTTTCTAATAATATTTTAGATTTACCTTGAAATTTTCATAATTTTTCTAAGTCATTTACTATTTTTAATCTTTTTAATTAGTTTCTAATAGTAATTAAATCATAATAAATAGAATATTAATCAGAAAAATATAATTCATATTTTCATAATTTTATTTCATTAATTAGATTCTAGGAAAAATATAATAACATTTTTAGACCTTAAGAAAAACAAAAACAGAAAAATAAGTGATAGCTTCTATTTAATAGATTTTATCTTTTTAATTTTTAATTAAGTAATTTTGATTTTTATAATTTTCTTAGCTTCTTTTCACTTAATAATATTTATAGAAAAAGTTTTAGATTTTTCTTTGTTTATTTAGTATTTATTATAATTTAAATTAGTTTTAAATAATTATTAAATAATAAATAATTAATAATAATCAGATAAAAAGTGTTAAAAATATAATTTAAGTTTTAAAATAAGTTTTAAGTAATTTTACATTTTTAGGTTTCAATTTTATATATTTCAGTTTTGTCCCATTTTAAATTCCCCATTACGCGTTTTCAGTTTAGTTTAATTCGCGTTTAATTTTCTTTTATATATTTGTTTGTTTCTCAATTTGTTATTTAGAATTATTAAAAAAGAAAAATCCAAAATATCTAATCATCTGTCACTCTAATCCTAACTTTCCACAGTTTGCCCATTCACACCTCGTTGGGAAATGATTCAGGTAATTACTTACCTGTCTTCACACTACACACGAACGTGAGTTTTTGCAAGTATCCTTTTTCACAAAGGGGTAATTTGTAATTATTCACGCGTATCCGCTGTCTGCATTTATTTATAAGTGTATTCGGCACGGATCAGCAATATACTCAACTGTAATATTACTGATTTACTTTCTACTTAGCTTGTGTTCAACTAATTATAACTTTAAACACTATGGATTCACTCAACCTTTGTGTTGACTTTTTAGCATGTTTTATCTCAGGTAACTAAAAGCACAACTTGGCACGGAGTGACAATGGACTTTCTTCTTATAAAAAGAGTGTCCATTTTGTTATCATTCAACAAATAATGTATCTTTTATAACGTATTTCGAAACTTTCCGCTGGGACCTCTATTATGTAACTCTGATTTAAATAAAAGAATGATAACAATTTTATTTAAAACGTCTCTTTTCGAGTCGTTTTCTATTTTCATGACTACGATACCTGAAGTAATACCCCAACTTATATTCCGCTGCGTATATCGAAAATGGGGGTGTTTCCTATTGGTATCAGAGCCATGGTTATAGAGAACAGGGTGTAAACCTAAACTATAACCACTTTTCACAAACTTAACTAAAGTCCTCCGTGCCACAACGCCACTAAAACATTACTTATGCATGTTTATGCTGATTATTTAGTTACATAGTGAAATATTTATGATTACCGGGTTATTACAGAGTTATGTCTCCCTCTACCTCTCATTATTATTATCTTATCGGTTTTGGATTCTGAGCCCGAGGAGACTATTCCCTCCACACCAGTTGATTCCCCAGCACCCAGCCGTGCTACATTAGATACGTAGTCTGATCCCTCAGAGGAGTCATCTGAGGAGGTCACAGTTGTACCTGATATCGACCCAGCACCGAGGCATGTTACGGAGTCAGATGACGTTACGACGGTACCTGATATCGATTCATTACCTGACGATCCGTATATACTTGCTAGGAGAGGATATCATACGTTTGCAGAGGCAAAGCCATCCGAGTCGAATTCTTCTTCGTCTTCTGAGTCACTACCAGCACTACCTTCTCCGATTAGACATAGGAGAGTTTGAGTCTTACAGCCTTATGAACCGGAGACGTTCATTCAAGCATTCCGTCGTCATCCTAACGGTCCAGTCAGAAAGAATACACCATGAAAACGGGTATTTCGTATCCAACCACGTGTTGCTGAAGTACCACCACCTGTACCATTAGCACCACCATCATCATCCTCACTGGATACACCACCAGTTCGCCCTAGGAGAACCCGTGAGTCCGCACGAAAAAGGACATTTCCCGTGCCCTCACCACCAGTATCACCACCGTCACCTCTACATTTGGACATGGTACCCACGTATGTATCACCCTCAGTTCCGGTATCTTCACCACCACCTACATCATCACTTCCTTCCCGAGATGCTATCCCTGAGGAAGCAATGCCAACTCAAAAGAAGACCCGCTTCTCTAAACCATTATCCACGGATTTTACTCCCCCTTCTCAGCCATTTAGGCTCAGTGAGGAGGCTAAAGCCGCTATTTCCTGATACCACTCATTACCTAGATCACCCTCTCCAGATACCATCTCTACCCTCATGGCACGTATGGATCGCCATGAGGAACAGATTGAGACTGCATTGGGTCATCTCGATGAGCTACCTCTCGAGCGTATAGAGATGATGGAGTATACAACTGAGAACTTGATAAATAGCCAAACGACCATGCAACAAGAGTTAGGTGCCTTGAACACCGAGTTACAGGAAACTCGTGAGCAGATACATGAATTGGAGGAACAACATGGACAGTTGTGTCATGAGATACCACTGCCATACGACATGGATGAGTTAATATCACAGGCTATGATGATGCAGAGTGATGAGCTAGTAGTGGCTTACTCTAGAATTGCCACACTAGAGGAGGTAGTGATGGACATCCAGGCTCAGTATCAGGAGGATACATAGATCCTTCTCAGAATGATTGTAAATCTTGATAATCATATCGGAGGAGCACCTGGCGGTCATTAGATTAGGTCTTTATCTATCAGCTTTTGTACTATATCCCAGCCACGGGGTGTGGCATAAATATAACGCTTCTATCAATTTTTTTATATATATAACAAATTATCAAGTTATTTATGGCTATATGTGGTTGTGGTTTTCTTGTATTTTGCTGTGTTACGATATTGACTGATGTGAGCCAGTGTTGATCATTTTCATACATGTATGACAGTATTTAGACATGTTGTGATCTTACGATTATCGTGGATTTAAATTGTTATGGTCTTATACTGTGGCAACGTTATTATGCGAATTCTAAACATGTGTTTTATTGTGGTATTAATAGGAATATGCCTCGTACTCCACCTCCAGAACCAGCCATGTCCTAAGCTGCTATCCGAAAACTAGTTACAGACAATGTTGCTACAGCACTTGAGACTCAAGCAGCAACAATGGCCTGTTCTGGAAGCACTAGCAGACCCAATGGAGAAAGTGAGACAGCTGCAACTCGCAAGTGCACTTATAAGGACTTCATAAACTGCAAACCAACTTTCTTTAAAGGAACAGAAGGAGCAACTGAGTTGGCTCGTTGGTTTGAGCGTATGAAAATAGTCTTCGTGAGAAGTGGGTGTACTGAAGACTGTAAGGTTACTTTTGCTTCAGGGACTTTCTTGGATGTTGCCCTGTCTTGGTGGACTTCTACCGCCCAAACTATGGGTGTTGAAGCAGCTCACCAACTCACTTGGGATGAATTCAAGAAGAAAATGCTAAAGAAATACTGCCCCCGTACTGAGATTAAAAAGCTGGAGGATGAATTTCACCAGCTAGTTGTGAAAGGAACTGATCTCAAGGCCTACAATAGGAGGTTTCAGGAACTTGCTATCCTGTGCCCAACTGTTGTACCTGATCATGAGAAAACATTGGAGAAGTAAACTGAAGGATTAGCTCGAAGTATCGAGGGAAATGTTACTGCATCCAAGCCTCAGTCATTGGAAGAGGCAACTACCATAGCCCAACAGTTAATGGATCGTGAAATCAAGCGTAGTTCCACCCAAGGAAGTTATGATAACAAGCGAAAGCTTGATGATCGGAGAACCACCCATCACCACAACAACCATCCCAACAACAACAACTGCCACAACCATAACAACAACTACCGCTATAACCATAACAACTATCAACAAAACCGTAACAATCACCACCACCAACAAAACTGCAGGCAGGAAACTTCCAGAGCCTATGCAGCCACACCTGCTGAAGGGAGTGGTTATATTAGAAGAAAACCATAGTGCAATCAATGCTTGTTGCACCACTATGGTCCATGCACTGTTAAGTGCGCAAAGTGCCAGAAAGTTGGACATCAGACCAAAGACTGTAAAGCAACAGGAGCAAATCTACAGCCAGTAATCATAACTTGCCACGGATGTGGTGAGAAGGGGCATTACAAGAACCAGTGCCCGAAGCCGAATGCCAACCAGAACAATGGTGCCCGAGCTTATGTGCTAGGAGATGGAAACGCACAACAGAACCCGAATGTGGTCACGGGTACGTTCCCTCTCAACCAACATCTAGCTAAAGTATTATTTGATAAAGGAGCCAATAAAAGCTTTATATCTCTTACTTTTGCTTCTTTACTCAAACTTACCCCCAATGCCTTAGACAACACCTACGAAATTGAGCTAGCTAATGGAAATTTAGTAGCCACTAACTCTATAATCTGAGGTTGCACCTTAACATTACTAAACCAACCTTTCGACTTTGACCTCATGCCCATCGAACTCGGTAGCTTCGACATAATCATTGGTATGGTTTGGTTATCCAAATACCATGCAAGGATTTTATGTGACGAGAAAGTGGTTCACATCCCTTTTGAGGGTGAAACTTTGATTATTCGGGGTAATCAAAGTAAGACTAGATTAAGTAGTATATTTTGTCTCAAAACCATGAAGTATATCGACAGAGGATGTCACGTTTTCTTAGCTCATGTAACTGAGAAGAAAATAGATGAGAAACGGCTAGAAGATATGCCTGTAGTAAGAGACTTTCCTGAAGAGTTGCCTAGACTACCACCTGTTCGTCAGGTAGAGTTTCAGATCGACTTGGTGCCAAGAGCAACACCAGTAGCATGAGCACCTTACCATTTAACACCATCGGAGATGCAAGAACTATCCGACCAACTGCAAGAGTTGTTGGATAGAGGTTTTATCCGACCAAGCTCTTCGCCTTGGGGAGCTCCTGTCCTATTTGTCAAGAAGAAGGATGGATCTTTTTTGGATGTGTATCGATTACCGGGAGTTGAATAAACTTACGGTGAAGAATCGATATCCATTGCCAAGGATCGATGATCCGTTTGACCAACTACAAGGATCGAGTGTATACTCAAAGATTGATTTGAGATCGGGTTATCATTAGCTGCGTGTCAGGGAAGATGATATTCCTAAAACAGCTTTCAGAACAAGATACGGTCACTATGAATTTCAAGTGATGCCATTTGGGTTAACTAATGCACCAGCCGTGTTTATGGATCTCATGAACCGCGTGTGCAAACCCTATCTAGACAAATTTTTGATTGTATTCATTGATGATATTCTTATCTATTCTCGGAGCGAAGAAGAACATGCAGAGCATTTAAGGATTATTTTGGAATTACTCAAGAAAGAACAACTGTACGCTAAATTTTCCAAGTGTGATTTCAGGATTCACACTGTGCAGTTTCTTGGGCATGTGATTGATCGCCACAGTATTCACGTGGATCCTTCCAAAATATAAGCTGTCAAGAATTAGCCGACACCTACAACCCCCACTGAGGTGCGTCAATTTTTAGGACTTGCTGGCTATTATCGGAGATTCATAGAGGGATTCTCGAAAATTGCCAAGCCTTTAACGGAGTTAAGTCAAAAGAACAAGAAATACATTTGGGGAGAAGATTAAGAGAAAGCTTTCCAGCTGTTAAAGCAAAAGCTTTGCGAAGCTCCAATTCTAGCCTTACCTGAAGGAAACGACGATTTTGTTGTTTATTGTGACGCATCACACCAAGGGTTAGGCGCGGTATTGATGCAAAGGAATAAAGTTATTGCTTATGCCTCCTGACAGCTCAAGCCTCATGAGGAGAATTACACGACTCATGATCTCGAGCTAGGAGCAGTTGTGTTTGCTCTAAAAATCTGGAGACATTATCTATACGGCATGAAGTGCATTGTATTCACAGATTACAAGAGCCTTCAGCATATTCTTGATCAGAAAGAATTAAATATGGGGCAACACCGATGGTTAGAGTTGTTAAGTGACTATGACTGTGAAATTAGTTACCACCCTAGGAAAGCAAGTGTCGTAGCAGATGCTTTAAGCAGGAAGGAACGGATTAAGCCTCTTCGAGTCAGAGCTTTAGTCATGACCATGAACTTGGACCTGCCATCCCAAATTCTCAATGCACAAGCTGAAGTAGTAAAGGAAGAAAACATTCAAGCTGAGAATTTAAGAGGTATGGACAAGGCGTTTGAACTTCGTCCTGATGAAACTCGTTGTATAAAGAACAGGAGTTGGTTACCGCCCTTTGGTGATATAAGAAATGTGATTATGCATGAATCACATAAGTCAAAGTATTCTATCCACCCAGGTTCTGAAAAGATGTATCAGGATCTCAAAAAGCTTTACTGTTGGCCAAACATGAAAGCTGACATCGCTGAGTATGTCAGTAAATGTTTGACATGTGCACGAGTTAAGGCCGAACATCAAAAGCCGTCTGGCTTATTGACACAACCAGAGATTCCTGAATGGAAGTTGGAAAGAATAACCATGGATTTCATCACCAAATTACCTAGGAAATCAAGCGGGTGTGACACTATTTGGGTCATCGTTGATCGTCTTACGAAATCAGCGCATTTTCTGCCAATCAAGGAGACAGATGAGATAGAAAGTCTAGCACGATTATATTTTAAAGAAGTAGTCTCACGACATGGAGTACCATTTTCCATTATCTCGGATCGTGATTCTCGTTTCACATCCCGATTTTGGGAAACGCTTTAGAAAGCCTTGGGTACTCAGTTAGATATGAGCACTGCTTATCATCTACAGACCGACGGACAAAGCGAAAGAACTATACAAACACTGGAAGATATGCTCAGGGCATGTGTAATAGATTTTGGTAAAGGATGGGATAGACATTTTCCTTTGGCAGAATTCTCATACAATAATAGTTACCATGCGAGTATTAAAGCAACACCATTCGAAGCACTTTATGGATGAAAGTGCCGATTACCCGTTTGCTGGGCGGAAGTCGGAGAATTCCAACTTACCGGACCAGAAATAATTCAGGAAACCACCGATAAAAATAGTGCAAATTCGACACGTTTACAAGCCGCACGAGATAGGCAAAAGAGCTATGCAGATGTAAGGCGGAAGCCTATGGAATTTGAAGTTGGGGACAGAGTCATGTTAAAGGTATCACCATGGAAAGGTATGGTTAGATTCGGAAAGCAGGGAAAGTTGAATCCCAGATACATCGGGCCATTCAAGATTCTGGAGAGAATCGACCCAGTAGCCTACAAAATTGAACTTCCTGTAGAGCTCAGTAAAATATGTCCTATCTTCCACGTCTCTAATCTGAAGAAGTGTCTATCAGATGAAACACTTGTTATCCCCATGAAAGAGCTTCGTCTCAATGAAAAACTCAATTTTGTGGAAGAACCTGTGGAGATCATGGACAGAGAAGTTAAACAATTAAAGCGAAGCCGTGTTCCCATCGTTAAGGTTAGATGGAACTCTAAGAGAGGACCAGAATTCACCTGGGAACGAGAAGATCAAATCCGGGCAAGATACCCACACCTTTTTCCCAACACCCCGACCAACACAGACTGAATCTCGGGACGAGATTCCTTCAACGGGGGGATACTGTAACCAATTGTAAAATTTCACTCTGTAATAAACTATTTCATATTCTATATAAAGAATACTTATCCTTTTTCTACGTATAATTTTTTTTATCTGATCATAACTATTATCTAATGTGACGTAACTCACATCCTCGATAAACGTGCTCTCACACGGACCAACATCAACTTAATTACTTAATGTTTATTTCACATAAACATTTATATATGTCAAGTGTAAAAATCCTACAATATGCCATTTGCCACTGTACGTTAATTCGTTAACGTACGACTAATAAACGTTCAAATTAAACATTTCTTATATATTAGAGTGTCTACGAAACCCTAAACCATTATAACAATGAATATGAGTAACTAAACCCTAAAACACTAAAGTCAACTCATTCAAGCTAAGGTACAAGCTCCTAAAGCCCAGAAACCCCTAAATTCACTTTAACTCCCGATACAAACCCTAAATTCACCGAACTATGATTTTATGTAACAAAATCATAAACCCTAATTAATATATATATGATTTTTACAAAGTATAAGTGTACAAGTCTTTCAACCTAAAGTACAAGCCTTTAATGCATGAAAACTAAATAATAACATAAATCTCATTATAAACCTAAATGTACTCATTTTAAAGCACACTATACAAGTCTTTTATACACCAACCTTAAAAATAGATTTCTTAAGCATACTAAATTTAAGTACAAGTCCCTAAACCTAATGTACAAGTATTCAATGCATAAAACTTAAAACTACATTCAATTATCTTTAAACTTAATTAAACTAACATATAATTAAATTAACTTAAGCAAAAATTAAAAATATATTTTCTATATTTCTTGAACTATAGTACAACCTTAACTAGCCTATGGTACAACCCTTTAAAGCACAATGTGATTCCTTCCCTTTTAGGTACAAATCGACACAAAATATAAGACATACAAGCCCTAGATTTTTCTTTCGCCCAATAACTAACCAAACCAAGCCTTAAACCAAACTTGTTGCTTCACTTAAACCCTATGTACAACATTCTATAGCCAATGTACCACCCTTTAAAGCCCATTCGATCCCTATTAAATTTTCTAGTTCGATCCTAACTAAATTAAACCAAACCATTACAACACTTAATTCTAAGCAACCTTTGCACCACAAGTCCCCTTCTTGGTCTAATATAACCCCAACACACCATGTTTCCCTAGATATTTGCCCTAGTCAAAGAAGGTAGGTAAATTCTATGCTTGAGGTAGAAACACATCAACTCATTCACATGGTGTTAGCATTTAAATTATTATTCAAGTGATGGTCATTTGTAACTTTAATACATGTGTGTCGAGTAGGTTATGTAAGTCTAGAAAAGTTGGGCTTTTGATGTTATTATATGTAAGAAAAGCTCAAGTAATGTATAGCCCATAAAAATCCCAATCAAATCCCAAAAGGAAACCCATACAAGGAAGTAGGGCGTCATATGGTTTATAGCTATAAATAGCACACTTTCTCCATAAAACAAAAGTGTGCCTCAAGATAGAGAAAAAGTGAGAGAGTGTGAGCTGTTATTATTTGTATGAGTTGGCTTATCTTTCAAGTTAATATATATCAGTCAATGTTTAAAGATCCATTCTCTTCATCTTTATTTCTTTATTGTATTATCTTTGAGTGTCACGTTAGAGTTTATATTGTTTAGTTAGGTGATAAAGTTGTGTTCTTTAGTCATTACAAGTGGTATTTTTGAGGGGGAGAAATGTGATTATAATGTGATCTCAGTTGAATCTCAAAAGAGCTCGACACAGATTAACCCTTGAATTGACGAAAACTAAATGTCAGTAATCGAAAAGACTTGTCCGGGACGGGTAATAATTTCAAGCTGGTTATCCAGTGATGTAAACGTGTCTCGCAAAGGACTTGTCTGAGTAGAATGTACCAATTCGAGAGATTATTCTTTTGATATGATCGGGACAGGTAATAATTTCAAGCTAGTCCAACTAGTGATGTAAACGTGTCTCGCAATGGTCATATTAACTGAAAATCGATCAATTCAAATGTGCAAACTCTATCCAACATGTGCAAATCTTTCTTAAATCTCATAAGCACATGTGAAGGGGGAGTATTTCAGAAAATGCAAAAACTCTCAAAGTGTTAACCAAAATGTGTTTACTCATAAACACTTTGAGAGATTTTCACAAAAGGTTTTATGGCATGTGATCGATAATCTAGGATAATCATGGAGTAATAAGGTGATTATGGTTAGGTTATGTCTTATGATTCGCCAGGGCCGGAGGGATCTACCCAAGGACAATTCCTAATTCCAATAGATTAGAATTAGAAGTCCTTAGGTAAGATTGAAAAAAAGGAGTAAGTGAGAAAGGGAAAGAAGGGGTTGAAGAATTAAAAAGAAAAGTCTAATGAAAGGGTGAAAAGAAATAGCCCTCCATGAAAACTTAGGGCAAAAACCGGGTCAATACATCTGCTATCGGTATTCACTAAGGTGATACTGATATTGAAGACAAGACGTCATGGACCCAGAGACGCGCTGCACAAACCCCTCCTAGCCACTCAGATATCTCTTAAAAGATATTTGTTTCATTTCTCACGGAGAACACTGCATAATCTATCGGCCTCTCATTCCGAGATGTGTTGATATTGAAAAGGTGGCACTCTGCTCCATGCCTCCGACTACTAAAACCAATAACACTTCCATAAGAATACCCTTGTGTTCACCAAAAAGGACACAAGGTGTGCATGAGTCTTATTGAGACCCGAAGATCTTGCCATTTATATCATGATGGTTACGTGCTTCAAACAGTCTACAGTCGTGGGGTGATCTCCAGCGACTCACTGAATTGTGGGTGAACTTCGGTGTGTCCGTGTAAGCCCTCTCGGGGGTATCCGGTTCAGAACGGCCTGGGGAAGGATTAGAGAAAGTCTTCACACTATGCTGTTGACAATCTCAAAGTCCTAACCTGTAAGCGCTGGATGATTATTACTAACAGTTTTATGCAGCTACCTATAAACATCCATCAACCATCATCAGATTCATCAAACTTCTTCACCTCAACATACTCATACTTATGAAGAACATCCCCAACAAAGCTCAAGTGTAAAAAGTTCAAGACAGAAGGATTAAGTTAAAGACAGAGTGTAACGACAAAGTCAAAAGGCTAATCAAGATGTCAAGAACAAGTTCATATGTCAAATGATGAAAGTATAAGGGGAGATTGTTATCAAGGGGAGATTGTTAGCATAAGTATTCAATCTAAGATGTGTGAGTATGTTGGA
Source organism: Artemisia tridentata subsp. tridentata (assembly GCA_021014915.2). Lineage (NCBI taxonomy): Eukaryota > Viridiplantae > Streptophyta > Magnoliopsida > Asterales > Asteraceae > Artemisia > Artemisia tridentata. The sequence continues at coordinate 503,174,357 of CP139508.1, forward strand.
GGACTCGACGCATCACCACACGAAGATATTGATCAAGGCAAGAACTACCAAATGGCGATTACCTTGAAGATTACATTGCATGAAGGAATGATGAATAAGACTATTCTACATCGACATACAATGTTCAAGACGTTTGAAGACAAAAGACCTATCACTGGGAGCATTATTGAAATGACCATCCCTTAGGGGGAGATTGTTAGCATTTAGATTATTAGTCAAGTGCTGGTCATTTGTAACTTTAATACATGTGTGTCGAGTAGGTTATGTAAGTCTAGAAAAGTTAGGCTTTTTATGTTTTTATATGTAAGAAAAGCTCAAGTAATGTATAGCCCATCAAAAGCCCAATCAAATCCCAAAAGAAAGCCTAGACAAGGAAGTAGGGCTTCACATGGTTTGTAGCTATAAAAAGCACACTTTCTCCACAAAACAAAAGAGTGCTTCAAGATAGAGAAAAAGTGAGAGAGTGTGAGCTGTTATTATTTGTATGAGTTGGCTTATCTTTCAAGTTAATATATATCAGTCAATGTTTAAAGATCCATTCTCTTCATCTTTATTTCTTTATTGTATTATCTTTGAGTGTCACGTTAGAGTTTATATTGTTTAGTTAGGTGATAAAGTTGTGTTCTTTAGTCATTACACATGGTATTGCACAAGCCTCAATATGCTACCTCACCATGTCTCTTTTCCCTAGACATGGTGATTGGAGCCTCATGAAAACCCTAACCTTCCCCCTCTATAAACAACGACACAAACATCCACATTTTTTTTCTTATCATTCGAACAACATAAAACAATAACACACTCACTTAGCTACTGATCAAACAGCCCGAATAGAAGCTAAAGAAAGAACTTAGGTAGGATTAGAAGGAGGAGAAACCCTAGTGTTCATTTTCCAAGTCATTTCGCCAAAAACTTCCCATAATCAAATAAGTAAACAAGTAAGTAATCTAGCCCTTTTTCTTACCTTTTGTAAACTCTAAATACTTTTAAATATGTTACTAAATAAGTTGTAAAAACAAGCTAGGTCAAAATCCATGTTTTTCTTCTTTTGTCGAGCACAAACAAAAACCCTATATATATATTATATATATATATTTTATATATATATATTATATATATATATATATATATATATATATTATATATGTATATATATATATATATTATATATAATGTATATATGTATATATTATTATATAGTATATATATATATATATGTATATAATATATATTATATGTATATATATATATATATTGTATATATATATATAATATATTATATTTTATATAATTAATACATTATATATATATATACAATATATATATATATATATGTATATATATATATAATATGTATATATATATTATATATTCACTTTACAATCAATAAGCTATAAAACTTTAAAGATATATAATGAGATAATAATCTTGTTAACATGTATTAAAAATTATGACGTGAACCTGAAAATAAAAAATCAACTCATTTTCTTTTTCTTTTTCCTACCGAGAAGTGTCCCAAACGCCCAACTTGGGATAATTATTTTGACATTCAAATGAAGTTAATAAAATCCGAAACATAGCCATCTTAAAGACCCCACAGCTAGCTAATTGTAGGATCAAAAGCGTCGTAAAAATATTGCCTTGCCTCGTTTTTATTCGTGTCCCTTTTTGCCCTATCGCAAACCGAAACAGACGCACCCTTTTAATTTAATTCGAGCTAATAAGCTCGAATTATAAGCTAATAAGCTGTAAAAGTGAGATTTTTAAATTTATCATAACTTGTATAAACGAGTCGTAGCAAGTCGTGTCTTTTTCCTAAGCTTAAAACGCATTAAAATGAATTAAGGACATCGAGTGAAACAATAAAAATGCTTTGAGGGTCAAAACTGCCAAAACTCTAACTATTTTTATAACTAGGACCTAAGTTGAAGTCGACCTGAAGTTTAAGGGTAAAACTTGCCAAAACTGAAAGATGGAGTTTTCTTGGGCCAAAAGTGTAAATATTTCAAAGTTATTAAAACAATGGTCATTTTTGCCAACGAACCATAGTTGAGGATATAAATTGTCATTTTTGAAAATACAAGGGTGAAAACTATCATTTCACCAAAGTTGAGGGTGTAAAAATTGTCATTTTATGAAAGTTCAGGGGTATAAATTGTTATTTTATGAAAGTTTAGGGGTATAAACTGTCAATATATGAAACTATAAGGTTAAAAAGTGTAACATTTTATAATTATTACGAGAAGTATATTTCGGCTTGATTTATAATAGAAACAAGTAAACGAGATATATTTATCTCGATAACAAACAAACGAAACATAAACATAAAAACATGAAATAAGATAAAATCTTATCATCCGCCAACTTTTGAAGAGACTTCATGTTGTCTCATTTAAACATTTAACTGTCAACCAAAACGTTACGAAACGAATACTAAAACTCATGTATATTTGAATACGAATACTAAAACTTGACATACCAACCCAGGTCGCGTACCGGAGACGTTTATCAACTATATTTAACTTGTTTTCCATTCAGACTACTAAGGTGAGTTTATAGTACCACTTTTCATACGTTTTCCAAACTTGTGGGGAGATACATGCTACAAACCGAACACAAGTATTTTTCTGTATGCTATCCTGATTGATATTGCCTAAGTTTAACTGTTTCCCCTAAAAGACCCTCAATCATGAACCATTAATCACTTTCGGGTGAACGCGAATATAGTGAATAGATCTATTGGAATTGACGACCTATTTGTGTTAGCCGGATAGGTAACCAAATGCACCTTATAATTGAGATCAATAAAGAGACTGGAAAACTCCTATTCGAGGGCATAATTACTACATTTAATTATGTAGTAATTTACGTCAATAGTTCATTACTATGATGTCCATCCTGTTAACGTTTTGCGTGTCATGAGACTTAGTGCAATATACTGAACTGCAATATTACTGATTTACTTCCCGCTGGGACCTCTATTATGTAACTCTGATTTAAATAAATGAATGATAACAATTTTATTTAAAACGTCTCTTTTCGAGTCGTTTTCTATTTTCATGACTACGATACCTGAAGTAATACCCCAACTTATATTCCGCTGCGTATATTGAAAATGGGGGTGTTACAACATGTCATACATAATTAAACACATAAAAATCAAGAATAGTGGAAGCATATATGATCATAACATGTGAACTAATTAACCAAACGTAAAAGTATACGTACCTTTTTTATTCTTGCAAAACAAGAATCAATTCCAAGCTAGCAATTGAGATGAACCCTAATTAGGGTTTATATGGATTATAAGAATTGTCCCCTACTGTTTTTTCAATTCAATCCAAGATTCAAACAATAATGTGTTTGAATCAAGTTCTTGTACACATGTACTAATACCAAGTAAATGTTATGCTAGTAATGAAAACACAAAACAATTTGTTTGTTTGGAAAACAAATCCGATCGACCCCTAAGGGTTGTTGTACGATCGGCCTCATAAGAACGAAAGGGAAGAAAAAGGTTCAGGGTATTATGTGTGCACAAGAGATACAAACTAATGACCCTAAGCCTTGTATTTATACTAAGAGAAACTTGGAGGACAAGTTGGTTGAGGATTAGGAAACCCTAATCCCCCACCGATCGGCCAAACACCCATAATGGGTTTCCGGAACTTTCTTGACTTTCCAATTATTCACTCTTAAATCTTTCCTTTTTATTAGTTAACGATCGTTAGTCAATTTCCGTTAATTACTAACGGTCGTTATACATTTTGTGTATTTAATAATTAATTATAACATTTTATAAATAATTATTAAACATTTACTCTTCATACGTAAAGTGTGCAATCCCGTGATCTCGAGTTCGATCCTAACACACATCTACTAATTTATGTCCATAAAACTAACAGCTCCCACATGGACATATTTTAATAGTGTGATCACATCGGTTAGCGTCTAGCAACACGCCGATGCCTCTAATACAACTCGAGTAAGGTCTCCTGAAAAAAGCTTTTAATGATTCATCATTATTATTATCCTTTTGTCACTAATACCATGTTAAATAAAGATATGGATCTAAGTCATTCTTTATTCAACTATTCTGTTTCTCGTTGTTTGTGATTGAGCAAGATTACCAAATCTTCTGAATGTATTCCAGAAAATCTTGAGCGTGGCCACGCAAACATCTTGTCAACTCTACGAGGGGCCCAGCAGTATTAAACTCCAAAACGAATTTAAAGGAACAAATTCTTTATTGACTACAAGCAAAACTCACTAATTTTGCAACATATCTGAAAACAATCCTTATAACTACCAGTTACGTATAGCGTTAGATTGCTTCACAGAAATGCACTACATCCATGACAGTTCTCTGGTATCTCAAGTCTGAGGATAACTATTCATGATTACTTAATGACAAGATCCATAAAGTACAATCATGTAGTTTAGGATAAGTCCTATATTCAATTCATTGAATATCATGTGAAATTGGCATGTCTACGCATCAATATACTTTCAAGTATATTATACCAAAACTCACATTTGTCTTAGTTTAATGATATCCCCACATCATTAATTGACAACGGACGATTTAGAATAACTAAATTATTCACGGATTAAACATGCAAATATAGGACACAATATATTAAAAAATGAAAAATAAACATAACAAATACTTTATTTCATTAATAGATAATATTTTTTTACAATATCCTTTATCCAAATACTAATCACAGTTATGCATGAAACTACTAGCTAAACGAAGTTCAATGCCATTGGCATGTTCAGTAAGCTTTTCTCTAGGTAGAGCCTTAGTGAAAGGATCAGCTAATTTGTCATCTGTGTGAACTTTCAGTAAGTTAATTTCACCTATGCGGACTTGCTCTCGAACATAGTGATATTTCCGTGGAAAATGTCTGGTGCCCTTCATGATTCAAGATTCATTGGAAAATATGATTGCACCAGAATTTTCGCAATACACATTAATAGGCAATTCAATTGAAGGCATAACACCAAGCCCTGAAATGAATTTCCTAATCCAAACAGCCTCCGTAGCAGCATCTGAAGCAGCTATGTATTCAGCTTATGTTGCAGACATCTCAATTGTACTCTGCTTCTTGCTCTTCCAGTCTACTACTCCTCCATTGATAACAAAGACATAACCCGTCTGAGACTTCGCATCATCTTTGTCACATTGCCAGGACGTATCACAGAAACCTGTAAGATCAAGTTCTGTAGCTGGATTTCCACCATACACTAGACACAAATATTTTTTATTTCTTAGATACTTAAGAATATGTTTAACAGCAATCCAATGAAGTTTACCTGGATTCTGTTGAAATTGACTGGTGATATTTTGAGTGAACGCAACATCTGGCCTTGTGCATCTAACAACGTAAATGATAGATCCTACAACCGAAGCATAAGGAACATTACTCATGTATGTCACCTCTGTAGGTGTTGAAGCACACATTTCGCTACATAAGCCATGCTGTACTTCCATTGGCAAATATATTTTATTGGAATTTTGCATATTGAATCTCTTCAATATTTTGTCAATGTAAGCACTTTGGCTTAATACAATTAACCGCTGTGATCTATCCCTATAGATCTTGATTCCCAAAATGTATGCAGCTTCCCCTAAATCCTTCATAGAAAAACACTTTCCAAGATATGTCTTAACACTTTGCAAACTTGGAATGTCTTTTCCCATAATTAATATGTCATCGACATATAGGATAAGTAAAATTACATCACTCCCACTAGCTTTGTGATATACACATGGCTCATCATGATTCTGAGTAAATCCAAACTTTTTGATTTCTTCATCAAATCTTTTATTCCATTACCGTGATGCTTGCTTCAATCCATAAATGGATCTTTGAAGTTTGCATACACAGTTTGAAAATTGTGGATTCACAAACCCCTCAGGCTGCGCCATATAGATGTCTTCATCTAGGCGACCATATAAGAAGGCGGTTTTGACATCCATTTTCCAAATCACATAGTCATAGTACGCTGCTATAGCTATGAGAATCCTAATAGCCCTAATGTCTGCTACAGGAGAAAAGGTCTCCTCGTAGTCAACCCTATAGGTTTGAGTAAAGCCTTTAGCTATCAGACAAGCCTTATAGGTGTGTACATTGCCATCCATGTCAGGTTTCTTCTTGAAGGGCCACTTACTCTCAACGACTTTAGCATTGGGAGGAAGGTCTACTTCAATCCAGACTTCATGGCAGCCCTATAAATAGCAAGTTCTCCAAGATCCCCTAATATAGTTTCCTCAACTTCTACGTTAAGACATAGACGTTCCGGAGCTTTCGCAGTCCTTGAAGACTTGCGAATAGGAACAACTTCAGGTGGAGGACCCAGACTTTGAGGTTCCACAAGAAGATCGCTAGTGTTTTCAGAAGGTAATGTATCTACATGATCATCTTACAGATCATAGATTCTCCCACTGAATTCTTGAGATATGAGATCCTTTTCTAGAAAGTCTCCGTACCTAGCAACAATTACTTTATTTTTAGGTGGGTAGTAAAAGTAGTAACCCATCATTTCCTTTGGGTATCCTACAAAGATACACTTTATAGATCTCTGTTGGAGTTTATCTGCTGAGTCACGTTTAACGAACGCCTCGCAACCCCAGACCTTTAAATAAGACAAGTGTCATATACTTATGTTTGTTCTGATAAGAATCCGTATTTGTGACACCTTTGCCCTTGTCGGGTTGGGGTGTTACAATTTATGGTATCAGAGACAGGTTGACGACTTGTAATACAATTACCTGTCCTGTGCGTTTAGGACCATTAGGCTTCCACTGTAAGAACATAGGAGAACACCTTGAGGACTTGCTTTAGGATTCCCTGATATGAACTTAAGTTTTGACCGGTGAGGAATGGGTAGAATACAAGGTATCTAAGTATCATCGTTTCCGCATTACTCTAATTCGTGCTTTGCTATGACATTGCTTTGGTTAATCTCTGAGACAGTAGAAGTACTAGGTGGATTAAGACAGGTGATTGTTACGACTTGAGATAAAGTATGACCATCATGAGGGCATATTTATATGATGCCAGTATTATGACGTCTGGCCAACGTGATAATACTTACATCATATAACGTGCACTTGTTGTGGGCATAGGATATTTCGAGAAGTGCCTTAGAGCTTTAGAAATTCTGATATCTGTTTGAGATTATCTGAGTTAGTGAGACCTTAAGTTCATTCTACCCACCGCGTAATCTGCTTTCCCTGTTATGCGAATTGATACGTCTGGATTCTCGTCACGCATTCTACCGACCTCTGCACTTCCGACAAGAATCTTAGGTTCTGTTGTAGAATTGTCTGCCAATTGATATTATCGACAATCTATGTTTTTATACGTTCTAATCTGATTTGGTTAATCAAATTCTGTAGACGGCATATCCGTCAAAATCCTATGTATCTCCTGCGTCTCTTCCGAGAGAATCTGATTATCATCTGTTACGGTTGGTATAATATACCTTAGATATGGATCCTGTATGATTTGTCTTTTCTGAAGAAACCGAAGCTTTGATCAACAAGATAGAGTCATGAGAAACAAATCTTTCATATTTCTGTTCACCGTCAGTTGTGTTTCTGTTTCGTTTCACCTCAATTCTCGTCTTAGTCTGGTATGTCTTTGTTTTGTTTTCTGCTCTCTTTTCTTTCTGCTTTCTGCAAATTTCGAGGACGAAATTTTCTTTGTTAGTGGGGAAGAAGTTGTAATACCTGAAATTAAGATAACATGTAAAATGACAAAAATGCCCTCAATTTTAAAATTTTAATAACTTATGAATATCATATGAGTGACTTTAATTTGTACTTAACCTAAACTATATGTTATGTTACAATACACATTTAATAAAAAGTAAAACTAAGTAAAATCTCTATATATAAATTTGTTACAAACAAATAAATATTTTCCTAGAAACTACTACCAGATCTTGACTTTTTTTTTTCTTTTTTTCTTTTCTTCTTGGGCCATATTCACACGTCTTGACTAAACTTGTGAGATAAGGATTCCACCAATACATCCCTATAATCATGCACAATAACCGAGATAATCAAACACATTTAAAACCTACTATATTTGGAGACACGCTCCCCCTTCCTTATTCCCATATTGAACACGTCTCTCTCTCTTCTATCATTCGAATAAAAAATAAACACACACAAGGTCTGCTATATTTTTCTCTCTCAATAATCAAGTACTTCGAAGGTGTTGCTGGGAAGTGGTTCGTAACAGCAGGTATATCATACTCTTTGATCTTGTTCCTCTCGACATAAACATATAAGTGTTGATAAATATAACCTAAAACAAGTCTATGGATCGACCTAAAGGGAATCCAAATGAAGTGTTATGTGACCGCATGAAATAATGAAAATATGTCGAGTCTTGTTTTCCTGTTTTTGTTTCTGGATCCGTAGCAACTGTACACCTTAAATCTGGTCGCATGCATGCTTGTTAAGTGATAAAAGATTTGATCTTTTTGGTGTGAGTTACGTGACATGTTGAGTTATAAAGCTACATGGGTGTGTTGTTTAAAAAGGGCTGAATACGTGTGTGTTTAAGTGAGTGTGTACGAAGGCGTTTAAGTAGATTGTGTGTATTGTATTGCATGGGATTAGTGGTCGATCATGGGTCGTATGCGTGACAGATTGGGTTGCATTTTAGTTGTGTTTTATGCGTATGGGTAAATCAGATTTTGGGTTTATGTTCTTGCTGTCGTGTGAGTTGTGGTGTCAATCTATCTTGAGTCGAGTATAAAGGGGTTTATATATGCATGCATGCTACGTGGGGTTTTGGACTCAATGAGGTGATTTCATGTAAACAAGTAGGAATGATTTAATCGGGTACTTCTGGATTCATTCGTAAAATATTAAACCTGTATGTTCATTACCTACTTTATAATATTATAATGTAAAGCTCATTTTAGTGGACTAGCTAATGCTCTGGTCAGATTTAATCTATATTAAAACCTACCTTATATTTATATAATATAAAGGAGATAACAAGAATAAATATTAAGTTATTATTAAGAGCACAGTAGGTCTAAAATAATAATTAGTATAACAATTATTAACACTTATTCCATTAACTATTGTAGATCGCATGACAGTTTTTAAGCTCAGATTTCGTACTGTAGCATCGTGATCGTTTAAGGTACAGATATTCTGCCCTTTTTCAGTAAGGGTGTCCTCTTGCTTATTTCATTCAGTATCTATGGTTCATCTTAGTATTTCTCTGAGCCGTTGTTATGTCTTCTCATACTCTGATTGGTTCTTCATTATGCATATCAGTTGGTTATGATCTGAGCCTTTTATATGGGGCTTTCCTATTTGAATCTATGCCTTTGTTATGTTTTTTTTTCCTAATTCATGAACCTTGCTTTATTTCTTTTGATACACGATATGATCTGTCCATCACCCTGTAATGTGAATATTTATGACCCTGGAATAATTTGAAGGTTCATAGGATTTTATAACTAAATGTAAAAACTCTTCTTAATTACATGTGAAAATGTTTTGAAAACTTTCTTTAAAGGACCTACTTTATGAAGACTGTTTTAAGGTTTACTTTCATGAAAGCTATTTTAAGAGATTACTTTTTGAACTATGATAGAAACTTTTAATATAAACCTTTAAATTGAACCTTGTTATGAACCTTGAAACAAATTGATATGAACCTTCTGATTTTGGACTCCCTGATACTTGACCCTTCTGACATTGGACCTTTTGATATTGAACCTATTTTCTGATTCCTGATTTATTGCTATGCTTCCTTGTTCTGTGAAACCTTGCTTGTTTCTTTCATGATATTATGAGCGTTTGATATGATCTTTCTGATATATGATCTTTCTGATTTATGATCCTTCTGATTGATGATCTTTCTGATATATGATCTTTCTGATATTAAAACTTTCTGATATTGAACCTTTATGATATTGACCTACTGTTATGACCTTCCTGATATGAGCCTCTGATATGAACTTCTGATATTCTGAAATGGGAATTGACTTATGCAACTAAACTAAATACTTAATGCCTTGCCATAAACCTGAATACTTGAACCTGACACCTGAATACCTGACACCTGACACCTGATACTTGAAACCGACACCTGATACATGATACTGATTTCTGATACATGATACTGATTTCTGATACATGATACTGATTCCTGATACATGATTCTCGATACATGATACTGATTTCTGAGACATGACACCTGACACATGATACATGATACCTGACCTTAACCCACAGTCTGATACTACGAGCCACTCACTAGGCATGAGGGTTTCATGTCCATGTCAGTCGATGCACCGATGGCATGACTCTAGGGCAGGAGAGTGATGACCTGTCCCGTCCCTTTTCTGTATTTTATTTGGTGTGTTGGGAGTTATGGCCACCTGGGGCGTATGGATGCATCCTAGACTTGACCTGACCTGACCTGTTACATGATATATTATTTCTGGTGACTGATGGTGTGTGCGATACACGTCTTTCACAACTCTGGGAGCTGATCACTCCATATTTTCTGATTTCTGGGATTAGTGAGAGGAACATCTCTCTGCATGGCGGTATGATTATGATTTCATGTTCATGTTTCTGGGCTCGTAGAGGATTTCTGTTACCCTGCACCTTGTAACCTTATAACCTGATTACCTTTGCTTTCCATTACTATTACTGTCACCCGGCAACCTGGTACGTGATTTAACACTTTACTTGATTTGATCTGACCTGGTATGTGGTAGGATCTTGGATTACGTGCTTATACTTATTTTTCTGTAACAAGTGTTAATCATGTTATATCTGTATAATTTTTATATACCTGTTCCTGACTCTTGTGGTATTCATTCTTCTACTTCGCTATTTTTACTGTTACTGCTTGTTACCGTTATATCTGTTCACTGGGCTTTTTAAGCTCAGCCGCACGTTTTCTTTTCGTGTGCGGCAGGTTTAGTTGGAAGCTGGGTTATTAATAGAGAGGACCTTGGACTTAGAAGACTTTACTAGCTAAATTGGATTAGAGATGATTAGAAGAGTTATTTTCAGACTTAGTGATTACTGTATATCTCATGTATAGCCTTGTAATATCAGATTTTCAGTTGTAACCCTTGGAATCCTATTGTATTATGTATGTCATATGCTTGTGTTTGTTCTGATAAGAATCCGTATTTGTGACACCTTTGCCCTTGTCGGGTTGGGGTGTTACAACAAGTTAGGAGCTTTTGCATGCCATATCTCATATGGTGTCTTACCAACCTTCTTGGTCGGAACCATATTTGGAATACGAACTGCAGATTCTAAAGCTTAATCCCAAAAAGATAAAGGAAGAGTTGTAAGATTAAACATTGATCGCACCATGTCTGGAAATGTACGATTTCTTCTCTTAGATACACCATTTTGTTGTGGAGTATATGGAGATGTGAGATGCTGGACAATTCCATTCTTAGCTAAGTAATCTTTAAACCCTTGGCTTAGGTATTCACTACCTATATCGGATCGAAGAGCTTTAATCTTCTTTCCTAGTTGCAATTCTATTCCTGCTTTGAAAACCTTAAATGTTTTAAATACCTCATGTTTATGTTTAAGCAAGTAAACATAACCATAACGGCTGAAATCATCTGTAAAGGTTAAGACGTAACTAGCACCTTTCCTTGACACATGTCTAAGTGGTCCACACACATCAGTATGTATTAAACCAAGTAGATCAGAAGCCCTTTCCATACGATTATGAAATGGTTTCTGTGACATCTTCCCAGATATACAAGATTCGCATTTATCAAATGATTCATCATTGATATTTTGCAAAAGCCCATCATGTTGCAGCTTTTCCATGCGAGTCTTGCCTATGTGAGCAAGTCGACAATTGATGCGGTGTTTTTTTTTGTTCTAATTCTTTTATGTCCCCGGCAGCGGCGCCAAAAACTTGATGCGTGCGATGTGTCGTTGCGGTTTAGCAGTATTAATGCCTACTCAAGTTTTAAATTTATATTTAGCTGACTTATCAATAACACACACACTTAACGAGCAGTGTACCCGGTTAGTATGAATATAATGGTAAGTAGAGTGTCGATCACTAAGAGTGGAACGTATTATCAAGTTATTCTAATCAGTATTTTAATATCCTAAGTTAGCTATACAACCTAATCTAACGCAAGGGGGTTCAGCCTGAGAGACTGGCACGGTTTGGTTATGATTAAATAGAAAACTAAACTAATGAGCACGAATCAGCGATTAGCACACACATACACAGATAGATACTTGAGACAATAAGAAGACATGTCCTGATAATTAAGTAGCTTGTCACTTGTTTTATTGCTAGTTTTATATGAAGTGTATATAATTAACCCTTTCTCGTTGGCTCTAATCTTATCGGCGAATAAACCCTTAATGATCACTTATGTCTATCCTACTATCCTAGAAATGATAGAATAAATAGGCGAGGAAGGGGCATGACGACCCAAGCAATGCTCAGCTAGACACAGAGGTTATCAATGCACTAATAAAAGTCACCAAAGACATCAACATATAAACTTTAATTAATGGGAAAGCAATTTTAAGGGGTGCGCATGATATTCCGTAGTCACATGACATCAGCCCATCAATCCTGATGAATTAAAGTGTACTAATACAATAAAACAAAACTACTTAATGAATTGAATACATGCAGGACCTTCTTACAGCTCTTGTATCGTCGTTCAGGGTGTGTCTTGTGCTGCTAAGACGTCTGAATTCGTCTCTGGTTTGGTACTCGTACGTATGGTATCTTGCACACAAAATTCGTCTGACTTTGGGGTATTTATAGTTTCTGTCTGAGGGTTAGATGCGGCGCATAGGATAAGTAGATGCGGCGCATTGACTTAACTTTGCGTGGGGTCCAAGATTAATATATTCAGGAATATTCGTACACCGCCTTAAGATGCGGCGTAACTCCATTTCTCTATGCGGCGCATGTCCTTTGCTGTCTTGGATTGTAACTTGTGAAATCTTGACAGTGATATGCCGTATGTAAGAAGTATGTTGCGGCGTATCTGGAGCAGAATGATCTTGACCTTGTACATTTCAGTAGACTCTTAACATCATGCTTGTTTTGCTCCATAATTAGTCCAAAATCGCCAAGTTTCACATAATACTTGTTTTTACCTGAGAATTACAAAAGTAAACATTAACGTATCAATTCTCATATATAATATAATAAAACAAGTCAAATAAATAGGACAAATGATGATAATAAAATGTACTTATTTGAGTTCATCAAATATCCCCCGACTTGAACTTTACTTGTCCCCAAGTAAACCTTAGAATAAATGTTATGAAAATGTATCCTAAAAGATATTAGGATTTATTTTTTTATTTAAGCATGTATTCGTTTTGTCATAATTGCACAACCAAACACTTAACGAATTAGAAATAAAATAAAATATTTTGATTAAAGCAAATCTAATCGTTTAACTGTCCAGTCGTGACGAATATTCTATCATAAGCTTGGCAAGTATACGTATCTCCCCCACTAAAGCCAAGGAATGACAAGTCTAAAGCGGTAAAAAGGGTTTGTTGGTTAAGGGTTAATCATTCTTCTTAATCTCTATCGATCTCACATACCAGAAAAGGCGACAAAATCACAAATACATGATCGAATCCACGACCACGATACTTGCAATTGCTCAAATCCTTAACTCGAATGGGCTAAAGATAGGACCAAGTAATCTTTACCAATAATATTATATCATAAAGGGTGACAAAATCATAAATACATAGCCGAATCCATGACTACGATACTTAAGATTGCTCAAATCCCTAATCTCAATAAATCAAAGGTTCGGATAAAGAATGATGTAGGGTATGGATAATATTTGGGATACAAATTGGTGTAAAATGAAAAATAAACAAAACAGATAAATTAAAATCCTAAGTGTGGTAAATTACTTTCCCAACCATCCCATGAATAAGACTCATATCATTGAATAACTCACGCTTTAACACTTGAAACACACGCTTTCGGTAGACACGAATTATGCTCAACAAAATCTCAATCAAAGAATAACCTTAGTTGGCGTTCCCATAACGGCCAACTCCCATTCAATCCATAAATATAATATACAACAAATAGTGTTGATATCTCCCACTTAATACAAAATCATAAGTTGGTTAAAACAAACTTCCAACTTTTCCTTTTTCTTTTTCTTTTCTATTTTTTCGATTTTTTTTTTTTTTTTTTTTTTTTTTTTTTTTTTACTTTTTTTTTTTTTTTTAATTTAATCATCAACATATATGTGTAAAATTTCACAACTTTTCTATCACTAGTTTTCCGAATAATTTTTCCATACTCTTCATACTTTCAGAAATAACTGTAATAGCGAAAGTAGTAAACACACGAAAAATAAACTCAAAGTTATACAATATTTACTTTCATACCAATTGCATTGTGCAATTTCCCGACCTAACCAAAGATAATAAATTACGCACGCGAACACAGGTAATGTAAGGAAACACACTTTGCCTAAAGAAATTAACCACGGATTTTAATCTACAGGGTAGGCTAAGGTGTAAGGGTGTATCGAAACATTATAACAAAGGTGTAAGAAACGAAAGGAATGGCTCTGAGGGTTTTTCTAGGGGTATCTTACTCTAAAAGTGAGAGTAACAAAGGGTTTATACGGGGGTTAACTAACCTGTGTAGTTAGTTAATATCACATAACATATAAAGGCTATTTGGGTGTAATCCTAGAAATTTACCAATTTAGACAAGTCATTCCAATTATATAGATAATACTTATTATGGTGGTCTCGAATAGTATATAAGCCAAGTTCTAAAGTTTACAAGTCACTGGCACACTCATAGATTTGTGAATTTTGATAAGTTCACAATTTTTGGAAATAATGTTATGTGTGCAGCTATGTAATTTAGACTTTAAACAAAAATATGCTAAAAAATTTTAATTTTGATATATTAAGCGCATTTTAAGCATATTTTGAAAAAGTTTAGGACAAGTAAGTGTTCTAATTCTCCAATCCCCCCACTTAAGCTAAACAACATCCTCGTTGTTTGTGTCAAAGGTTAAAAACTGGAAAATAAAAGAATTAGAACAGAAAAACTCCCCTGAGATTTGCTCGGTATGATCCTCCATTATTCGTATAAGAGCAAAAATCAACTTTCTTGTGGATGAGAATGTTTAAGCTTCAAAAATGATGTATCCACAAGAATGCAGGAATCTATAATGCCATTCAGTCTTTAACACACCTGAGTTAAGAAGGTTCAAACTTGCATAATACATTAGTAGTTAGTAAAAATAAAACTAAAAAATTAAAATGAAAATCATCAGGTCAGTTGATACGCCGTATCTTATGGAAGAAGATACGCCGTATCGATCCTGGAATAAATACGAATCAGAATAAAAGATGCGTCGCATCCTTAACCAGGGATGCGCCGCATTAAATAAACTGACATAAAGTTTTAAAGTCAAAAATAAAAATGCAGAAAATTAAATAAGACATGACCAGTGCAGGCGATGCGTCGCATCTTAGGATTTAGATGCGCCGTATCTTCTGCAGGTCTGACAGACTCGACACAGAACAGAATGTAAAAATTCTCCGGGTTGTCTCCCGGCCAGCACTTGTCTTTATTCCAGAGTCTTCAAGTTAGACTCACGTTCAGCTCCTTATTTTGTTCTATTGATCCCCACATGTCCGTGCACGATGTAGTTGCGAATTACTTCGTCACGAACATATTCCGGCCCCAATTCAAGTACACCTTTGTAGAATCCTTTCATCTTTTGGTACGGATACTCGATCCCTTTCTCAGCGTCATTTTCATCTACAAAAAGAAATGGTGTAAATTTGTAACAAAATTTGTTAGGGGCATGTTTAAACCTTGGGTGAGCACGAGGCATCATGTAAGTGATAACGTTGCTTCCACTTTTAAAGGCGATCTTTACTTCAAATCTTTTAGCTTTAATTTCGACCACCTTACAAAATGGTTTCCCAACGATCACATCACCCATCTCAACATCACAATAAGCATCCATGTTTTCCACCACGGTGAAATCTGTAACAATAGTTAAATTCCCAACAAAAATAGGTACATTCATGAACATTCCAACTACGTTTTTCCCTCTATACTCATTTTTTTTTCATTATAGAATTATAGAAATCTTTTGACATTACATTAATTGGTAAAATAGGAAAAAAGTTGGCACTAACCTGTTTAAATCCTATCATGCAAGGAAATTGTAAATTATAAGCACAATCTACATGGATCTTTCTACCATAATCACAGAAACTAGGATATCCTTCAAATTCATCATAATTCTTAGTGTTGATCATATTGATTCTAGGTATATCCATAATTTCTCCTTTTTCAATTTCGGGTTCAAAATCCTTCATAAATTGATCATTGATTCCTATTGGTAAATTAAGATCATTTAATTCAATGTAGTCTCCACTATAGGTCTCAAGTGATTCATTATTTACCAAGGTTTCTCCCATAAATCTAGCTTCTAGATCGAGGTCCATACGTTCTCTTAATCCTAGCACATAGACGCTTCTAATTATGCTCTTAGCAGGATTTTGGCACTTATAGACTAGTTTATTGTTCCATACCTTTAATGAGATTTTTCTTTTAAACACATTAATCTTAGCATGGGCGGTAGACAAGAAAGGTCTTCCAAGGATGAAAGGAATCTTAACATCCTCGGGCATATCTAATATAACAAAGTCTACGGGGAAAACAAACTTCTCAATCTTAACTAGCATATTTTCAGCAATCCCTTCAGGTTGTTTTACTGTTTTATCAGCCAATTCAATAAGCAGCTTAGTTGGTGCTAACTCTCCTAGTCCTACGGTAGTGAATGTATTAAGGGGCATAACACTAACGATAGCTCCTAAGTCAGCTAATACATTATTGAAAGATAAGTCATTAATTGAACAAGGTAAAGTAAAACTTCCTGGGTCTTTTTCTTTATGAGGCAAGGCACGTAAGTCGGTTGCAGAGCTCTCTTCTTTCATTGTAGCCTTGATCTCCTCTTCAATCTTTGCATTCTCCTTGAGTAATCTCCTTAAACTGATTGAAGAATTAAAGAAAAATTCGGGCTTTGCAGCATCATTACCATTCATCAATCTTCTAGGAAAAGGAATGTTAGGCGTGACTTCTTCAGTAGTGCATATGGCCTTGACATGATCTCTTGGGTTAGTTTCAGTTGAGCAAGGTAAACTTCCATATCCCCTTTCTTGAAGAACTTTGCTCATTTGTCTGATTTGTTGTTCCAATGCTTTGATCGAAGCTCCTTGATTTCTTGTTATAGTATCCGTTGAGGCTCGGATTTCTTTGATCATAGCAGTGTTCTCTTCATGTCTTTTAGCAGCATCGGCCATAATTTGCTTTAGAGTGTCATCCAAAGTTTGCCTCCTTTCTTGATAAGTGGGATTATAGTTGTTCTTTTGATAGTATCCCGGAGTAGCTTCCCTAAATCTTCCTGAAGGTCGGAATGGTTGTCCAAATTGTGTGTAGTATGCTTCTTCAAAAGTCTCACTTTCATTCTTATTAGGGCAATCTTTAGTGTAGTGAGGTCCTTCGCATTTTTCACATCCAACTTGGGCAGCATAAACTTTCTCATCACGCTTCTTCATCTCTCTACTAATTTTATCCAATTGAGCTTGAATTGCAGCAAACCCGTCAAAATTAGTGCTGCTCTTAGATCTAGTAGAGGTTCCGTCGTGCCATTTTTGAGAGTGATCAGCAGCTTCTTGGATAGCTTTTCTAGCATCGGCTGCACTCATTTGAGGCACAGCTCCCTTAGCATCCAAGATTTGTCTAGTAGGCACGTCCAATCCTTGATAGAACAATATTATCTCCTGCATTGGACTTAGATAATGTTGAGGGCATTTCATCAGGCTCTTGCTTGAAACTGTTGATAGCCTCCATCTTTTTAGCAGTTTTAGCAGGTGGACAATATCTTTTCAGGAATTTGCTCTTCAAATCTTCCCATGTTGTGATTGAACTAGCAGGTTCATTCCTTAGCCACTTATTAGCAGCTCCTTTAAGCGAAATTGGAAAGATTCTTAGCATAAGTTGATCGTCAGAGACTCCTTCTGTAGTAAACAAATCTGCAATCTCGAGGACTTTTTCAACATGTTCATTAGCATCTTCATGTTCTGTTCCACTGAAAGCATTTTCTCTTAGCTCCTTGAGAAACTGACCCTTCAACTCAAACTTTGACTTTTCATCAAACTTTGGTCTAGCAACTCCTGAACTGTAATCAGCACGGGTTTTGTTCATGTATTCCTCCATAGTAGTGTTTTCCGCCATTGTTTCTGTTTCTTCTTCCTCCTTCTCTTCAGAAAAGTAATCAAGCTCGAACGAACTTGAAATTTCAAAGCTTTTTGTGTTGAAAAGCCTTTTAAGCGAATGTAAGGCTCGTTCAGGATCTTCGAAAGGTTAAATCAAGTTCTTAGTTGAACTCCTGGTCATGCACTTCCTGAAACCATCACAAAAGCATCAGTAGGGTATGTTCAAGAAAGTAATATATCAGAAAATTAAAAACGAAAACGGAATACGAAAAATAAAAGTTACTGATATCTGCAAACGATGCGCCGTATCCAAAAAGTTGGATACGCCGTATCTTATTACGTTAAAATTTAATCAGACTTTTATTCAGAAAGCAGATACGCTGCTTATAATTTAGAATGCGCCGTATCCAGTTTAAATTATCAAAAATTGATTATATTTATTAAAATTAAATGCGTTGTATTAACAAAAGTTAATGCGCCGTATTTTCGTTACGTTTCAAAATACAAGATTTTTGATTTAGTAGATGCGCCGTATCGATAAAAATCGATGCGTCGTATCTGTTTAATAATTCAAAAAACTGTTTTTAATTTAATTAGAAAATACGCCGTTTCTGTTAAAACAGATGCGTCGTATGGCGTTAGGGTTTAGAAATTTTTTTTATTAAAAACAGAATACGCCGTATCTTGGGGAAAGATGCGTCGTACTCGAATTTATTAAACGCGTTGTATTTTATAAAAATTAAACGCAATACGCCGTATCTGTTAAAACATATGCGCCGTATCGTTTGTATTAGCACAGTACAACGATAGCAGAATGCAGAAAAATAGAAAAAGAAAAACAAAAAATAAAATCAAACAAAAAGAAACAAAAATTAAAGAAAACAAATAACACACAAAAACAGAAAATATGCAAATAATACAATGAATGCAATCTATCTAATATGCAACGGGTTAGTGGTTAGAATCTAAAAAAAATAAAAAGAAAAACCTAATTAAAATACTAATCAAATTAACAGATAATAACAATTCACTCCCCGGCAACGGCGCCAAAAACTTGACGCGGTGTTTTTTTTTGTTCTAATTCTTTTATGTCCCCGGTAGCGGCGCCAAAAACTTGATGCGTGCGATGTGTCGTTGCGGTTTAGCAGTATTAATGCCTACTCATGTTTTAAATTTATATTTAGCCGACTTATCAATAACACACACACTTAACGAGCAGTGTACCCGGTCAGTATGAATATAATGGTAAGTAGAGTGTCGATCACTAAGAGTGGAACGTATTATCTAGTTATTCTAATCAGTATTTTAATATCCTAAGTTAGCTATACAACCTAATCTAACGCAAGGGGGTTCAGCCTGAGAGACTGGCACGGTTTGGTTATGATTAAATAGAAAACTAAACTAATGAGCACGAATCAGCGATTAGCACACACGTACACAGATAGATACTTGAGACAATAAGAAGACCTGTCCTGATAATTAAGTAGCTTGTCACTTGTTTTATTGCTAGTTTTATATGAAGTGTATATAATTAACCCTTTCTCGTTGGCTTTAATCTTATCAGCGAGTAAACCCTTAATGATGACTTATGTCTATCCTACTATCCTAGAAATGATAGAATAAATACGCGAGGAAGGGGCATGGCGACCCAAGCAATGCTCAGCTAGACACAGAGGTTATCAATGCACTAATAAAAGTCACCAAAGACATCAACATATAAACTTTAATTAATGGGAAAGCAATTTTAAGGGGTGCGCATGATATTCCGTTGTCACATGACATCAGCCCATCAATCCTGATGAATTAAAGTGTACTAATACAATAAAACAAAACTACTTAATGAATTGAATACATGCAGGACCTTCTTACATCTCTTATATCTTCATTCAGGGTGTGTCTTGTGCTGCTAACACGTCTGAATTCGTCTCTGGTTTGGTACTCGTACGTATGGTATCTTGCACACAAAATTCGTCTGACTTTGGGGTATTTATAGTTTCTGTCTAAGGGTTAGATGCGGCGCATAGGATAAGTAGATGCGGCGCATTGACTTAACTTCGCGTGGGGTCCAAGATTAATATATTCAGGAATATTCGTACACCGCCTTAAGATGCGGCGTAACTCCATTTCTCTATGCGACGCATGTCCTTTGCTGGCTTGGATTGTAACTTGTGAAATCTTTATAGTGATACGCCGTATGTAAGAAGTATGTTGCGGCGTATCTGGAGCAGAATGATCTTGACCTTGTACATTTCAGTAGACTCTTAACATCATGCTTGTTTTGCTCCATAATTAGTCCAAAATCGCCAAGTTTCACATAATACTTGTTTTTACCTGAGAATTATAAAAGTAAACATTAACGTATCAATTCTCATATATAATATAATAAAACAAGTCAAATAATTAGGACAAATGATGATAATAAAATGTACTTATTTGAGTTCATCAACAATGCCAAAGATAAGACAATTCCAAGTACTTCTTGATTCTCTTATTATTAATGCTAAAGATCGAATTATTTTTATTGGATACATTGTCAATCATATCAATCTTAAACACACCATTCACAACAATAACATTAAAATAAAAAACACCATTTAAAGAAACAGAAATTCCATTACTAGTGATAGTGTGAATAAAACTAAGATCCAACAATAAAGAAAATGAAACAACACCTCTAATAATAGATGGTGCATAATAACAATTGTTTAATGACAGTACTGTAATACCCGGTAATTTTTCAAACCCTTTTACACTAGCCAAATATTTATTTTTGCATCACCTTAGCATTTAAACTTTTTCCCGAACTATGTGAGCTTGAGAAACTCAAGATATCTTGAGAAACGTGAAAGTTATCCCTTTATTGAGCAAGGACAACCTAAAAAGCACGAAACGAATCGAATTGCCAAATAAATTAACTTCGAGAAAGTTTTGCATATTTATACTCGTTTTTACTAGAAAAATTATTTCGGGAACAATGGCGCAAATTTCATTAATTTTCGCGTCCGTTTGATACGTTAAACGGGTCCCGTAGTGAATATATTAAAAGTTTGATAAAAACTCTCTTTTTACCCCTTTACCCTTTTTACACTAACACCCCCTTCACTTTTGTTTGCACACAAATGGTCCCTCTCATTTTTATAAAACACCCAACACCCTTTCTCTCTCATCTCTCTCTCTCTCTCTTCACTAATAAAATACACACCTTACACCCATTCTCTCTCTCTCTCTCACTCTCTCTCTCTCTACCCCTCTCTCCGGAAAGCTCATCACCACCGCCGGCCGTCACCACCGCCGTCTGGCCAACTTTTTTGGCGAACCTCCAAACTTCACCCACACGTAGATCGAAGGCCTCTTATTGTTTCTGGAAGGTTTGAGCTCAATCGGAGCTTATTTGTTACCGAAAACCATCACCTCAGCCTCACCGTCCTTGCCTGCCAATTTTTGTTGAAAAAAATGTGGGCCCAGGCCAAAATTTGGCACGAAAATATCGACCCAAAAATTTGCCTGGTCCCCAAACCTTTATTTTGGTGTAGTGTACAGGTTTTGGTAGATTTTTTTCCAGAAAATTTTTCAGAAAAAATCTGGAAATTTTCTGTTGTGCAGCCTGCTTATTAGCAGCATCACAGTATGGTACCGACGACATGTCGTCAGCACTGTAAACAAAAAAATATTTATAGTTTTTATGGTACCAACGACATGACGTCGGTAACATCAAAATTTTGTTGACTTTTTAGCTGACTGCTTCAATTTAATACCGACGTCATGTCGTCGGTAGTGTTTAAAAAGTAATTAACCTTGACTAATCAAATAGTTAATTAGTGATACGGTCCCGACGACATGTCGTCGAGACCAAATTGTCGAACCACCAAAATCTTTGACTGAAAAAACGAGTGGGTCCCACGCTGTTGTTGGGTTTGGTTGTCGGGACGGTGAATGGCGACGGGGCATTGTCGACAAGTTGATGTCGACGTCATGTCGTCGGGATGCGACGGTGCCGACACTAGTGGTTAGCATATTGTTCTCTATATATAGACCTATTTTACCACCTTCATGGCTTCATCCTTATATCATCTAGTTTCCTCTCTCTAGATCTCTATCTCCCTCATGGCTAAAGCTCATGTTCTCCGAGCAAACATCATTGTACTATACATGATGTCGACGTCATGTCGTCGGGATGCGACAGCTCATGTTCTCCGAGCAAACATCATTGTACTATACATGATAAACAGCTTGGTTTCGAATATACTAACCAAATTAACACCTTGGAAAAACACTTCACTTTCATCACTCCCAAACCGAACCCTATCTCTTGAAATAGCAAGCAAACATTTTAAAGATGCAACTTCCATCAACAAAGCTTCTTCTGACTTTGGTAAACTTTTTCAAGAAATCCCATCTTCCATTTTCCATCCGTCTACCATTTCCGACATTTCCCACCTTATTAAATCCTCCTACACATCAACTTCTCCATTCAAGATCCCTGCCCGAGGCCGTGGCTACTCTATTGGGGGACAAGCAATGGCGAAAGATGGGGTGGTGGTGGAAATGGCTTCTTTGAATATTGGTATTAGGGTTTGGTGGAGTGAGGAATTAGGGTTCTATGGTGATGTTGGAGGTGAGCAGCTTTGGATCGATGTTTTGAGGAAGACGATGGAGTATGGGTTGGCGCCTGTTTCGTGGAAGGATTACTTGTATCTAAGTGTTGGTGGAACACTCTCTAATGGTAGGATTAGTAGGCAGTCTTTCTGTTATGACTAAAAATCTACCTTTATCATACAAACTAACTATGAATCGATGGTACTCAAACACAGGAACATTATAAGGAAGAGTGTGGATCGTATGAAAAATTACCAAAGGTTTATTAGCTTCGAATGAAGGAAAACAAACACAAACATTAAGGACACACACTTTGATACGTGGTTTTGAGACCTTACAACAGGTTTTACCTCTCGAGGGATCTCAAGAGGCTTACAACCCTACCAGGCAGTGTTCCTGACCGATGTAGTATAGTGTAGTGGTAAGTACGGGGGATTGATCGTTCTCCACAGGGAATAGTGTCGTTAGTATTGAAAAACTACTTTAATAGGTCTAAGGGTGAGGGAAGATTCTTTTTGTATTTTTATATTTTATGAAAGCAAGTAAAATCTCGGGTTTGAAGGAGTGGGCGGAATTAGTTGCTAGTCAACTAACCCAAATAACTACAAATGCAAATAAAATAAAATAACAAAAATGAAAAGGTTGTGAAACTTATGTGGAGAGAAATGTGTTTACTTTGATTTCCTTACTCCCTAACTATCTTTTACCGGTTGATTAGTGTGTATTAATTGCGTGGATGACGGGTGTATTCCTTAATACCAATCGTGGGGTGGCGTACGTACTTCCCCAACTCTATAAGCTCCTACTTCACTCCTATGTCGAGCCGGCTAAGAAGCTCCTAACATGGGATCACTAGAATTCGCTCATGCATTAAATACAACCATAAAAACCTAGTACGCATTGGTTCATGTTTTTTAAGACGTTCAAGCAAGTTACCGTATAGGAAGTTAGCCAGTTTTCTTAAGCCTAACATCGATAAACAATCATCCAATACAATAAATAACACACTAATAACCAATAATCAATAGTTAGGTTTCATTAGATCTAAGCAAACACAAGATAAATCTAGCCTAGCATGTTAATCAAAAGACAAGAACAAGATATAATCAAACAACACATAGACATATTGATTGATTAAATGATAACTTATCTTCAATTAAACATGGGAGATCCAAGGGTATGAAAACCCTTAAAAATGGCAGAAATTCGTCTTAGGGTTTCTCCTCACAAAGTTGCACACTAATGACAAAAAATTGCAAAACTATATATAGAGTTTAGTGGCTGACGGCGTCACGTTGTAGATCTTGACGCCGTCACCTCGCCGTGTCTAGGGTTCCCGGATGGCCTTCTTGACGCCGTCCCTCTTTAGTGCTCCAAAATCCGCTCTGGCTTATCAAGGCTTGACGCCGTCAGAAATGAGCTTGACGCCGTCTCTCTTTAGCTTAAACCGTGATGGCCTTGATCACCTTAAAGGGTGACGCCGTCAGAATTCCTTTGTAAAATTCTCTAGCTTATCATGTGTATTTTTCATATCTACCTCTTTTGCCAAGCCATGACGCCGTCAAGAGAAATCCTTGATGCCGTCAAAGGTACTTTTCCAGCCGATTTTGAGACTTTGTCGTTTTCTTCACTTTTATGCTCCAAAAACATCCAAAATGCTTCCTTTTCCAGATTTCTTCTCCAAAGTACCTGAAATGACAAAAGGAGCGATTTAGGGCAATATTTGATCAAATAAATACGATTTAGGGCTTAAATGACCCCCTAAAAGCGGTACACTTTTCGCTTAATCAAATACCCTTACACTTGAGATTTGCTTGTCCTCAAGCAAATGCGCTTTTATTCTAATCAAAATACAAGTTAGGGGTCATTTAATGCTAATATAAAAGTAATTACAACAAATAGTCGTTCCACTTTAATCATAATAAGCACGGAGATTACAAACTAGCACCTCACAAGTAGTGTTTAGATACTCACATCTCTCAGGTGTCATCAAAATAAATCTCATAAATGAAAACGGATAATATCTCTCACTACCTGTCATAGCAAATAGATTACCATAGTCTTGGGAAAGGATCGAAAACCTTCTCCACTAGGTGTAAGCACCTAAGATAAACTATCAAAGAGGGCTTTTACATGGGTTATAACATGAGGTGTAGGGATATGATAAACACGGATTTGTTGGATAAGGGATATTTTACTGGTGGCGAGTTAAAGATCTTGATTAATTACATGTACAATATGGCGTTGCTAAGCCAAGACTAGACTCGACTTAAGCTAATGAAAGAAAATAACAAAAAGATAAAATAAACATAAAATGAAACGGGATGGTAGTCCGTATGTTTTTTCTACTTTTCTTTTTCTCATTTTTTTGTATTTTTCTTGATTTTTACGATTTTTTTTTTTTTTTTTTTTCATACACTCTTGCCCTACCATCCAAAATAATACATCATAGGGGCCTCGGTTCTCCCCTTACACTTGAACTTTTACATAACTTTACAAATAATTATTCTAATGACTCGAATTAAGATAATCGAAACACTTGGAGTACTTTTAAAATATTTAGCACATATGGGGGTAATAATGTTGTTCTTCCCCATTACTCCATTACACTAGTACTTTACCCATGAGTCCCAATCGTCTCAAAACAATATGTACAAGAATATGACTCGACTTAGCAACCATGTAATCAATTAGATAATTAACTAAGGGTTTAAACGAATGTTGTCACAATAATGCACTAAAAATGAGTGCATACAAGGTAGGCTAAGGCGATTTGGGTGTACATTTAAGTGGGGTGTAAACAAATTCTTCCTTTAAGTAAAATGCTTAAAGGTCGAAATGAAAAGATAGGCTCTGAGGGGTGTACTAGGGGTATCGTGTACCAAAAATGGGTACAACGCAAAGGGTGTGGGAGAATTACTTGACCAATGTAGCCAAAGTAATTATAACAAAAACACAGGTGTAAAACAATGGGTTAATCCTAATGCCTCTTATCATGTAGTAAATCTAACTACACGAATGTAGTCTCACTTGTGGCCTCGGAATGGTCCTAACGCAAGTTCTAGAATCTAAGTGCTACCGGTACACATATCATAGCATAAATGCTTTTCCTACCAATTCTAGGGGCGAACCTCACATATTTGGGGGTGGAAAATTTTTTAGTGGTACGGTTTTTGTGCTAGTCATATAACTCCTATCCATGAGACGATCATTAAGATCAAAGTTTCACTCCTATATGTTGTAAAATTTTTTAAATTTGGCACTAAAATTGCCCTAACAGGTATTTCTCTCAGTTTTATTACACATTTACCATTAAACAAACAAAAATCAAGCGTAAAAGCATTCTCAAAAGTATCGTATTTTTACCCCCCCCCCCTTACACTTAAGATGAACATTGTCCCCAATGTTCAAATAACAAGATGTAAAAGTAAATAAGGTAAAAGAATGAAATCAAATACTCCCTTGATTCGTTCAGTGGATAAAGGGGTAACATGGTTAGATCTTCTTCCAAGAGAATGTAGAAGCTCCAAGACTAAAGCATCGCCGAAAGCTTGATTCCAAATACATCTCCTTTTCCAAAATAACCTGTTAAACCTGAGAAAACAAACACGAAAACCTGCATAACATCGGCGGGATAAATCTATATATAAGGATATAATGCTTGTGGAATGATAATTTTGCAGATTCCTGGAGTTTATAAGTTAGAGATTTAATAAAAACTTTTTATGAAAACAAAACTTTCAAAAATTTCAGAAAATTAAAACCTGACGCCGTCAGGTTGTAAAGCCTGAGGCCGTCAGAAATGATCTGACAGAATTCTCATGTTAAGTTTCCGGAAAATTTCTGGAAAAACCTATACCTTACTTCCTGGAAATCCTGCAAAACATCATTATGACTCGATACAAGCATTTGACTCAAACAATTACGAATATGTATGTTAATTTATTATTATTACGATTCATGTTCATTTGTGTTCTAATAAACCGATTTGGATTTCCCTTACACATATCTTTAGCAAAATACCTTTATATGTAGTTAAGACGAAGTTAAAAACAAGATAAAACATTTTCACAATTTAGTTTTTGAACATGAATCAATAATAATTAAAATTAAACATACATACGGAAACAAATAAAATCAAACAAACAAATAAATAAACACACAAAGCAAATAAAGCTTGGGTTGCCTCCCAAGAAGCGCTTTTCTTTATTAACGAGTCTTGTAGCTAGACTCAAAGTCACGTACATTACGTGATTCCATCATTGGTCACGGTTCCTAGGCCATTCTCATTTCCGGTTTTATATTCCGGTCCTAATTTCAAACAATCCTTGTAGAAACCGGATATCCTTCCCATAACATAGTCTACTCCTTTATTTCTATCCTCATCATTCCTATAGTAGACCGCTTGCTTAAGCTCCTTCTCAACATTTTACAAGTGTTGGAATTGTTCTATCTTATATGGCTTTTGGTAGTTTACCTCATCGGTCTCATCCTTAAATCTAACTATCCCTAAAGAAGGTTCATAAGTCATTCTAGAGACCTCAACAAATGGTTTTCCAAAAACTACTTGAGTTAAGGATGTATCGACTATTGGGCGGATATCTTCTACAATTACAAAGTCGGTAATATAGGTGAAGTTTCCTACATAAACCGGTAATCCCTTAACTCTTCCCGTGAAGTTACTCATCCAACCCTTATCAGGGAACATCCTATACCCAAGTTGATTTTTCATTATTAAGTTGTAGTGGGCTCTAGTCATGATGTTTATGGGCGATCTAAGGTCGATGTAAGCTTTCCACACATGCAAATGTCCGATGTTGCATGGTATGTTGAGGTTAGAAGGATCGCCTATTTTTATAATTGGTCTACCTTGGAAGTATGGTATTTCGGGGTCATCGAATAAGTCTGTATGATATGCGTGCTCTTCCTTAGTGGGTAGCCTATTGAAGCAGTCCTCATCATCATCTACTTCTTCAATCTCACTTCTCCTAATTTCTTTATCAACCTCGACTTTCTTAACCTCATCCTCAGGTTCACTATTATCCTCATTCCTATCAATTGGTTTGATAGTGACAACGTTGGCGAAGTGGACGTGTTTGGATGAAGAGGGGTCTTTTACTTGGGGTCCGCTATTTGTGTTCCTAGCGTCCTTATGTGGAGGTGATAGCACTTGGTTATTGAGGGCTTTCAATAAGTTGTCAATTTTATTGGTCATCTCCGTTTGTTGTTGATTGAATTCGGATTCAAACTTGGCCAAACGAGCTTCTTGAGATGCCATAAATTGAGACATCAATCCTTCAAAGTTATTGGTACTACCATTGCTGGAAGGATTGTTGTTGAAAGTACGGTTCGAGTTGGAACCGCTTGATTGGAAACGATTAGGTGGGTTGGACGGATTGGTTTGTTGTGCGTTTTGATTTTGTTTCCACCTAAGGTTTGGGTGATTTTTCCATGAGGGGTTGTATGAATCACCGTAGGGGTTTGGCTCGGGTTTGAAAGTGTACCACTTGTCTCCCGCTCCGTCGGTACGCGAGGATGCGTAATCCGCAAAAGGTTGTTCGGGGAGTTCCGTGCAATCACGAGTGTCGTGGGGACCACTACATAATTCACATGAAGAAGTGATTCTGTTCACTTGGCTTGAAGGTTTAGGAGCCTCGTAGGATTTCATAAGAAACTTGACTTGGTCTTCAAGTTCTATGATCCTACGGTCGGAAGTGCTTGAATTGTTCGAAGGCAAAGATATTGCCTTGACCGTTTTATTCAAATCACGGGGATCACTCTAACTTTCGTTGTCATAAAGAGCAAGATCTTCAAGGAGAGCCCATGATTGTTCCGCACTTCGATCACGTAGCTTACCACCGGCCGATTGGTCAATGGTTTGCCTCGTGGAGAGATTGATATGGTCATAGAAGATTTGGACTTAGAGCCAAAGTTCTATGCCATGGTGAGGGACTTTTTGGAGTAGGTCCTTGAATCGAGTCCATGCCTCGTAGAGGGTTTCGCCTTGACGTTGTTGGAACATCAAGATATCATTCCTTAGCTTGGTAGTTCTTCCTGGTGGGAAAAACTGAGCGAGGAAACGAGTGGTGAGATCATCCCAAGAGGTGATGGATCCTGCAGGTAAACGCTCTAGCCATTGACTAGCTTGGTCCCGCAGAGAGAATTGAAAGAGACGCAGCCGGGTCGTCTCTCGAGTGGCAACATCAAGGTCTATGGAATCTACAATTTTGAGAAAGTCCTTGAGATGTTGATTAGGATCTTCAAAACGAAGTCCATGGAATGCGCATCCGCTTTGCACCAATCGGATGGTGTCGGATCGCAAGGGAGTGACATTGGCTCCTTGAGTGAGCTCAATGGTGTTTCGATAGCCATGGTGGCTAGGACGGGAGTAGTCGCCTAAGGTACGGGCTCTAGGAGGTGGGTGTTGTTGTGGTGGTGGGTTGTTGGGATCAAGGATATTTGATGAGTGTCTAAATACTCATCATTTCTTTCACATTTTGACTGCAAAAACATTTAAAAACATGCAGTTATGTTTCAAAATGCAGAAAATATCATTTGATTGTGTTTTTATGTGTTTCATGTGCAAAATGATCGAAAACAGTGAAAAACGAACAAAGTTTGCATAAATGACAAGTCTAGTCCCTCGAATTTCAAAAGTGTCAAAAATAGTCCCTGGGGTTTTGAAAAATGACATTTATGGTCCCCGGGTGTTTTTAAAAGGGAAAATATTATTTTATGGTCCTTTTGATACTTTTGTGAAATTACAAGATCAGCCCCCTAAAAATCCAAATGTTACAATTCTAGTCCCTAAACTTTAACCCATTTACCTTATCACATATAATTCCTAAAACTAAACTAAAACCAATACCCATTTCCTATCCTAACTAAACCCGGCCACAAACCAAAATCCCACAACCCAGCCCAAATGAAATACCAAGCCCAAAAATAAACAAACCCACCCGGCCTTATTTTTATTTCACTAAACCACCCCAAGTCAAATCTTCGGTCAAACCCACACCCTGGTTTCCTTCTCCCTCACACACCCCGCCAAACCAAAACCACCATAACACCTCCCTGGTTTCTTCTCCAGGTCATCACCAACTCCTCATCCTTGTCTCCACACCTCACCCTTCCACCTCCATAACAAACAAACCCTTTAATTGCCCAATTAATACATATAACCTGCTCATTTGACTTTTCCCGCCAATAGCATCCGACGGCCAAGATCAAAGCTAGCTCATCCGATGGTTGAGATTAGAAGTGGGAATGACTCAGAAGGCAAGTGGGAACAAGAAAAGTTAATATATAACAAGATAGAAGCAGTGGAGAAAAAGAGGAGAGTAGCTTTAGTTTAATAAAATCGTAGGTAGTGTAATTCACAAATTAGTTGTAGTTTTTAATATTAAAAGCTTGTGTTCTGTTTAATTAATGTAATCTAAACTCAATTAAATTTCAATTTCAAGTTCTAATTTCTATCTCAGTTATTGCCATTTTCAATTTTAGATCAAGATTTTCAAGTTTGTTGAATGTTGTTGTTGTTGGATTCTATTAGCTCACATAAGTCTTGACAAAGCTTGTTAAGCTATTTAGAAACTCTAATAAGCAGTTTAGAATAAAAAACTCAAAAATACTATAAAATCAAAGAAAATAGGAATTAAATAAAAAATCAATGTTGAAGGAAGTGGAAGCTGAAGGAGGGTGTGGATTTCGGTGAAATAGGTTCTGTTGGTATTGTGACAAACCAATGGGAGTGATTTTGGTCTTGATTACCTTTGTCTCAGCCTTCATCAAATTGTAAGCAATTTACCAATTTTTTGCTTTATTAGTTGTTAATGCATTTATAGTGTAAAATTAGTTCATCTAGCTTTAATTTAGTTTACTTAAACTGTTTTTAGTAATAAAATCATAGTTATAGTTTTAAATTAAAAAGTTTTAGTATAACAGTTGGTTTAAAGGGGTGTTTGGCTCATGTTGTTTGTGTGCGCTCAGGGTGTAAGGTTTAGTTATTTCTGGTTGTGTTAAGTCACATTAGGTTAGATAGAGTTAAATTGACCATAACCTTGTACCTTATAAGCAGAAAAGTCAAAATGACTTGTAATCTCACTTAACTAGTTAACTGTTAAGAATCTGTGGATCCATATTATCCATATTAGCTTATAAGTTGCTATTCTAGCTTAATTTCACCTTTCACTAGCTTAATTAATCATAATCAGTTAGTAATTTAGGATCAAAGTTCAACTTAGTCAACTTACTAGTTCAAATAAAAAGTCAAAACTTGAACCATAGGCAGAAAACTCAAATTTTCAAGGAATTTTGTAGAATTTTGTGTTAGGATTTAGGATTTGAGCTTTTGAGGTATTGTAGTCTACCACTAGGACTCTAGGAATCAATCAACACCTTAATTTTGTGAATTTTTTAGTGGGTCCCACAGACCTCCAAAGAGGCCTGCAGGCCCTTCTGTCTGTTCTGTGTAGCAGCACACCACAGCCACACCACCCACTTTGTGGTGGTTTTGTGGCTTCCCTAGTGATCCCCAGTGCTCCCACTTAGCTTTTCCCAACCCCCCTCCTACCAGGGAGTAGTAGTTGACCTTTTGTTTGACCTGAAACCCAGTGGACCCCACCTAGGATAAGCCCTCAAGTTTGTCCCCATTCTGTGTTATAATTGGTTTTTGGATTAACTTAATCTGGCTTATCAGCTTATCTACTGAGCTTATTTGGCCATTTTGAGCTTAGACAAGTCCAAAGTACTTATTAGGATCAGATTAATCCATAGTGGGTCCCACATAAGCTCATTTGAGCTTATTTCTCATTTCAGTCAACAAAAGTCAACTGTGGAGGTAATAAGCCCCCACAGTGCTTAATAATAAGCTATAAATTAGTTGTTTTTACAAAAGTTGTTTGTTTTTAGATATAAAATAAGTTTGTAAAATAAAATTTAAGAAAAACCAAAAATAATAATAAGTGATAGTTTCTATTTAATTTAATTTAAATTTTAATTTTCATTTTTAAATTTTAATTAAGTAACTTGCAATTTTATATTTTTCTTAATTTCCTTTTATATTAAAGTATTTATAGAAAAATTTTCAGATTTTTATTTGATCTTTTAGTATTTATTAGAATTTTAATTAGTTTAAATAATTATTAAATAGTTTTTAATTAATAATAATTAATTAATAAGTCAAATAAATAATTTTAATTTTCCAATAATTTTCTTTTGTTATTAGGTTTGTAAAAATATAAATTTCATATTCGTAGGCCTTTTATTTCTTAAAACTCACGTTTTATTTCGTACGTTTACGTTTATTTAAATTTAAACGTACGTCTTTTAGTTTTAAACGTTTCTAGGTAATTTGCTTTCTCGTGTTTGTTTTCATAGCTCATTTGAGCTATTCTTTTCATTTCCTTAGTATAATCAGCACCTTTATCCTTTTCCCGTTCAATGTCACCCGATCACAAATTCGTTTTATTTCAGATTTCACACCTCGCTGGGACTTAACGACCCGGGAATATTCTGTACTCCTTGGATTATTGCATTGTGTCCTTGATAGTTTGACTTTGTTTGACCACATCCGTGGTTGACTTAAGTTGACCGTTTAGGGCCGATCAAATTTTGGCGCCGCTGCCGGGGAGGTGTGCTGCGTTGAACGAATTTGAAGTATTAGTGATTGTTGAATATACACCCATTGTATATTTACCATCTTTGTTCATATTTCCTTATTTTCATATAAAAAACCAAAATTATCGTGAAGTTAATTCGTTTGACGGATCGATTACCAAAAACATTTTTATTTAAGTTTTCAACGAACACAAAAAAAAAAAAAAAAAAAAAAAAAAACCCCAAAAATATTCATCTTTACCCTCTCACCCTTTTTGATTCTTTATCCCTTTACCCTCTATCCATTTGATTCTAAACTTCTTATACCTTTCTTCTATGGCGTCTCTCGGGTACAAATGTTTTAATTGTAAAAGCCCGTTGATTGACAGCCATCGTTGTTCTAAGTGTGCGTGTGAGCGGTGTGGAAAGCATGCACCAAAGGATCGTGGATCTTGTTATTGGTGTGAATTATCCACTAAAGAGTCTCTCAAGGATTCTCAAAGTCCTTCCTACTACCCTCCACAGCCCGAGATACGTGCTATTAATGACAAACCATCAAGAATCGATCCTAACCTTTCAGGGTTTACGGTTAAAAGTTTGTCAAGCAAACGTACAGAACTTAGAACGGTGACTAAAAAGAACGACTTGCCTAATCTTCACGTTTATCAAAAACCAGAGACCATAGCGGAAGTGGTGGAAATTCCTAGCTCTCAGAGCACTCCACTTGTCCCACCTCCGGATTTTAGTCCTTGTGTCGGTTGTGGTGAGTCGCTTTTCGGTTTGCCATGTCGTTGGTGTACATGTGAACAATGTGGTAATGATATCCGAAACGGAAGTTGTTTGTTTTGTGGTTCGAGGAATTCATTTTCTTCTGATCCTAATCCGAACTCATTCAACGACTCTTCAAATTTCTCCAACTACCCATCACATTCATACGAGCAAGTATCATATTGTCCAAATCTCAATGATGCATCGTATCAAAATACACCGAACTTTTCTTGTGAGTACTGTGGAGGTCCACATTTTAGCTCTGATTGTCAAACAGGGAATCCATTTCCTTGTAACAATTACGACGATCCATATCACGACCAACCTCCACAGTGCCAAATAACTCAAACTCCTCAGCAAACCCAGCAAGACACTTATCTAGAGCTTCTAGAGTTAGTGAAAAGAGCTGAGGAGTTTAATAAAAAAACATTTCTGAATGCTCCCAGTTTTTCTTGTGTATATTGTGGGGGTCCTCATGGTGATTATCAATGTCAACCTTCCGGTTTTGACAACTCCCCACTCCCACAATGTCCCGTCATTAAAAATTCACATGAGAAATCCATGGAAGAATTGTTAACTGAAGAGCAGGTTGCTAAATTAGATTCCCAGATTGCCAGTGAAAATTCTATTAGGGAATTAATTAAAATACAAAAAGCAGCCAGATCTAGCTCTCAATTTCGTTTCATTCCTGATGACAGTGATGATGAAGATATCTTGGATGATGATTCATCAAGTTCATCAGTTGAAACTCAGTCTGTTGTTATCACACCCGAAGTTCCCACTAACTCTCTAAACATGGGGGATGAGCTTCTTGACACAATTCCTGCAAAGGAATCAGACGTATTCATAAAGTCTAGTGTCGAGAACCTTGTCCCAATCCCAAGAGAGTCACAGGGAATTCTCGAGCATTTGTGTGATATCCCTTCCCCTCTTGAGTGTTCAAAAGATCATTTTGAGACTTTCTCCGATTCTAACGATGAATATACATCTTATGGAGAAGTTGAGTATGTTGAGGCATCACTGCCCCGTTCTGATGTTGACCCTCTTCTTGAGGAGTTTACTGATGAACTTACTCACATTGATCCACTTCCATCAGGAAGTGATGATGATCTCTTTGATTTCGAGTCCAATCTGGAAGAAATCAGAAGTCTCTTAAATAACAATCCATCACTCAATTCTTATCTCAGCAGTCCAATAGAGAATGATAATCACTTTGTTCCCGAAGCATTCAAAACAACTCTCACCAATCCTCTGTTTGAATTCGAATCTGAATTCACTTTGATTTCTGATAACCCAATCTTTGGTACTCAGATCGAGGATAGTGATGAGTCTACTTCGGAGCATGAGTTCACAGATTTACATCTTGTGATCGATTCTCTTCACGAGGAGTTCTCCGATGAACTCACTCATATCATATCTCCGACGGAGTATGATAACTTCTACTTTGATCTTGACAAAGATTATCTTTATGTCCTGGAGGGAAATATTCTCAACACTGAGAATTTGATTAATCTCAAAATTCCATCCCTCCCGACCAGAATATGTCTTGATCAACTGAGCTTAAATGATGAGATTCATGATACTGAAATCATGAATTCTCCTTCTGATGATGATGAGTTAGTCATGATTTTTATCATGACTTTCTTTCTTTTCTTCACCTACACGGTGACTTCTCCTGTTCTTCACTCCTTTGGGAATGAAGACACTATCTTTGATCCCGGCATTTTTATTTATCATTTGTGAGCCGGGTCTGTCTCTGTGTATATCTCATTGGAGTGGAACTTTCAAGTACTTCAATGTTTATCAAACCATTTGAATGAAAGTCCGATGGAGATTGTTTCTTCCACTTACTTCCCCAAGAACAAATGAATTCGGGGTCGAGTCAAGCTAGCGACTCGGTTAATAAAAACAGTAGCAAAATATGGGTTTTCACCCTTGTCTCACCCTAGTGTGGGGGAGATGCCCCCCATGTTGTATATATGTACATTTCAAAAGTATATAAAAAAAAAAAAAAAAAAAAAAAAAAAAAAAAAAAAAAAAAAAATGTGTGTATATATAAAATAATGGCTATTAGTATTTCCCTTTCACGTTCTAAGTGTTGGTTTAACAGCCGGTACTTTGAATATTGAGGGCAATATTCAGTTCTAAGTGTTGGTTTAACAGCCGGTACTTTGAATATTGAGGGCAATATTCAGTTCTAAGTGTGGGGGGGAATTCTGGCGAATTTGCTTTTGCTCACATATGTACCTTTTTGTGCCCCAGTACCCCCATTTTGGCCAAAATTTTAAAATTTTTTCTCACTTAGAACTCAATAAATGGTTATCAGTCCGCCATGTCTAACCCACATAAGGATTGGCTAATCCAAGAGCAAACGGCTCTTGGTAAAGATATATCAAATCCGTTTATGGCTTGCAATTTGCCCAAAATTGTATGGTTTTCGACTCACCATATCTTTATAAGTGAAGAGTTGGCTAGCCCGCAAGGTTATGGCTTGTGGTAAAGGCAGTGGAAAAACCATAATTGGTAATCAGCTCACCAAAGATAATATTAATAATTTATCTAAGAGTTGGCTAGTCCAGAAGCAAACGGCTTCTGGTAAAGACAAATCAAAACCGTTGACAGCTGGTGGTTTGCTCAAAATCACATGGTTATCGGTGTACCATGGTTCTTACTTGAACTGAAACATTTGGCTACTCCAGAAATGATGGATATCTGGTAAAGAGAAAAATCCATTAAATCTTCATAAATAATTGCTAGGGACTAGCAATAGTTTAGTGTGGGGGATTGATGAGTGTCTAAATACTCATCATTTCTTTCACATTTTGACTGCAAAAACATTTAAAAACATGCAGTTATGTTTCAAAATGCAGAAAATATCATTTGATTGTGTTTTTATGTGTTTCATGTGCAAAATGATCGAAAACAGTGAAAAACGAACAAAGTTTGCATAAATGACAAGTCTAGTCCCTCGAATTTCAAAAGTGTCAAAAATAGTCCCTGGGGTTTTGAAAAATGACATTTATGGTCCCCGGGTGTTTTTAAAAGGGAAAATATTATTTTATGGTCCTTTTGATACTTTTGTGAAATTACAAGATCAGCCCCCTAAAAATCCAAATGTTACAATTCTAGTCCCTAAACTTTAACCCATTTACCTTATCACATATAATTCCTAAAACTAAACTAAAACCAATACCCATTTCCTATCCTAACTAAACCCGGCCACAAACCAAAATCCCACAACCCAGCCCAAATGAAATACCAAGCCCAAAAATAAACAAACCCACCCGGCCTTATTTTTATTTCACTAAACCACCCCAAGTCAAATCTTCGGTCAAACCCACACCCTGGTTTCCTTCTCCCTCACACACCCCGCCAAACCAAAACCACCATAACACCTCCCTGGTTTCTTCTCCAGGTCATCACCAACTCCTCATCCTTGTCTCCACACCTCACCCTTCCACCTCCATAACAAACAAACCCTTTAATTGCCCAATTAATACATATAACCTGCTCATTTGACTTTTCCCGCCAATAGCATCCGACGGCCAAGATCAAAGCTAGCTCATCCGATGGTTGAGATTAGAAGTGGGAATGACTCAGAAGGCAAGTGGGAACAAGAAAAGTTAATATATAACAAGATAGAAGCAGGTGGAGAAAAAGAGGAGAGTAGCTTTAGTTTAATAAAATCGTAGGTAGTGTAATTCACAAATTAGTTGTAGTTTTTAATATTAAAAGCTTGTGTTCTGTTTAATTAATGTAATCTAAACTCAATTAAATTTCAATTTCAAGTTCTAATTTCTATCTCAGTTATTGCCATTTTCAATTTTAGATCAAGATTTTCAAGTTTGTTGAATGTTGTTGTTGTTGGATTCTATTAGCTCACATAAGTCTTGACAAAGCTTGTTAAGCTATTTAGAAACTCTAATAAGCAGTTTAGAATAAAAAACTCAAAAATACTATAAAATCAAAGAAAATAGGAATTAAATAAAAAATCAATGTTGAAGGAAGTGGAAGCTGAAGGAGGGTGTGGATTTCGGTGAAATAGGTTCTGTTGGTATTGTGACAAACCAATGGGAGTGATTTTGGTCTTGATTACCTTTGTCTCAGCCTTCATCAAATTGTAAGCAATTTACCAATTTTTTGCTTTATTAGTTGTTAATGCATTTATAGTGTAAAATTAGTTCATCTAGCTTTAATTTAGTTTACTTAAACTGTTTTTAGTAATAAAATCATAGTTATAGTTTTAAATTAAAAAGTTTTAGTATAACAGTTGGTTTAAAGGGGTGTTTGGCTCATGTTGTTTGTGTGCGCTCAGGGTGTAAGGTTTAGTTATTTCTGGTTGTGTTAAGTCACATTAGGTTAGATAGAGTTAAATTGACCATAACCTTGTACCTTATAAGCAGAAAAGTCAAAATGACTTGTAATCTCACTTAACTAGTTAACTGTTAAGAATCTGTGGATCCATATTATCCATATTAGCTTATAAGTTGCTATTCTAGCTTAATTTCACCTTTCACTAGCTTAATTAATCATAATCAGTTAGTAATTTAGGATCAAAGTTCAACTTAGTCAACTTACTAGTTCAAATAAAAAGTCAAAACTTGAACCATAGGCAGAAAACTCAAATTTTCAAGGAATTTTGTAGAATTTTGTGTTAGGATTTAGGATTTGAGCTTTTGAGGTATTGTAGTCTACCACTAGGACTCTAGGAATCAATCAACACCTTAATTTTGTGAATTTTTTAGTGGGTCCCACAGACCTCCAAAGAGGCCTGCAGGCCCTTCTGTCTGTTCTGTGTAGCAGCACACCACAGCCACACCACCCACTTTGTGGTGGTTTTGTGGCTTCCCTAGTGATCCCCAGTGCTCCCACTTAGCTTTTCCCAACCCCCCTCCTACCAGGGAGTAGTAGTTGACCTTTTGTTTGACCTGAAACCCAGTGGACCCCACCTAGGATAAGCCCTCAAGTTTGTCCCCATTCTGTGTTATAATTGGTTTTTGGATTAACTTAATCTGGCTTATCAGCTTATCTACTGAGCTTATTTGGCCATTTTGAGCTTAGACAAGTCCAAAGTACTTATTAGGATCAGATTAATCCATAGTGGGTCCCACATAAGCTCATTTGAGCTTATTTCTCATTTCAGTCAACAAAAGTCAACTGTGGAGGTAATAAGCCCCCACAGTGCTTAATAATAAGCTATAAATTAGTTGTTTTTACAAAAGTTGTTTGTTTTTAGATATAAAATAAGTTTGTAAAATAAAATTTAAGAAAAACCAAAAATAATAATAAGTGATAGTTTCTATTTAATTTAATTTAAATTTTAATTTTCATTTTTAAATTTTAATTAAGTAACTTGCAATTTTATATTTTTCTTAATTTCCTTTTATATTAAAGTATTTATAGAAAAATTTTCAGATTTTTATTTGATCTTTTAGTATTTATTAGAATTTTAATTAGTTTAAATAATTATTAAATAGTTTTTAATTAATAATAATTAATTAATAAGTCAAATAAATAATTTTAATTTTCCAATAATTTTCTTTTGTTATTAGGTTTGTAAAAATATAAATTTCATATTCGTAGGCCTTTTATTTCTTAAAACTCACGTTTTATTTCGTACGTTTACGTTTATTTAAATTTAAACGTACGTCTTTTAGTTTTAAACGTTTCTAGGTAATTTGCTTTCTCGTGTTTGTTTTCATAGCTCATTTGAGCTATTCTTTTCATTTCCTTAGTATAATCAGCACCTTTATCCTTTTCCCGTTCAATGTCACCCGATCACAAATTCGTTTTATTTCAGATTTCACACCTCGCTGGGACTTAACGACCCGGGAATATTCTGTACTCCTTGGATTATTGCATTGTGTCCTTGATAGTTTGACTTTGTTTGACCACATCCGTGGTTGACTTAAGTTGACCGTTTAGGGCCGATCAATATTACCACCTTCCATGATGTCGGATGGTAATGGTTACGAACAAAGAAACAAAGAAAAAAAAGATAGACTAAAGAAATCCTAGAAAAATAAAATAAAAATCTCACTAGAAAGGAATCTAGTGAGTAGACCTAATAAAATAAAAATTCAACCTAAACAATAACTATTCCCCGGCAGCGGCGCCAAAAACTTGATGCGTGGTTTTGCGACCTTACAACAGGTTTTACCTCTCGAGGGATCTCAAGAGGCTTACAACCCCACCAGGCAGTGTACCTGACCGATGTAGTATAGTGTAGTGGTAAGTACGGGGGATTGATCGTTCTCCACAGGGAATAGTGTCGTTAGGATTGAAAAACTACTTTAATAGGTCTAAGGGTGAGGGAAGATTCTTTTTGTATTTTTATATTTTATGAAAGCAAGTAAAATCTCGGGTTTGAAGGAGTGGGCGGAATTAGTTGCTAGTCAACTAACCCAAATAACTACAAATGCAAATAAAATAAAATAACGAAAATGAAAAGGTTGTGAAACTTATGTGGAGAGAAATGTGTTTACTTAGATTTCCTTACTCCCTAACTATCTTTTACCGATTGATTAGTGTGTATTAATTGCGTGGATGACGGGTGTATTCCTTAATACCAATCGTAGGGTGGCGTACGTACTTCCCCAACTCTATAAGCTCCTACTTCACTCCTATGTCGAGCCGGCTAAGAGGCTCCTAACATGGGATCACTAGAATTCGCTCATGCATTAAATACAACAATAAAAACCTAGTACGCATTGGTTCATGTTTCTTAAGACATTCAAGCAAGTTACCGTATAGGAAGTTAGCCAGTTTTCTTAAGCCTAACATCGATAAACAATCATCCAATACAATAAATAACACACTAATAACCAATAATCAATAGTTAGGTTTCATTAGATCTAAGCAAACACAAGATAAATCTAGCCTAGCATGTTAATCAAAAGACAAGAACAAGATATAATCAAACAACACATAGACATATTGATTGATTAAATGAAAACTTATCTTCAATTAAACATGGGAGATCCAAGGGTATGAAAACCTTTAAAATGGCAGAAATTCGTCTTAGGGTTTCTCCTCACAAAGTTGCACACTAATGACAAAAAATTGCAAAACTATATATAGAGTTTAGTGGCTGACGGCGTCACGTTGTAGATCTTGACGCCGTCACCTCGCCGTGTCTAGGGTTCCCGGATGGCCTTCTTGACGCCGTCCCTCTTTAGTGCTCCAAAATCCGCTCTGGCTTATCAAGGCTTGACGCCGTCAGAAATGAGCTTGAAGCCGTCTCTCTTTAGCTTAAACCGTGATGGCCTTGATCACCTTAAAGGGTGACGCCATCAGAATTCCTTTGTAAAATTCTCTGGCTTATCATGTGTATTTTTCATATCCACCTCTTTTGCCAAGCCATGACGCCGTCAAGAGCAATCCTTGACGCCGTCAAAGGTACTTTTCCAGCCGATTTTGAGACTTTGTCGTTTTCTTCACTTTTATGCTCCAAAAAGGTCCAAAATGCTTCCTTTTCCAGATTTCTTCTCCAAAGTACCTAAAATGACAAAAGGAATGATTTAGGGCAATATTTGATCAAATAAATACGATTTAGGGCTTAAATGACCCCCTAAAAGCGGTACACTTTTCGCTTCATCACACTCTCACCTTTTGCTATCTCTTTTGTACACACTATTAGACACACACTTGAGAACTTTGAGAACTCCTAAGACAGCCTCTTGTGAATGAGGTGAGAGTGTGTCTTTTATGCTTCACATGTGACGCCCTAAAGGGCTTTCCATGGGCTTTCTTTGGGTTTTGAGTGGGCTTTTGTGGTTTGGCTAAATACATAGACAATTCTAACATTTTAGCTTAACAAAAGCCCACTTCCTAGACTAGCTTGACCATACGACACACAAGTTACAATATAACAAATGACCATCACTTTACATTTATAAATTAAATGTTAACAATCTCCCCCTAAGGGATGGTCATTTCAATGATGCTCCCAGTGATTTGGTCTTTCATCTTTGTTGTCTTTAACTTTGTGTGTCGATGTATAATAGTCTTGATTCATCATTCCGTCATGCTTTGTGATCTTCGAAGTATCATCTTTTGGTCCTTCTTGCCTTTGATCAACTTCTCCTGTCCAGTCGCGTCGATGTTGTAGATGTTTAAATATATGA
Source organism: Artemisia tridentata subsp. tridentata (assembly GCA_021014915.2). NCBI lineage: Eukaryota > Viridiplantae > Streptophyta > Magnoliopsida > Asterales > Asteraceae > Artemisia > Artemisia tridentata. The sequence goes on from CP139508.1 coordinate 503,215,751, forward strand.
TGATGGTGAATGGACTTTCGTCAGTACCTGCATAAGACAGTTAGCAATAAATCATCCAGCGCTTATAGGTTCAGATTTCGAGATCGTTATCAGCATAGTGTGAAAACTTTCTCTGATCTTTACCAAGGCCGTTGAGAGCCTCTGAAGTATACCGGAGTATCACTTCAAGACTGTAGACCGTTTGAAGCACGTAACCATCAAGATATAAGGCAAGATCGTTAGATCTCATTAAGACTCTTACAACTTGTGTCCTTGTTGGTGAACACAATTGTATTGTATTGGAAGTGTTACTTAGAGATTTTTGATGAATCTCATGGCTCTAGACTCAATTATGTGCGTTTTGGTTTTAGTCATCAGAGGCATGGAGCAGAGTGCCACCTTTTCAATATCAACTCATCTTGGAGTGAGAGGCCGATAGATTATGCAGTGTTCTTTGTGAGAAATGAAACAAATATCTTTTAAGAGATATCTAAGTGGCTAGGAGGGGTGGTGCAACGCGTCACTGGGTCCATGACGTCTTGTCTTCAATATCAGTATCACCTTAGTGAATACCGATAGCAGATGTATTGACCCGGTTTCTGACCTAAGTTTTCATGAAGGGCTATTTCTTTTCAACCTTTCATTTAACTTTTCTTTTTAATTCTTCAACCCCTTCTTTCCCTTTCTCATATACTCCTTTTTTCAATCTTTCCTAAGGACTTCTAATTCTAATCTATTGAAATTGTCCTTGGGTAGATCCCTCCGGCTCTGGCAGATCAGTGGACATAAACCTAACCATAATCACCTTATTACTCCATGATTATCCTAGATTTATTGATCACTTGCCATAAAACCTTTTGAAAATCTATCAAAGTGTTTATGAGTAAACACATTTAGATAACACATTGAGAGTTTTGCATTTTTGAAATACTACCCCTTAACATGTGCTCATGCATTTTTGAAATAAAATGCACATGTTGGGTAGAGTTCGCACATTTTGAATTGATCGATTTTCAATTAATATGACCATTGCGAGACACGTTTACATCACTAGTTAAACTAGCTTGAAGTTATTACCCGTCCCGGTCATATTAAAAGATCATCTCTCGAATTGGTACATTCCACTCGGACAAGTCCTTTGCGAGACACGTTTACATTACTGGATAACCAGCTTAAAATTATTACCCGTCCCGGACAAGTCTTTTCGACAACGGACATTTATTTTTCGTCAATTCGAATGTTCATGCTGAGTCTTTTGAAGAGCTCAACATACTGACATTACTTTTTGATCACATTTAATCACGTCTTATCCCCCTTATACCTAATCTCCCCATCAAAAATAGCACGTAGTGATAATTTTGATATCGAATGATTAAATTGAAAACTTATTGGAGAGAAGGACGGATTTGAGAATGAAAGTTGGAACTTTTTGTTTTTCATTTTATACTCCCCCTTAAACAAAGCATATTTGTAAACATGTGAGTTTAAAATCGGTTTAAGGGTTTAGGAGGGAGTTGTCTTGAGCACATAATTTTGAGAAAGATTTTGAAAAATCTTTTTGAAAGATCTTGATCATGTGCTCAAGGATTTTATTTTTGCCATTAACATTACGAGTCCTGATCGGAAATAATCAGAAGTCATCAATGTAGCGCGGGTTTCGTACTGAAATATACGAAAGCCGTAATGAAGAAAATTTTGAGAAATAACATGTTTTAGAAAATTTTTAAAAGAACTCTCGTTCAAGCATCTGTACATGTCCGTATTATTGTTGAATGACATTGCTAGATACGTACAGAATATCGATTATACGAGAGACATGTCGTGAGAAGTCTATTTTTTGGTTTTTTGATTTTATATTGTTTTTGTATTTTTGAAACTTTTCTATTTTTATATTTTGTTTTTGTTGGTTTTTCAAAATTCGTATTTTGTTTTTCAAAAATATTTGCAGCGAAGCTTTTTGAGATAAATCAAGAAGATTCGAGAGGACTTTCTAACTCTTCGGGAGTTAGGCTTCGCATTCCAATTCGCCGAACTAAGTTATCAAACAGCTCTTTTGGGAGGGCTTTAGTAAATAGATCGGCGAGTTGGTATTCAGTCTTCACGAAAAATAATTCAACAGTACCCTCTTCTACGTGTTCCTTTATGAAGTGATAGCGGACTCTAATATGCTTGGTCTTCGAGTGTTGAACTGGATTTCACGAGATGGCTATGGCACTTTTTGAGTCACAATACATAGGTATGCGGTCGAAAGAGAAGCCATAATCTGTGAGCTGTGTCCTCATCCATAGAACTTGGGCACAACATGCAGATAGAGACACATACTCGGCTTCTGCTGTTGATAGTGCAGTACAATCTTGTTTCCTTGATGACCAGCCTACTAGCTTTTCTCCCAAAAATTGTGCTCCGCCTGATGTACTCTTTGCTGTAACTTGGCAACCGACATGGTCTGCATCTGAAAATGCTGTTAATGTAAATTCCGAATCCTTCGGATACCAAAGTCCCATGTTAATGGTTCTTCGTAGGTACCGAAAGATCCGTTTAACCTCTTGGAGGTGAATTTCGGTAGGCCTTGCCTGAAACCATGCTAATAAACAAACAGCAAAATGTATATCGGGTCGACTAGCAGTTAAGTACATGAGAGAACCAATCATGCTCCGATATTTCTTCGGATCCATGGGTTTCCCATATAAATCAGCTCCTATTTTTGGTGAAGTGACCATTGGTGTACCAACAAAGTCACAATTTTTCATTCCATGTTTTTTCAAAATCTCAATTGTATATTTAGCCTGATTAAGAAAAAGGGGTAATTCTATAAGTAGCCCGGTCTATTGAAGGGTTGGCCTTTTATAGCCCCAAATAAGGCGCTTTCTCAAAATAGCCCAGGCAAAAAAGCGAGTAAATGTGGGTGCGACACGTGTCACCGTATTTTTTAATCGACTTTCCGAAAGCGACTTTTTGATTAATAAGCGACTTTCTATTTTGTCCTTTTCTAGCCAAAAGGTCAAACCTCGAAAATTGTTATTTTATTCTTTTTGCTTCTTCCACACCTTCAACGAATTTGTTTTATTTTAAGTGCCTGACGCATGCACTTTGAGCGACTTTTTCACCTGACAAATTTTTTTACTTTTGCCAGTTAACTTTGTGCTATCCAAGTTTTATACTTTTTATATTATTTATACCTTTTATAGTTTTATACTTTTATTTTCAAAAAGAAATACAAACAATAATACAAAGAAGTGTATCAAACACTCTTCGTTTAAAACTTTTTTATCTTGATCTGGCAATCAGAGCCACACGAATAAATTCAGCCGACGTCGGTGAACAACAAATCGAATGCCCAAGTCTAGCAATTAGACACACACAGGCCTGAAGCACACGACAACAATCTTTTGTGTATATTGTGGTTGTTAGATACTTAGATGGCTTCTATACTGTGTTTTAGTGTTACAGATAATGTTGGAAACTTTAGTTTACCTTGAATACCAATAAGGAAAATAGCTAGAGCATGGCGAATAAATTTCATCAGAAAAGGTTGAATCATTTGTAAAACGCGGTTTAGCAAATGATTATCATAAGCATGAGAAGAGGGTACATGCAAATCTAACCATGGACCGAAAACACTTTCTCGAAACAGGCTGATTCTAGATTTATTCTTTTCCAACTTAGTTTTAATTTTTACTAGAACAGATACCTGCGACCGAATGGTGATCTTTGCATCAAACAGAGGAAAATACTCCATATTGTATCCAGCGTAAGGTTTTCTTTTGTCTGGAGATGCTGCTGCTCAAAATATATACAAATGCTCATGGCGTACCAACGAAAATACTCCATGCATCATACTACTGCTAGTGTATTGTATAGTTACTTATCGTGTTGTAGAGTTCTACTGCTCGATTAAAAGATACTGCTCTTGTTGTAGAATACTACTGCTCGAGTTTGATAATTTGCTAGTGTATTCTATACTACTGCTCGTGTTGGAGAAAACTACTGCTCGATTAAAAGATACTGCGGTTAAAGTAATTGATACTACTGATTTAAGTGTAACCATATATACATCTCATTATCCAATATAAATACTAAACATACTAGATACATAAAAACAACGTCATCCTAAACTGCTTTAATGCATTTCACCCAAACTTGTTAGAACCGGAGCTCTCTTCCTTGCTTTCCCTCATATTCTTACTGTCCTTGAGTCGTTTAAACACAATTTCAAGATCGCTAATCCGTAGGTATAAATAGGTCGGATAGGTAGATGAATGGTCCCCAAGACTTTAGGCGGGAAAATGGACCAAAGTCGCCCGCCAAAAGTAAACTGTCAATTGTAGCTGTACGAAATAGTTTCCAACTAGTCGTACCTTTTACCAATTTTTGACTATTCTTGTACAATGACTTGATGCAACAACCAGTTGTATCTTATGCTTTGTGGATAAATGTTTGCCCCTTATTAACTCGAAAGGAAATATTAACTCATTTTTTTCGGCTTTAGATTGTATCGACTTGTACCAAAAATAAAATAACCAAATAAAAAGATTTGTCAAACTAAAACTTGTTCACATATTAATATGGTGAGATTTTATTCAAATCCTATGGCTCGAAAGGATCTCCTAATTTTTTTCATAAAGGGTTAAATTGTTCGTTACTGAACATTTTCAAAGATATAAATGACTTGTAGGGTTGTGTATGATTCCGTTGAAATGTTCGGAAGATAGACATAGGTTAGATGATGATAAATGTCATATTTATCTGGCATTATTGAAACCTATACAAGACTAAACAAAATGATTTTTTTATGAGGGAACTTTTATTTTATGGCCCCTTTATTTTATTGACTTAGACGAATGAAAACACCTGATTTTAATAATTTTTTGGTTATCAATCTGCAGGAACAATTAAAAAAATTGATTTTGAGGAAAAATGAAGCCTAATTACGAGAGGTTTTTGTTTTAGACTGATATGTATGTATCGTCAGGTAAAGATTGTTTCTTGTTTTTTATTTCAACCACTTTTGCGACTTAGTATACAATTTAATCGACTATATTTTCTTTAAGCGGGATTTTTTTTAAAAACACCCTCCCAGTAAGAGATACACTCAAATTCCACCAAGACACATATACTCAGTGGAACTGTGGAACAACCTCTTCATTTACCTTTACACCTGCTGTGAATCAAACACATAAATAAAATCAAAATTATAGTATTGCAAACATTACATGTATCTTCTCTACTTTCTATATTTATACTCTTATTTTTTAACTCTTATAGTTTTATTTTTATTCCAATCATCATGCCTTTTGCAGCCTAGTTAATTGATGAATGTGTTTTTATTTTTCTTTATTACTGTATTTTACACCAACTATATTTGGTTATTTGATGTCTCTTTGTCTGGCCCCAAAAATATAATCATTTATGTCTATTGGAGTACTATGCAACATAGATCTGCTTAATGATATGAATGTTACCTTAAACTGTCCAAAAAAATATAAAAAATATGAGCATTTATAACACAACCCGTTTGTTGTTATTCATTTACACCACACCTTGTTTCCATATTAGCATTAAGAGTATTGAAGTGGTTTTTTTTTTTTTTTTTTTTTTTTTTTTTTTTTTTTTTTTCCAGAATATGAGCATTTATAGCACATCATGTTTCACTATAACACCTTTTAGAGCTGCTTATTTTTTTTTCTTGTAGGAATATGAAGCCAAAGCCATCATCAGAAGTAAACCAAATTATTTATCTTTAATTAAATCCAAATTGGATTCGAAACGAAGGAAGTTGTTTCGTGCAACTTGTTTTGGTAAATGGCTGTACCTTTCTTATTTTGACCACGAACCACATATGATAGATTATATCTTACAGAAACAATTTTTGCCGAGTAATGCTCATTATGATATGCCGATTATATATTATGTTGAAGAACGGCCTATACATTTCGGCCGACCAGAATTTTGTCTTATCACTGGTTTTTGTTTTGGCAAGGTAAGTTTTACCTCATATAACTCGGGACACTTAAATTTTAGGAAGCTGGTTTTTCCACTCCGTGTAGGTAAGAAAGTAACCAATCTAGATATTCTTGGTCTAATTGAAGATGAGCAGGCATTTGGTATTATATTCGACGAAGATGCAGTACGTCTTTGTCTTTTGTTAGCATTGGAGGTCATCTTTATGGGCAGATTACTAATCGAATAAGTTGATGATACACTCTTCCGATTGATTGAAAACCTTGATGACTGGGATGCTTTTCCATGGGGGGAGCATATTTGGAGGCACTTGTATGATCAAATTTTGGACGTGGCGGATAAACATAGATATAAATTTCTTGAAGGCATTAACAAAGACCGCAAGTTTGGTCCAACATATACGCTTTCAGGATTTGTTTGGGCTTTCAAAGTTAGTATATTTTTTATTTTATTTTATTTTATTATAGACAGAGTATGCTATTGAGGTTATGTTTCTTGCACTGAATTCTAAGAAGTCGTTCACATTTTATAGATATGGATAATGGAATCTTTTGAAAGAAGCATTCTTTGGTGGAATAAAGCGCCAGAAATGATACCAAGAGGAGTATCGTGGTCAAAGAACGCTACATTTAAAAGATCAGATTATAAGTATCTGTTTGGAAAGGTAAAACTCTTCATCAAATTTGTCGTATTAATGCTTGCTGTTATTGTAAATTTTATGTTTTTACTCCCTGTCAAATAACACAACATTTAAAAGATCAGATTATATCTTTTTTTGTTTTTTTCTTTTTTGTTTTATTATTTTAATTAATTAATTTATTAATTTTTTTTTATTTAAATTTTTTTTCTTACTAATATTATTTTATTATGATTTTGTAAGGATGCCAATGTTGTTCACGATCTTAGACCGACATTAGCTGAGAGGAAATCTGATTGGTATTTACAGTTTATGGATTTTTTCCATCATTACATACCTAGAACTCCCCCAGTGAAGACCACACATCTCGCTAATGCGTATTTCAAGAAGTTGGCCGCAGCACGCAAACGTGGAAAGATTGAACGTAAAGATTTACCTATTATACTCAAAAATGAGAGCAGTATAATAGAGACCAGCATAATTCAGGATGCTTTTATCACAGAGTTGAATGCCCGTGTGTTCAAACTCGAGGGAATTATTCAAGTTCTTGCTCGAGAGAGAAATGGGGTAATACATCTGGTTGACTTGTTCACTTACCATGACATGTATTTTTTCTTCTTGATTTTGTTTTTTTAACCACTATTGTTCATTCGCAGGAGAAATTGGTTTTTGATGATGAGCTTTGGAATCTCAGTGCAGAGTATTGCGACGAGCTAAATCATGATTTCCTTGAATTGTTCCATTCAAGTGTGTATACCATTGGCTCTCAACGTGTAGATGGGAATGGCGATGACGATGACGACGTTGCAAAGGTAAATTACATATTTACTCTACATGTAAACTCGCACTGTGTCGTAAAATGATACATCAACTTTAAACAAAGTTAACTTTGACAGGAATTTATTATTCAAGAAGAATTAAGATTGCGACATGAAGAATTAGAAAAGGTGCGGTTAAAAGAGCATGAGGTAAGCCAAGAGGAGAATAGGTTGAGGATGGAAGAGGATAACAGGATAAGGATGGAAGAGGCAAAGAAATTCAACGATGAAAGGGATAAAAAAAAGGAAAGAGGCGCTTATGAATACTAATCACTGGAAAAATGCCATAGCGCGCATAGCCCATACAAAGAGGAGTGAAAGTTGTGGTGAAGCTAATGCATATTATTGGAGTAATGCATATGCTGAAAAGAAAGCACAATGCTTTGGCCTACGTAATCCCGATATGACGGAACGCCTTTTGAATGTCAAGCCATGGGTTGAGGTATGAAAACTACTAAACTGATTGTTTAAAATAGATCAAATTTATCATTTATGCTCGTAAGGGTAACTGTGTCGTATACTAGGATATGAAGCGATTGAGCAACGAGGCGAACAAGGTTCATTTGACAGATGAATTTGACTGATATCTTGGTCAAATTGGTCCGCTTAATTGTAAATTCCCATGGTGCGAAGATGTGAATGTGGATAGAAGGTTCTAGGAAACGTTGGTTTGCTTAGACCCGACAAGGCAAGGTTGGCTAATGGATGAGGCAAGTACTTAAATAACTGTAATTCACCCTATACTATTGAATCAATTTATTTTAAATTTGTGACTTCGTTTATGATTCACAATTTACAGCACATAGAGCTGTGGGTAAATTACATGTGGCATGTGAGACCTGATACGGCTGATTGGGCGATGGTTAGTGGCTACTTTGTTCAGCTTCTACTTCAAAACTCGCTGCCTTTGTGGTATGCTAATGGGGAAAGGTACTCTGTTCCATGGTCCGATGTTAAGCACGTAAGTCCATTCACTTCCATCTTGCTGGCATAATCTGCTTACTCGCTTCATTGGCTCCACTATTTTGTTCAAGTAACCCAATAATTTTTTTTCTGCACGCCTGCTTTGTAGGTTTATATGCCTATTAATGAAGCGGCTAGTCATTGGTTCCTTGCACGTTTTGAGATAGAGGCAGGAGTAGTTACATTTTTTAATAGCGGTGAAATTTATGTCGATGAATTGCCACAATTTTATATTGCAGTGATGGATTGTTTATGGGTTAGGCTAGCCGCTATATCCATATAATTAAGCTTCAAACTTTATATTGTTTTAACACTTTTAGCATTTTTCCTGCAGTCTCAACTACCAGAGGTCCTAAGTCAAGCGCTAGTATTCGAGAAGAAAGGCATAAATCCTTCAACTTACAGCATTACGTTTTCTCATGCTGACAAAGTACCTAAGCAGGCCGGGATATATGGTGATTGTGGTATTTGGGTTTGTATTTTTTTATACCGCTTAGCTTACGGTAAGTCGTTGGACGTTAAGGATCCTATTCAGGCCGCACTTGCATACCGCGAACAAATGGCTAAGTTTTTTTTCAAACATCGCGTTCGTATTTAGTCATGTATCAAGTGTGTTGTAGTATATGAAAAACAATTGCTGATCATATGATGCCTTTTGTATGTCAACTCTTGTTCAATGTCTTTAGTGATATATCCGGACAAAAGCACTTTTTATTAAATTTCAAATCATTATCCGTAAATTTTTATTGCTGTCTTAATTTGCATACGCAAAATAAACAAGAGCCTCGTAATAAAATAAACAGCATAAACTATGTCAAGTTGTATGGGTTAATATCCTTATATACACCTACTAAAAAGGATAAGCAATTAGGCCCACACCAATTAAAGTAGCCAAGGATGCTTCGGCTGGTAGTTCAGAACATTCTGCTGCTGGCGTTAAAGACGCTGCTGCTGTGACAGATAAAGTTCCTACTGCCTGTGCTAAAATTCCTGCTGCTGAGAATCAGGGAGATTCTACTGTCGAGAGAATTGTCCATGATGATGTGAGTTTAGCCGAGGCAAAAAACACAACTTAAAACAACACCAGCACCTAAACACCAACCACCTACTCCTCAATGATAACCACAACCACAATGAAAACAAGAGCAAGTAACACCACCACCTCCAAGACTCCTGTCAAAGGAGTTACAATTATAGTGATTCTGCATGAATCTAATCATGAAGTTCCCTTTGAGTACCGGCCAAGGGAGATTCAAGAAAAGTTTAATGAAGAGGCTGAATCACAAGCAACATTGAATGTTTGGGACGAGGAAGATGCAAAAAAGAAATGATAATAATAATAAATAAATAAAATAAAATAAATAAATAAATATAAAAATTATGAATTAGAAGCAACAACAAGGTTTAATGAAGACTTCGCAATTAGGAAATTTGTGTTACCATGACCATAAACCTATAAACTTCATCCAACAAAACCCATCCATTATGTATTTTATTTCTTTCAAATGCAAATCTTTATGAGTAAATTTTTAATGTGTTTATCGAGTATGTTGTAGTATATTATATGTCTTTTGTCATATTCTCGGACAAATTAAGGTTATGTATTTATTTTAGGGGCCCTTATTTTAAATTGCAAATCACTATTAGTAACTTTTTTTAATGCTGTTTTATTTAGATATATCCTTCTAAACAGTAGATATATTATACAACATGTAAGTATCTGTAGTATATAAGAGCTTCACATGCATTTTATTGTTGGACCTATCAACTAGTATCATAAAACAAAAATAAAAATAAAATTAAAATAACCACTTTGTTTTCTCTATATTTTAATTTGTTCATCAAAGGGATGTCATCTACTGGTTCAGGATCAACAACCTGTAATGATATTGGGTGTGACCAATGCGTGTATGTTTCTCTATTAATTTTTCTATCCTTTTTAAAGGTTTACTGTTTGTGTAATGACATATGCTTGTTTTAATTTTTTTCCATTGTTACACAGGAACTCTAATAAACCTGACGAGCTTGTGTTTGAGGTATATTATGGTAGTGTTTTTATGTATCTTCCCTTAAGGTACGCTGGTGGCGAAGTTATAGACTTGAAGTTCTCTAGGTCAAATAGGTTATGTTATTCTGAGATGTGTGATATTTTGTTGAAAAACATCAAAGAGGATATATGGGCGTGGTTTTATTGTAAACCTATGTGTAGCGTGGAAGAAGGTTTGACCATTGTCGAAACTGATAATGATGTCAAAAGATTGTATGAATTTGCTGAGATTAATAGGGTCATTCAGGTATTTGTTTGTGCAATTCCGCAAGCACATTTAGTTACCCACTATCATAAGAACTTGGCCTTTGATGACTCTGACGATGCGGTTACATCTAAAGTCAGAGTGCATGAAAAAAGAAAGAAAGAATATGAAAAAATGTCTTTGGAAGAAATAATTGCCTGGGAACAAGCAGAACAAAACTCGCCAGGTATTCTTAAGACACCTTATTCCAAGCCTTTTGTCGAGGCAAGTCTCTTTAGAGGGAGGGGAGATATGGAATACAATGATGACAGCTTGTATTCTCCGGAAGGGTTCACGTCTGTTAATGGCCCATACATCCCAAAGGATTGTGACTGTGGCTGTAGGTGTCCGAGTTTTCTAAACTCCCTTGTTTACTTTGCCGATGATTTTGCATCTGTAGTGTCTACTCCTGTTAAAGGTAAGAGGGATTTAAAGGACCTTGATGATGATGGCACAGCTGCACGATCTACAGTTATACAAAAAGCGCCAAAGGAAAGTCGTTTTCAAGATATCAGTTCAAAAGGCAGGAAACTTTTGAATGATTTTGAATCCGTTGGTGATGATGTTCAGCATGTGTGTGATGGAAACTTTGTTGTTGGTGGTACAAATGAATGCAATTGTGTTTGAACTTTGTTTCTTTAACTTTCCTATGGTAACAATATATTGAAATAGTTAGGTTAGGGAAACTTTATCGCGCTTTAGGGATAATTGTTGTCATAGGGTAAGTTCATACGCTAACAGTATGAGTTTTCAGAGCGTTTTGGTTGTTGATGTACGCTTACAAGTGCCTTAATGAAAGCAAACTTTTGTATTTTTAGCTTAGTTAAACAACCTATGAAAAGTCATCCGTAATCGAATTTTAGGTGTATAGCTAAGCGACTTTGTAAAATCCATCTCTAGGGTGCAACTGCACTGTAATGATGCCTACATTGCGTGTTTCAACCGAAGCCTTTTTTTTTAATGACATTTTATATTTATTTTTTATACCGACCTGTTATCCAACCAGCAAATTTTAGTGTGTTTTTTTGTTCTTTTCCTTTACTAGGCTCTTGTACTAAATAATACTATATTTTTGCGAATGTAGTATGTCTTTAATTTGTTTGTGTGCATCTGGTAAGCATGTATTCTTTAAAAATCTAATAAAAGAAAGGATTTATCACGTTTGAAAACTTAAATTGTTATGTAAACGTACATGTCGCTTTATAACGCGGGTGATTGGTTTTGTCTTTATAGCAAGACCACAGTTTCGTTCACTTGGGTTTAACGCAAGTAATAATCATATGAAATGAGAAAGTGAAGCACAAATACGCACAATAAAATGTATAAAAAAATTTAACCATACATGTTTAAATTCAAATTCAGTTGCTAAAAGTGGTAAATAATTAAATTAAAAAAATATATATTTTTTTTCATGTCTTATAATTTTATTTTTTATTAATAAAAAACAATTATATCCAAAACATAATATTAGTAATAGTAAGTTAAAAATATAAAGGTAAAAAATATGAAAAATTTATGCATATTAGTAAAGGAACAAAAAAATCTATTATGCGACTTTCAACTGGGTTGTCATGCGACATTCTAATTTCCAACGGTTTACCCAACAGTAACATGTAATGATGACTTTACATATTTGTCAGCGATAAAAGGGCGGGTTAATAAACTAATCTGGCGGGAACAACGTTTTTTAAGCGACTTATAAGGGGAATATAAGCGACTTCTAAAATCCAACCCCAAGGGTACAAGTGGCATGTAATGTTAATTTAGGTATCAGTAGTCTGTCTTCATCGCCCACATCTCTTTTGATTTTGGATGCTCTCTAAGCTGTGATTAGGCTAAAAGGGGGAAATTCACCGTGTGATACTACTTCTGGTAACAATGATACTCCTGTTACTGTATTTCATATTACTTCTCGACGTGATGAAAACGTAATTAGATACAATTGGATACTACTGCTAGCCGTAGAATATAGTACTGCTGGACATAGTTTCTACTGCTTATGTTATACGGAGTAACTGGGTAGATAACTGAGTACGATAACTGAGATCCAAATTTGTGGTTGGTCTTGTATGCTTTTTTCAACACTTTAGTACCTACCTACCTAAATATCATATTACGAACAAAAGCTGGACAAAGAGAATGATGAACCTAAACCTAAAAGATACATTCGGGTATGTTGTAAACATTTAATAAACTAACATGCGAGTTTTGATTTAATACCATAATTACATACTTCAAAGCACGACGCTTGTACAAAATATAACATAACTTATCATCGGTTGGCCACAAGTTAACCATTAAATTACATAACTAGCCCAAAAAGTTTTGCACCAACCTAGACAAACCATAACATAACCTAAAACCCCAAAATAACTAGTGCCCATCAAAAGAAGCCCCAAAAACCACCATGCAACGCATCAAAGCATGTCGATGAAGTTAACCAAATCAAGAATGCGCACACGCATTTGTGAAGCAACAACAAGTAGCCTTTAAATGTCACGAATATCTTCAGCATTCATACGCAGTATGTCATCAATAATTTTGATTGTCGAGTCTGACCCACCAAGTTGGAGAAGTTCCTCTGCAGTTTTGATCCTACGATCAAGGCGATCACTTATTTTTGTAGCCTTGGACCTAAAGTCTGATTCATCCCGAACAGTTTCTTTCACTTCCTCCCAGTAATATACAAGCATTAGGTCTTTAACTAGCCTGGTTTTTGCAACTTTCGCTAACTGATCTATAATTGGTTCGGAGGTGGACATTTTTTTAATAGAGATATTGTGATTTTAGGTTTAAGAAACTTTGGTGGATGACGAGTGGAATGGGTGGATGTTTGTATATATAATTAAGGGCCCTATAATTAATGATAACATCGAGACACAGTATCGACTAACAAGTAGTGTTGTAAACGAACTGAACATTTAGTCACGTTGTTTAGTTGTATGATTTTAAAATTAGTTAGTTTAAACAAAACAACACTTATTATGTTCCTTTGTCTATATTAATTTAAGTTCGATCGTTTATGTCTATTTAGCGTTTTTACAGTGTCTTAAGAAACGTACATAAACGTTGTATTTTCAAATTTTTTTTTATTTACTCCTTTTTTTTTTTTTATCTTTTTGTTTATTTATTTATTTTCTTAGAATTGACTTAAAAACTTCTAGTAATTTTCAATTTTTGGTATCAAAATAAAATGTTCACAATCAAAAATATAGTACACAATCTTTTACACAACAATCAAAAATATAGTACACAACAATCTTTTAGTAAATAATTACACTACTAGCCCACTAGCATAGTAGCCTTACCAGTAATAAGTAGCTTAAGCGACTATTTTCCCGCCTTTTTTCCCTGCACAATTCAATAATTCATCATGGCACTTATCTACTAGACTAACGTCATCATTACATCCCACTTTTGACTAAATCGCTTAAATACACCTAACAAGCCGATTAAGCGACTATCATGCCATGAGTATATTTTGATGGTTTTTATAAAGTCGCATATCAATCTCTTTCAAGTCGTTTACGATACAAATTTGCAACGTGTACCATTGAAGTGGATTTTATAAAGTCGCTTATGAACCCCTTCAGCGTCGCTTGCGAGACTACGCTTTGACTAGTAATATACATGTGGATTAATTCCGCATATGGACCTCTTTAAAGTCGATTACGAGAGTAATTTTCCACTTGCACTACTTAAGTGTATTTTATATTTTTATACATTCGCTTCTATAAAGCCGCTTACCAACTCCTTGAAAGTAGCTTGAGATAACATTTGGCGACTAGAACTTTTCGAGTGGATTTTCTTAAGTCGCTTTTAAACACCTTTTACAAAAGATTACGAGATACAAACAACACGTGACACAATATTAGATTAAAATACCTATATTAGATTAAAATACCCATTAAATAAAAATAATGATGTTTAGAACGATGTTTTTTTTTTTTTTTTTTTTTGTAAGGCGTGAACATAGTCTCTTAATAGACTTTTTTGGGTTAATCTTATCTAGGGACTAATTAAATAAAAAGAATGATGTTTACAATTATGTGTTTTTGTTTTGGTTAATCATTATTTATGGACACGTAATCTTCTTCAGACCTTTCATTTCTTAGGTCAATCACGTAATTAATACTTGTTTCATTTATTTCGATTCATGTATCTACTTTTAATTAAATATATACTTTGGTTTACTCAATCTGCTACTTTCATTCTTTTATTAAACTTTTATCCTGAAATTCCACTTTTGTGAAAATGCCTGGAAAACCGTATTTATGACTTATGTTTATTTGCATTATATTTTATTTAGGGTGAATTGAAGTAAGTAAAAAAAAATAAAAAAAATGTATATATATATATATTATTTTGAAAGAGTTCTCATGGAACCATCTTCATTTTCACTAGCAGTAGGATGAATCAATCCGGCAGTAGAATCAGTCTTAGTTTTTCTACCACCAGTAGCAGTATTTTGCACCTTAACAGCAGTCTTAACTTGACGGCCAGTTTTACCATTACTATTGTAATACGCTTTTGCAACTTTTACCATTGAATTGGAATTTTCAAAAGTCGCTTATCAACGCCTTTAGAGACGCTTGCGAGAATATGTTGCGTCTAGTACTTTACATGTGGATTAATTCGCATATGAACATCTTTAAAGTCGATAATGAGACTGTTTTGCCACTCGTAATACTGAAGTGTATTTTATACTGTCGCTTATCAACCCCTTGTAACACAAGCTTATTCACATACTGAAACAAAAATAGAATCAACATGTAACACAAGCTTAGGACAATATATATGTGTATATATATATATATATATATATATATATATATATATATATATATATATATATATATATATATATATATATATATATTCTACAAATAGCCCGGTCTATTAAAGTGTTGTCCCTAGCGATAAGTCGTTTAAAAAATCAAAAAGTCGATTAAAATTTAGCAAACGTCGCTTAAAAAGGTTAAAAAGTCAAACTTTTTGGCTACTATTGACTAACAAGTAGTGTTGTAAACGTACTGAACATTTAGTCACGTTGTTTAGTTGTATGATTTTAAAATTAGTTAGTTTAAAAAAAACAACACTTATAAAAATTACGTTCCTTTGTCTATATTAATTTAAGTTCGATCGTTTATGCACAATTCAATAATTCATCATGGCACTTATCTACTAGACTAACGTCATCATTACATCCCACTATTGACTAATTCGCTTAAATACACCTAACAAGCCGATTAAGCGACTATCATGCCATGAGTATATTTTGATGTTTTTATAAAGTCGCATATCAATCTGTTTCAAGTCGTTTACGATACAAATTTGCAACGTGTACCATTGAAGTGGATTTTATAAAGTCGCTTATGAACCCCTTCAGAGTCGCTTGCGAGACTATGCTTTGACTAGTAATATACAAACGTCGCTTAAAATTTAGCAAACGTCGCTTACAAAGGTTAAAAAGTCAAACTTTTTGGCTACTAAAAGACACGAATAGTAGGTCGTTCAATGGACAAAATGGTCGCTTTAAGCGACTTTCGCTTAATTTTTTGCTATTTTGGGAAAGCGATTTTTTTTGGGGCTAAAAAGAGATATCCATACTTTTTGCTTTTGATCTTTTGGGAAAAAATATTTGACTTTTTTCGAATTTTTTCATAAAAAGGTGTAGTTGACAGGTGATAATATATATAAAATCATTTATTTGTTTTTTTTTTTATTTTTTATTGACAGGTGATAAATATGATTTAAAAAATATTATAATATAATAATTTGTAACTTAGTGTTCATTCAATGCACATTGTATAAGTGCTCTAAGCATGCATGTATTAGTTCCTAATGCATAATATATAAGTTCTTAATGCATCACCATTTTTCATAATATTGACATGTTTACCTCAATATATCTATCGTATCATCATCTTTTTAACTTTTTCATATCATTTTATTTCATGAAAATCTAACTCATTTTAAAGGATGTTTCCGTAAACTTAATGATATAAAGTAACTCTATATTTTTAGATGACAGTATTTTTAATAACAATATAGTTTGCTTTTTCACCAATAATCGTATATTCATAATTTTTTGACAGGAAAATATTCTAAAATAAATCATGTGGGTGGGGCCTTGAAAAATATCCGATAGATTTAGAAGTGTGATGTAAGTTTTTCAACAAAGTACCCATTTTGGTAAATACTTTTAAAAACACACCATTTTGGTAAATAAGTTTTCCAACTACACTCTTTTGGGAAAAAAACTTAATTTTTACTACTACAATCTAATATGCCACTGGTCTAACCGAAGCAATTGAATCATTGGAAAACTTAAAAAGAAATGATAATACTTACAAACAAAAATAAATAAAAAGAGAATCTTAATAAACTCAATTTAATATAATTATTCAACCACATTTTTTGTACAACTGACATAACTTAATTTTCCAAATAACATACATTATTTTCTCTCACTAAACTGCTTTGTTGGTTGACGTTGTAGGGAGTCAGTTCTCTCACTAAACTGCTTTGTTGCTTCACCATGAACCCGCTTAGCGGCGGTGCACTTCATGCGCGTTTCATCAGGGTATATGCTGCCCCGGCTTGATGTGGGCAGCCCCGGCTTGACATAAAGTAGTCTGCCCCGTCATTTCAATGTCTAGGGAAGCGGCATCATCAATACTCTGTTAAGCGACTTTAGGGGTTAGATAAGCGACTTTGTAATTAACCCATCTATCTTGATGGATTCTTTTTAACTTATTCACATCTTATCCCAATAACTCAAGGTGCAAGTGGTATGATGACTTCATTTGTGTCAGGCGAACCTTGTCAGGGAAAAAATGTGGCGGAACCGAATAAAATCTACCACGTTATCCTATGGTATTTATGGATTTCTTAAGTTACACTATCAATTTTGTAAAATGTTAATTCCTCACGATAAATTTGTAAATCATTGGGGTATAGGCGTATAGCATATATATCAAAACAATCTTTTACAAAATATTTACACTACAAAAAATGTCGTGTTAAAAAATAAAATAAATAAATTAATAAATAAAAGAACAGTAAAATAATAATAATAATAATAATAATAATAAATAAATAAATAAACATTTCTCTAAAAAAATAACAATACAGCAGTAAAATCAACCTTTGCTTTTTATTTCACCAGCAGCAGTATGTTGCATCGTAGCAGCAGTCTGATTAACACTACATTATTTTTTGAGTATAACATAGTGACAATTACCCGTTCTGTTTAAAAGAAATTGTTGATCCCAGTTGAGCTTCACGATCTTATTAATTACTTTAGATAAATCTAAGGTAATCGGTATAGAAACTGATCTTAGGTTGTATATCAAATATTATGCGGAAACTAATACTTGATCTTAAGAAGAATAAACACAAACGAATTCTCAAACAACACTTCAATATATTAATACGATTGCTCAGAATAGCAATAGGGTTACAAGAAACCTTGAAGTGTAAAACAATATGTATGCTAGGATAATCGATGTCTAACCTTAACCCTAGAACCTCCTTTTATAGCGTAAGGAGTCCTAGTCGGTTTACAAGACTTCCTATACAAGAAAAATATTCATACGTATCTTTTCTATACTTATCCTTAACATACTATACATATCTAATAAGCAGCAGAGTAAATCTTCTAGCAGCAGAGTCCTCGTGAGCTAGCAGCAGAGTTACACTATGCCTATTATCCCAAACAGCAGAGTTATCAAAACAGCAGAGTTAATACACTAATCAGGAGAGTCACATAACTATCCAGCAGAGTTATGTTTCTCGAATCAGCAACATTTTAGACCCAACAATCCTCCCCTAAACTTGATATTTTTCTTCAAAAATCATCAAGTTTCCTTAAATCCAACTATCCACCAGGAGGATGCTTCCAAACACTTTACTGTTTTGAAACCTTTGATTCCAAGCAACTTTTTATATTTCTCAATCAGTTCTTTTGCTTGATTATCTGCACCAAATGGTCTTTGTAATGTCAACTTACCAGGCTGCAACATTTGATACAGAATAGATGTACTGTTGTTGATGACATAATCCTTCTCCACAAGCATATACATAGTCACACCTATGCATGATAAAACATGAACTCCACAAGATTGATATAAATACCATCTCTGAACTGTGGAACTCAGTAACTTCTTCCATTCAATACTCTTCTCATCTGGTTCAAACATATTCTTCAAATGATAATAGTTGAGTCTTTCATAAACCAACTCTGGTCTTGTATCACCATAATTCATCTTGTAAAGATTCCAGAGTTGAGTAATATCATCCCTATCCATGTAGTGCACCATCTGAGAAAAACTAATATACCCCACACTTGAACCATTTGATCTCTTAATTACCCAGCATACTTGACCATCAGCTAGAACATCATGTGAATATGAGATGATTGGATATTTTACTGATAAAGGAACTTCATTAAGTAACTCAGGCTCTTCTTGAGGTTCATGAACTGTGAGATGCATAATTCCTTGCATATCATCTGCAGTCACTTCTTCTTTCTCTGAATCACTACTCTCTTTCTCTTCTTTATCCGAATCACTCATCACTACTGACTGTGTTCTTCTCTTCTTCCTACCCACTTGCTTTACTTTCCTCCTATACTCTCTTTGTACCAGCAGAGGATTCAGTCATTCCTTCAGCTTCAACAATAATTTCTTTCTCCTTCTCAACATCAGATACTATGGGCTTTGAAACACTTCCACTCCCAGATGCTTTCATATTGTCAGATCCCATAACTTCTGGATTTCTCTTCTTCTCAGAAACTTTTCTTGGATTTAACTTAGCATAAGTTTCATAAAATTCCTTTTCAATTAAGTGATCTGACTTTCCTTTGAAATCCTTCATCTGATAGCCTCTTGCATTCTTCAAATAGTACTTCATGTCATTAACCAATGCTTTCCTTGAAGATGACTTTTGTTTGTAACCATGCTTCTGTGCATCTGTAATCCTCTTAATCAACTCCTCCCACTTAGCTAATCCATTCTTTTTAAGTATAAAATCAACAAGCTCTTTTGTCTTTTCAGTTCCATCCAACTGCTCATCATTTGATATCAACCTAGCTTCACCTCGTACAATCATATCAGAATCAATGAAATATTGCAATTGTTCATCTAATTCTTCTTGATTAACTTCTTTAAATGTAGAGCTTTCCATAAGATCAAACTGATTTCTCTCTTCATCAGCTGCAACACTTCTTGCATATTCTTCATCCTGAGCAATCTGAGCTTGTTCATCAGCTAACTTTTGCATTCTTTCAAACTTTTCAGCAGATTCAGCAGCAGGTTGTTGTTGTGATTGTGTGGGTGTTTTAGTTTCTTTGTTCATGTTCAGCAGCACTTGAGCTAAAGTCATATGTTCATCATCTGAATCAGCAGAGTCCTTTACTCTAGTAGAGTCCTTTACACCTGCACTCTGCTCAGTATCATCAGCAGAAACCTTTAACCCATCAGCAGAGTGTTTTGCATCAGCAGAATGTTCTGCATCAGCAGAGTTAATCTTTCCACTCTCATCACCAACATTTTCAACAAAGTCCTTTTCAACCTCCCCTGAACCCATTACACCTTCCTGATCCTGATCATTCACTTGAGCCTCCTGATCATTCCTCCCCTGTTTGGAAGCATCCTCTTCCAAACTTGGTTTGGAACTCTTCTTTAGCCTCCCCTCAAGGTGTGTAACCCTTAGCTTAAGCCTTCTAATTTCAGCACCTTGAGTAGCCTTAACTGTCTTTAACTCCTTGCGAAGACCAAGGACCTCCTTTGACAATTTTGTACATTTATCCGTCAATTCTTTCAATTGTTTCATGATATCCTCACAACTTCAGTCTGTGTAATCTGACCCGAGAGGTTGATCATTGGAATTGGCATTATGTACTGGTGTTTTAACCGTCAAATCCTCAGTGTCATGTTCAATACTAGCATCAACACTTTGACCTGTGTAACCTGGTCCGAGAGGTGTATCATTTGCAATGTCAATATGTACATTAGTGTCCATCAATTCAATAGTATCATCTCTGTCCTCATCACTTCGAGATGTGTTACCTTCTCCGAGAAAGGTGAATCTTGGGACACAAACTCAGTCTAACCCCAGGTTGAACATCTGAGCCCCCCATAGTAGCCATTTGGCTGGGGTTACCATCAGTTGTATTAGGTTCTTGAGAACCCTCTACAAAAGATGTTGCCATGGTTGAGGTCTTAATGATGTTGACACTGTCCTGCTCAACTACTAAGTTGGAAACAGTAGTGCCAGCCTCTTCCATCATGATACCTCCAACACCTGTATCAGCCTCATCTGCATCCATACTAACATTGGCCTGAGGTAGCACAATGTTCTCATGTTGTGAAGTCCTAGGTGATTGGGTATTTTGGGTTTCATGTGACACTGAATCATTCAAACTTGTTGATGAGGATGTGTGATGGGAAGCTGTGGGTGT
This sequence comes from Artemisia tridentata subsp. tridentata, assembly GCA_021014915.2. Taxonomy (NCBI): domain Eukaryota; kingdom Viridiplantae; phylum Streptophyta; class Magnoliopsida; order Asterales; family Asteraceae; genus Artemisia; species Artemisia tridentata. The sequence goes on from CP139508.1 coordinate 503,236,865, forward strand.
GCCAGCCTCTTCATCCTCATTCACTGCAGCCACAACAGTCAAGATATGTGCAGTCAGGGGAGTGATAGTACCAGAAAATCCTTTACCATTCTTCTTTAGAAATGCAAACATCTTGATTGCCATTCTACTACAGGGCTCAACATTTACATGCCTCAATGGTTCCCTTAACTGTCTGTTTATAATAAGTTGTAGAAACCTTGGGTACAAGTAAAACTTCTTCTTAACAAACTTCTTCATCCCCTCAAATATCATAGCAGAAAAATCAAAGGGCTGCCCTGTAGCTAAACACACTAAAGCCATAGCCTGAGAGGCACTAAATTCACTCCAACCACCTACTTTGGGAAATAAGCAGTGTTGAAGTGTATGCAGCAAAAACTTCCAATGTGGACAGAGACGACCTTTTAAAAATGTACCACCAACTTCAGGTCTCTCATATCCAATATTCTCAAGCTCAGTCAAAACAGATTCTGGGGTAAGGGTAGGGGGTGTTGATATACCAGATAAGCGCAAACTTCTCTTAATTATTGTTTCACTTACTACAATATTCTCCCCATCTACACTACCTATTAAACGTTCCTCACCATCTAGTACATCCAACTTAACAGTTGACCAAAATTGTTTCATATGAGATATATAAATGGTAGGATCGGCTGTTAACGCATACCTTAACTTAGACGAACTCAGAAAATCCATAACCTCATAAAATCCATCAGCAGCAGTAACCTTACTGAGAAATGCTATCTGATTGTGTTCATCTGGAAACGTTCTTCGCGCCATTTGATTTGGAGGTTTTGGGTGAAATGATATGAATTGATGTTCTTGGGTGAAGGTTGAATGTAATTTTGAGCAATTAAAATGTAATGAGATCAAATTGGTGAAAGATACCATTTTGATCTAATTAGGTTTAGGAACGCGCCAAAAGTTTCAGTTTGACCCTTCAACTTTCAAACTCATCAGCAGAGTTGCGATAGTGTTGACCTAAAGTCAACATGCCCAAAATCTTCAAAATCACTCCATAAATACAATACCAACCCCACATTTAATTCCATAAATCCTTTAAACTCTAAATCAAATCCCCAATTCACAAACCCTAATTCAAAATCAACAAATCATGAGTTCTTCAAAAGCTCCAATAATCGACATTTCCTCAGATTCCTCATCCGATGACTCACAAGGGTGGGCAAGCTATTTTCCTCAAGGTTATCTAGCAAGTTCATCGTCAGCAAAACCAAAAGGAAAAGCAGTTGTCGAAGAGGAATATTCCGACCCACTTCCATCAACACCATCCTCCTTTGAGGATTCTGATGATGAAGGAAAAACAAAAATCGATCCTCCACAGCACCCTTTAACCGCTGAACTTCAAAAACAAATGGAGAATGCCGCCGCCGCTTTTGCAAAAAGTGTCCACCTGCCTCATCCAAAGCCAAGTACAGTTGAGCATAAACCCCCTGTTCAGAAGAAGAAGAAGCAGCAGAAGAAAGCAGCTCCCTCGACAAGCCAACAGCAGAGTCCACCTCCACGATCAGTAGTACTTGCTCTCCCCTGTCCAAGGGTGTTTGAAGCCATGGGCACTAGGGGACCTCGTAGCAAGGTCATGCCTGACTTCGCTAGGATTTAGGTTGTGAATCTTTGTATTTAGTTGTCTTTTGATCTTTGGCATGTATGTATGGAAACACTTTGATGTACTTATGCCTTGATTATCAATGAACTTCTCGTTTCATGCTTTACTTGATTGTGTATGTTTATGTGTATCTGCAAAAGGTTAGTAGCAAACAACAAACACAAGCAAGAATATTCCATAATAGCAGCAGAGTAGCAGAATAGCAGACAACTAAACAGCAAACCAACTTAACAAACAGCAAATTTTGACTTAACAAATAGCACAAATCCTTACAAAACTTTACAAAAACATACAGAGATAAGATGGTTAAAGATTAAAGATTTATCATGCCAATACTAGCAACTAAAAATTGAAATCTACTTACATCAAAACTTTTGGTAAGCAAATCAGCAACATTGTTGTCAGTATGTATTTTAACCACTTGAATTAGCTTTTTCTCATAACAATCTCTAATAAAATGATGTCTTATCTCTATGTGTTTTGTTTTAGAATGAAAAACAGGATTTTTGATAATACACATTGTGCTGTTGTTGTCAATAAAAATTTTTGTGTTCATGAAATTGTACCCATAATCCAGCAATTGGTTCTGAATCCAGAGCACTTGTCCACAGCAGCTAGAAGCAGCAACATATTCTGCTTCAGTTGTTGAATTAGCCACCACTGTTTGTTTCTTACATTGCCAAGAGATTAACCTATGACCAAGGTACTGACAGCCTCCAGTGGTTGATTTTCTATCCATAGTAGCTCCAGCATAGTCACTATCTGAGTATGCTATCAAGTTAAATGGTGAATTATTAGGATACCAAAGACCCAATTTTGGTTGACCCTTTAGGTACCTAAAAATTCTTTTGACTACTTCCAAGTGTGAAAATTTTGGGGACACTTGAAATCTAGCACATGCACACACAGAAAACATGATATCTCGCCTTGAAGCAGTCAGATACATCAATGAGCCAATCATTGATCTGTACAGATGCACATCAACCTCTACCCCATCTTCATCCTTGAGCAAAGGTTTATTTTTATCCATGGGTGTCTTGGCTGCCTTCACATCTTTGAAACCAAATTTCTTTAACATATCAGCCACATACTTGTCTTGGCTAATAAAAATCCCATCTGACTTCTGCTTTATTTGAAGCCCTAAAAAGAAAGTCAGTTCTCCCATAGAACTCATCTCAAACCTGCTGTGCATAAGCTTCTCAAATCCTTCACATAACACCTTATTTGTAGACCCAAAAATGATATCATCTACATAAACCTGAACAAGTAGGATATCCTTTTTGTCTTTCTTAATGAACAATGTTTTATCAATGGTTCCTCTGCAAAAACCATTATTCAACAAATACTGAGATAAGGTGTCATACCAAGCTCTAGGAGCTTGATGTAGTCCATACAGTGCTTTCTTCACCTTGTAGACCTTATCAGGAAACTTAGGATCTTCAAACCCAGGTGGTTGCATCACATAAACCTCTTCAGGTATCTTTCCATACAAGAAAGCACTTTTCACATCCATTTGATACACAGGAAAATTCTTGTATGAGGCATATGCCAAGAAAAGTCTGATAGCCTCCAATCTTGCAACTGGGGCAAAGACCTCATCATAGTCTATCCCTTCTTCCTGAGTGTATCCCTGAGCCACCAATCTAGCCTTGTTTCTGATGACAATACCTCTTTCATCTCTTTTACATCTGAACACCCATTTTGTACCAATTGCCCTTTTTCCATTAGGCAAATCAACTAATGTCCAGACCTCCTGAAGCTTGAACTGCAGCAACTCCTCTTGCATAGCTTCAACCCAACTTTCATCTTTCAAAGCCTTGTGAATGGTCTTGGGTTCTTCTTGAGATAAGAAACAGGCAAACATGCAATTTTGTAAATCCTTGTGGCTATTCCTCTTCTTAAGTGTTTGGGCAAACAATCCCTGATCAAGCAAATCACTCAACCCTTTTGATTTATTTCTAGTCTGAACAGCAGAGTGAACATCACCAATTATTTGCTCCTTTGGATGATTTCTGTGGATTCTGGTTGTTGGTGTGGGACTAACAGGTATATCAGTCTCCAAATTTGATAAATCAGCTTCAGCACTAAAAACATCAACAACTTCATCATCAGTATCCACATACACTTCTTTTAATTCAGGCATCTCATCAGAAGAATCATCATCAGAATCACCATCTTTAACAGCAGCAGAGTCCTTGTCCATAGCAGCAGAGTTACCAAACCTAACAGCAGAGTGTTTCGGCCTAACAGCAGAGTGCTTTGGCTTATCAGCAGAGTGCTTTGGCTTGGCAGCAGAGTTGAGAGAACTGCTGCTATGTTTATTTCCTTGTTGCCCAGCAACATCTGACTCTGTATTCCATTCCTTATCATCATTCTTGACATCATGAGAAGGTTCATCATCACCTTCTACATTAACCTTTGGAACTTCCTTATGAACAGCAGCATCATCTGAACTTTTTCCCTCTTTATCTGTTGGTGTGAAGTACTGATCAAGCTTGCTTCTTTCAATCAAAACAAACTCCTCTGCAGATCCATCCATCTTTGCTTGTGTACCTGCATTGGGGTTAGTTTGTGTATCTGTAGACATGTTAGTAGTACCTGCAATGACTGGTTGATAATTCATACTCTTGGTTAAAGAATCAATATCAAACATCCACTCAGGACCTTTTCCATCAACATTAGGTGTGGTTTCTCTAATTCTAACATGCAAATTTTCCACCACATGCCCAGTCCTTTGATTGAAAACCCTAAAAGCCTTACTTTCAGTAGAGTATCCAACAAAGTAACCTATGTCTTCTTTCTCACTAAACTTGCCTAAGTGGTCAATGGTGTTTAAGATAGTGACAGGACACCTAAATGGTCTAAAGAAATCAATCAGTGGTTTCCTACCATGCAATAACTCATAAGGGGTCTTATTGTGAGGTTTAACTATCTTAGTTCTATTTTGCACATAGCAAGCAGTGTTGACTGCTTCAGCCCAAAAGATAGTGGGTAACTTAGATTCTGACAACATAGTCCTAGCAGCTTCAATTAATGTTCTATTTCTCCTCTCAGCCACACCATTTTGCTGAGGAGTTCTAGCCACACTAAATTGTCTAGTTATACCCTTTTCCTCACAGAACTGATTCATTACTTGATTCTTAAACTCAGTTCCATTGTCACATCTGATGATCTTAACTTGTGATTAAATAGGTTTTCTATCCTAGTAATAAAAGCCTTAAGAATACCAGGAGTCTCACTCTTAGTAGCTAAGAAGAATACCCAAGTGAACCTACTAAAATCATCAGTAACCACTAAGCCATACATCATTTTGTTCAAACTATTCACATAAGTGGGTCCAAATAGGTCCATGTGTAACATAAACAAAGGTTCAGTTATGGAATTCACCAATTTGGTCTTACAAGATGCTCTATGTTGCTTTCCCATTTGACAAGCAACACATACTTCAGGATTCTCAAAAATCTTTGAAGGTAATCCTCTGACCAAGTTTCCTTTCACCAACTTGTTGATAGCCTTGTAGTTCAGATGTCCAAGCCTTCTGTGCCATAGTTTGGATTCATCAATAGTGGCTTTGGCAAACAGACAAGTTAAATCTCTTTTGGGAATAATGTTCTTTATGTCCACACTGTATATGTTGTCATTTCTAGGGACTTTAAGAAGTACTAATTTGTCATCAGGTATCTTAAAGTCGGGAGATAAACAAGACATTCAGTGTCTGTAAAAAGAACAAAATTCTTTCTGTCACACATTTGTGAGACACTAAAAAGATTGAACTTTAAACCATTCACCAAATACACTTTCTCAAAATCCAATTTTCCAGTTCTGATCATGCCTTTACCAACAATTTTACCTCCTTTAGGGTCATTCCCAAAGGCAACATATCCACCATCCAAAGCTTCAAAATTCTCCAAATTGCTCTGGTCTCCAGTCATGTGTGAAGAGCATCCACTATCAAAAATGCATTTATCCTTTAGCTCCTTTTGTAGATTTCCCTGCACAAAAAGTAAGAGAATTAGTTTCTCTTGGGGACCCAAGCCATTACTGACTTGGATCTACCTTGTGCATCAAAGTAGTCAAATTTCTTCAACTGCATTGGTGCACTGCTGTGTCTGAGAACATGATCTAAAACTTTAACCTTTGGTTTCCAGACCCAGCAAGCTGAGGCTTTAACAGCATAAAAATGATTGCCCACAACAGTATCAGTAACAACTTTAGGCAAAACAGCAGAGTCTGCCTTAACAGCAGAGTTTGCCTTAATAGCAGAATTGACTATTTCCTTCTTTATGGGCACTGTTGGTGCAATAGGAGAGATAACTCTAGAAGTACCATCTCTCATCAAAACTTCCCTAGGAACCATGTTTCTTTTGGGGTGAGGGTGAGTCTTTCTAGCAAAGTTTCTATGGTTCACCCTTGAGTATTGGTTCCAAGCTGGTTTCTTATAGCACTCATCTTGCAGATGTTCAAAACTACCACAGCAATAACATGCCTTCTTAAGTAATTGAAAATCAGTACCTAATTTGTGTGAAACTAGGTTGTTCCAATTTCTCTGGTTTCCCCTAGGCAAGTTATTTGTTCTTTTAGGATATACTCTAGGTTTGTTTTCATACTCAGCCATCTTCCTAGAGATACCTTTACCAAACCTAGGCTTAACAAACTCAACCTTTTTAGCCCTAGGTACTTTTGATTCAACAACAGTAGGAATTTCTTCCCTTTTGTTCTTAGAGGTTGAATCAGATTCTACTTCATCATCATCACTATCAGACACCCAATCTTCAATCAGGGGTGCTTGTTCATACTTCTTTACCTCAACCTTAGGTGACTCTATTTCTTTTTCACTAGTTTTAATTACAAGTTTACTAGTTTCACCTACAGTTTTAGCCTCAGACTCAGATATGAAAGTTAGTGTCCTAGTAGGAGGGGCATTGGCACTAAGTTTTGTAGGGTGAGCAACAGCATTATATCCTAAACCACTTCCTGGTTCTGCAAAGTGTCTACCTATTGGTTTACTGAGAATATCAGTGGCATATTGTTGTTTTTCAACCCTAACTATGTGTTTTTCAGTCTCACTAATAGCTGAAACTCTAGCCTGTTCAGCCTCTTCTACTTTTTCCATAAGAACCTTAATCTCATCATCTTTCTTGATAATTTCATTATTCAATATAGTTATCTGATCAAGGTATTCAATTTCAACCTTTTTATAAAATTCTAGCTTCTCTTCTAAGTTCTTTAAACCATATGCATAACTAAGATTATCTAGCTTTAGTGTTTCATTTTCCATCTTAAGGTTTCCATTGCTAGATTTAAGTATCTCAATTGTATCAGAACATGATTTAAAAGAACAAGATGATTCATTGGATACCTCAGAGTCTGATCCAGAAGAAGAATTGGCCATGAGAGCAAAATGCTGTACTTCAGATTCCTCTTCAGCTATCAATGCACAATTTGGACCATCCTCAGCAAGATCACTCCAATCATAATCACCTAACCCATCACATGATACCATAGCAGTTGTAGAATTTGGCTCTTCATCAGCATACTTCTTGAAATTCTCATTGCTTCTTTTTGGTTCTTTGCATTCTCTTGCAAAGTGTCCCTTCTTTCTGCAGTTAAAACATTCAGCCTTTGACTTGTCAAATCCCACACTCTTGTTCCTTCTGAACTTCATCTCTTTTCCAGTTCGCTTAAGAAAACTTCTTGCCCTCATAGTAAGCATTGCAAACTGCTATTGCATATCAATTTCCTCAACATCATGAGGATCAAGTTCATCCAGATCTTGAGGCATGACTGAAGTACTTGTAGTAAGTTCAGCCAAATAAGCACAAATTGCAGCATCGCTGATGGTGTTGGTGTTAGCAGAGTCAGCAGCAGAGACATGTGAACCAACAGCAGGAGCAAAAGCACCAGCAGCAGAGTGCTGTTCTTGATGTCTACCAGTAGTCTTGTTGCTTGAGGAAACAAAAGCAAGATTATTTGTGGTAGTGGATGAGCTTGACAATCCTTTAACTTCAGATTCATACACCTTCAAGTTGTTATACAGATCATCCAATGTCATAGTATCAAAATCTTCCTTATGTCTCTAAACCACTGTATGAGTGTTCCATTCAGAAGATAGACTTCTCAGAAACTTTAGATTGACATCCTCTTGAGATGGCTCAATCTTCAAAAGAGCCATCTGACTGGTTAGCTTATGAAGTCGATCATAAGTTCCCTCAATGTCCTCAGAACTTAAAGCAGTGAAAGTTTCAAACTGATGCTTCAGTAGATTCTTTCTTGATTTCTTTGTAGCTTCATTCCCACCAAATCGAAGTTCAATTGCTTCCCATAACTCCTTAGCAGACTCAATATGATTAAAGCTCAATTGATAATCATTAGGTATTCCCATCATGAGAATACTGTGAGCCTTAACCTCCAATCTTCTCTGTGCTTTCTCCTCACTTGTCTTGAGAGTCAAGACTGATCCAGTAGCAGTCTTGGTTTGCACACTGTCGCCATGAACAATAACTTCCCAAAGTGAGTAATCAACCATTCTTATGTACTGTTGAATCCTCATCTTCCAGATCTCATACTCTCCAGTCTTGAGCATGGGAACCCTTGATGCAGTAACCATGTGTGTAGAGTCGGAGTCCATTGCTTACAGTTTCTAGATCACAAGCTCTGATACCACTTGTTGATCCCAGTTGAGCTTCACGATCTTATTAATTACTTTAGATAAATCTAAGGTAATCGGTATAGAAACTGATCTTGAGTTGTATATCAAATATTATGCGGAAACTAATACTTGATCTTAAGAAGAATAAACACAAACGAATTCTCAAACAACACTTCAATATATTAATACGATTGCTCTGAATAGCAATAGGGTTACAAGAAACCTTGAAGTGTAAAACAATACGTATGCTAAGATAATCGATGTCTAACCTTAACCCTAGAACCTCCTTTTATAGCGTAAGGAGTCCTAGTCGGTTTACAAGACTTCCTATACAAGAAAAATATTCATACGTATCTTTTCTATACTTATCCTTAACATACTATACATATCTAATAAGCAGCAGAGTAAATCTTCTAGCAGCAGACTCCTCGTGAGCTAGCAGCAGAGTTACACTATGCCTATTATCCCAAACAGCAGAGTTATCAAAACAGCAGAGTTAATACACTAATCAGCAGAGTCACATAACTATCCAGCAGAGTTATGTTTCTCGAATCAGCAACATTTTAGACCCAACAGAAATATAAAATATATATATTCTTGGGAAAAGTATTTTAATACAAAATATAAAAATTACATGCAATTTACTTCTATAATCTTGTCAATCAAGGTTATAAATAAGGTTACACGCAATTTTACAACTTCCTAGATGATTATAAAATAAAAAATAAATAAAAAAATACATAAATAAAAAAAGAATAAAAGAGTATTGATGCGTAGGATCAGCAGCATCTACATTTTCACCAGCACTCCGGTGTCTTAATGTGACGGCCGACTTAAACCAGTTTTTTCTTAAACTTTTTGTTACTACGCCATAAGTCTAGTAATCCTAGTTTTCCAGATATAACCCAAGTGGCCAATTAGCATCTGATGTATGGAACATATGTTCAAACCAAACCCAAAAATTGTGAAAGGTTACATTTATGCAAAATGAAAATGGTGATGCAAACACCCACTATATTCCGAAAGGCAAATTGATCAGTTTTGTAAAAGTCAAACTAAAAAAATTACCAACTACAACCGAACTTTTATTGATCGGTTTCATGTTTACAACCATTACAAACTTCCCTATCATCTAAACACACAATTAGCTAGACCCACAACTTTCCGTATCACCCTTTTCGTTCATTTCCTTCACTTCCTTTAGATATTTAAACACAGCTTCAAGATTCTTAATCCTTGTTTCCAAATCAGAAACCTTTGACAACCCGATGTCGGCGGCCTCTTCCTTGTCCTTCTTAACACCCAAACGATCTTCGTTGCAGCGATCCTCTTTCCTGAACCCACCGTACAAAGCCTTCCCCTTATCGTTTTGTGACATAGTTAGTGTATTTCGGATTTTGGTTGAATGTGTGTTGCAGTTTATTTAGGGTGAATTGAAGTAAAAGGGAAACAATACTAGGGTACAATGTTTGGGTTACATTTAAATAGATTATACAGTAATGGTTATGAATGTGGTTGGACTATTATACCCTTGGGAATATAACACACAACTTTTCGTTGACCTCACGATTATAAAGGACGAGGCTATTACACCCTAGAGACCGACACGAAAATTACCAACTCAAGGTTGAGGCTAAATAAGTTTCGGGTAATTTTTTGCTTTCAAGTATGATTAAATCGGGCAGACAAGATAATCCATTTAAAATGTTATAGAAAATACTAAAAAGAATAAACAGACATTCGTAGTTAGATGATGCACGTGAAAACTGAAAAGGCAAATCTTGAGTAAAAAGAAAATACTAAAAAGAGTAAAAAAGCAATATATTTGAAAGTTGAAATAATTCACTTGAAAACTGAAAAGGCAAATCTTGAGAAGGCAAATATTGGGTAGGCAAATGTTGAGAATCGGAAAGAGATCTTTTACATCTGCCACTTAGATCTTTTACACTTACCACTTGCACCTAATAGTGGATTTTAGAAACTCGCTTACCGAGGCATTGAAAAGACGCATAATAGACTTTTTTGCCTCCCTATCATAGGTGTTGGCAACATTAAAAGTCGGACGTAATCAATAGTAATATCTCATCTATATAAACCAGTTCCAACCAAAGCATAATGTGCGCGTTCAACGAGAGTTAGCAGTGAGAATAGCATAACCTAGTTAGAGTGGTAGAATCCTCAACAAACTTACAACACAAGCATATCTTCTTTATTTTATCTCTCTTAATCCTAAACTGTACGCATCATGAATCCTAAAGTCGTTATACTTTCAATGTCCAAAAGGCATGTGTTTATGTTTATGTTGTTAATTCATGAGTTGCTCAAGCTTAAACAAGACCAATCTGTTGTTTCAGACCGGGTGGGTCATTCTTACAATCTGGATCCGTTCTTAAATGACTGCTAATAACTTTTGTCCGTTCTTAAATGACGGCTAATAACATACAACCACCATCCTCTACAAAATCCCTAACATCAAAATCCCCTTCATGTTGTTGTCGAGTACATCCTCACGTTGAACCTTTCTGGTGCATCAATGTGCTTGGAATGCCTATCCACAATCTTTCCCTTCAGTCCTCCTCAGCACCATCAGTTCTTAAATACTGGTGGAATCTTGTTGGGGACTTACGCCCATGCCAGATACTAGAGCTTGAAGATCCAAGGGTGTAATATGGTTGCTCTGAGTAACAACCGTATTTGAAGGGAAAAATGGTGGATCATCAGGGGCTATTAAAGGGGAAATAAATGGGAAGAGGATACGTCATTGGTGGATCAATAGATCGTTGTCAGGCGTTGATCTTCATGGAACATCACCTAACGTGTCATGCGAATCATTCCTGAAATAGGTTGATCACTTGATTTCCTCAATTTTTGCCTGACACTGTAAGTCGATGTTTGTTGAAGATCAGGCATTACATCGATCCGTGATGTATTCGAGCTCCAGTCTATATTTGTACTAAAGATATCAAAAATGAAGAGGTTGCAGAATTGAAGATCACATATTCAAGCTCCGGTCTATATTTGTACTTCATTAGCATCAATAGAATTATGTGTAACAAAGGGCTAATAGCCTCTAAACGTATCCTAGTTGTAATCGTTTCCTTCTATATGTATCTAACAATTTTCTTTGCTATATTGTGCACTAAAATTGATTTTTTTGGCATTTTTGTGTACTTTATGACCATTTTGCCCCTCCCATTCTAAAAAAATGAGGGGTAAAATGGTCATAAAATACAACCAAAATGAAAAAAAATCAAGTTTACCACACAGAATAGCAAAGCAAATTGTTCCATACATATAAAAGGAATAAGTGACAACCATAATGCATTTTGTTCCCATTAGCCCTAAAACAAATATTGTACTTCTTAGATGTAATAAGCATTATGTAAAAAGAAGCCAAAGAAACTAATCCCCTTTATCGTTTTGTGCAATTGTTGCTTTACGTGTTGCTTCAATGTGTGTTGATGGTAATTATAAATGTGATTGGACAATCATGCCCTTGAAAATATAAAACAAACCGTTCGTTGACATGACAATTAAAATATAAAAACATTTTATTTATTCATTTACCAAAACAACAAATATTCTCATAATACTGCTCCTATCATTCTACTGCTGGGCTTAACCAAAAATATTTACCAGCCATTGTAACTAATGTGTACGAAAATATTTTCCTAGCCGTTGGATAAAACCGTCGGTTACCATATCTATAGGAATCTTCTAGAAAAAAATAATGTTTTCTTACCAAATATTTTCTTATTTTATTTCCAAATATATTTTTACAAGTAACCCAGAATTCTCAAACCCTAACAGTACAAATATAAAAAACCGATTGGCGGTGAACAGAATCAATTAACCCACATAAGAACCAAGTTCTGATGAGCATGAATCTGAAGGAGTAACCGCAGAAGATATAAAGAGGGTAATGGTTCTGCTGCTCATGGTTCATCATACTGCACTTGATTGTTTGTGGAAAAATGTCCAAGTGTTATTCTACTGCTGGGTTACTGACCTGGTTAAGGAAATGTGCCAAGTATGGTTCTACTGCTACAGATACAAGATTCTGCTGCTGGTGACTTTATTCTGCTTCTTGTCAGGTAAGCTGTTAAGTTTGTTATATAATCAGCTTGTATACGGAAGTCTCTGTTACAGACCTTGGTATATAAAAGGAGGATATGTGGTTAGACATAGTGTACGTACTGTTTTGTAACTCGATTCACTTCAAAGTTTTTGTAACCCTGTTACTTTTGAGTAACCGTATTAATATATTGAAGTGTTTACTAAGAGTTCGTTTTTGTCCATTAATAATTCGTATTAAGATTAAATACTTGATTCCGCATAGGATTCAATACTTTTGCTCCACAACAGTTTCTATACCTGTTGTCTTGGATGTGTATCTAAGATAATTAATAAGATCGTTAGCTCAACTGGGATCAACAAAACTGAAAAAAATAGACAGGGTAATGGCTATCACATACATTTAAAAATAAATTAAAATAAATAAAGAACCTGATACAAGGGTAATCTACTCTTATCCAACCGATCAAAATTTATTCAACATAAATCATAGTTAAGTTCATCCGTTGGTGCAACTAAAAAATTAAAATGAACAATCCATGGTATCATAATTAACACCATATGTTACAACTTCCAAAAACTTCGCTAGAAATCATCCAAATGAACCAAGTGCGGGTGACCTGAGGGCCCCGGTTGTGTCTGAGTGTGGTTGTCAGGAGCTCTGTTATTAACTGACGACCCCGGTTGTGACTGGCTACGGTTTTTGCGAATGTTGCTTCGAGGAGTAGATGATTCACAATTCCATACGAAAGGACCGTTTGACTCACCAATTGGGTCTGTCCGTTGGACAGCTTCACGACTGCTCGGTACTTCCTGTCGTTGTTGTTCAACTGCCTCCTCGGGAGCAGGGGTGCAGGATTCTCTCTTTCTTTTACGTTTCTGATATGTAATGTCACATTAAAAATATATATATATATATATATATATATATATATATATATATATATATATATATATATATATATATATATATATATTATATATATATATATATATACTACACTAGAAAGTAAGTAACAAAAGTGTTTACATTATACAAAACAGAAACAATTACCTTTTTTTGGCCTAATGGTACATTACATGACCGTCGTGTGTGTCCTTTCTTGTCACACCTCGAACATCTTGTGCTTTTTGGTTCTTCCCCCTGTGATCGGACACGGTCTTTCTCTTTTGACCTCCCAGGTTGCCGCTTAACAATAAGCGGTGGTTTTACCACTAGAAGGTCATCAGGAGTACGCCACTGTTTCATGTCTTTTAGAGGATACACCTTAGCTTGGTACGTATTTTTTAGCGCTGTTTTCTTAAACCATTTAGACGCCCAAGTACTATTGTTATCCAAACATTCTGCTCTAGAAACAGCACAAACATGCCCACACGGTAAACCTGATATTTGCCATTTACGGCAACTGCATTCTTTTTTGTTAAAGTCAACAATATGAACCCCTCGTGAATCAGCAACTTCATACATTTTGAACGTCTGAATCCCGCTAACAACCCAATTAGCACTCTTTACCATTCTATCGTTTACTTTTGTTGCTGCCCATTCAGTAAGTTCATCCTTTAATGCATCTAAAATTATAAAATAAAATAGTCTTACAAAAATTAAATGTTAGAAAAAACATAATACAAAAAAAAAAAATAAAAAAAATAATTACCTTTGTATTTTGCGCGACGCTCACAATACCATTTTTGTAGAAGCTTTCTATAGTACTCCATAAGCATGGTTATTGGAACTTTACAAACGGATGCGGTCAAAGAGCTTACTGATTCTGCACTATTTGAGGTCAAATAATTGTACCTGTGTGCAGGGCAGTAAGCCCGTGACCAGTTGCCAAATCCAGCGTCTTGTAGTTTTCTGTACACATCTGGTTTTCCACGTTGAATTTCAGATATTGAATCGTCAAAGTTCTTCTCTGTGTATGCTTTGCATGTCCTCTAATATATAGCCTTCCACTTTCTACTCTTCAATTTGCAATTCATCATTAAATGAAGACAGCAGTACCCATGAAAGGCACCGGGAAAAATGGTACGGCACGCATGTGCAATTGCCGGATGCCTGTCAGAGATGATGGTCAGACAGCCAACATCACCAATGCATTCTTTAAGTTTACTCATAAACAAAGACCATGATTCATTTGTCTCGCCTTGAGAAACACCAGTGGCAATAGGTATGATCTGGTTGTTACCGTCCATTCCAAAAGCGACCATGTTTGTTCCACGGTATCTCCCTTTAAGATGTGCGGCGTCAATTATTATCAATGGCCGCATAAAACCCAAGAAGCTCCGAATCTATTTTATCAAACCACATGTTGGTTAGTGAATACTAGATAGACAGTAATCAAGGTAAAAATTAATAAATATTTAAGACAAGCTTACCACAACACCGAACCTAATGCGTGGTTTTGCGACCTTACAACAGGTTTTACCTCTCGAGGGATCTCAAGAGGCTTGCAATCCCCACCAGGCAGTGTACCTGACCGATGTAGTATAGTGTAGTGGCAAGTACCGGGGGATTGATCGTTCTCTAGGGGAATAGTGTCGTTAGGATTGAAAAACTACTCTAACAGGTCTAAGGGTGAGGGAAGATTTTTTTTGTATATTTTTATAATTTTTTATGAAAGCAAGTAAAATCTCGGGTTTGAAGGAGTGGGCGGAATTAATTGCTAGTCAACTAACC
Organism: Artemisia tridentata subsp. tridentata; assembly: GCA_021014915.2. Lineage (NCBI taxonomy): Eukaryota > Viridiplantae > Streptophyta > Magnoliopsida > Asterales > Asteraceae > Artemisia > Artemisia tridentata. The sequence continues at coordinate 503,251,886 of CP139508.1, forward strand.
CAAATAACTACAATTGCAAATAAAATAAAATAACTGAAAATGAAAAGGTTGTGGAACTTATATAGAGAGAAATGTGTTTACTTAGATTTCCTTACTCCCTAACTATCTTTTACCGGTTGATTAGTGTGCATTAATTGCGTGGATGACGGGTGTATTCCTTAATACCGATCATGGGGTGGCGTACGTACTTCCCCAACTCTATAGGCTCCTACTTCACTCCTATGTCGAGCCGGCTAAGAAGCTCCTAACATGGGATCACTAGAATTCGCTCATGCATTAAATACAACCATAAAAACCTTAGTACGCATTGGTTCATGTTTCTTAAGACGTTTAAGCAAGTTACCGTATAGGAGGTTAGCCAGTTTTCTTAAGCCTAACATCGATAAACAATCATCCAATACAATTAATAACACAGCAACAACCAATAATCAATAGTTAGGTTTCATTAGATCTAAGCAAACACAAGATAAATCTAGCCTAGCATGTTAATTAAAAGACAAGAACAAGATATAATCAAACAACACATAGACTTATTGAATGATTAATTGATTACTTATCTTCAACTAAACATGGGAGATCCAAGGGTATAAAACCCTTAAAAATGGCAGAAAATTCGTCTTAGGGTTTCTCCTCACAAAGTTGCACACTAATGACTAAAAATTGCAAAACTATATATAGGGAATCAGATCTGACGGCGTCACGTTGTAGGAGGTGACGCCGTCACCTCGCCGCGGCTAGGGTTTCTTGATGGCCTTCTTGATGCCGTCCCTCTTTAATCCTCCAAAATCCTCTCTGGCGCGTCAAGTGTTGACGCCGTCACAATTGTGCTTGACGCCGTCATGTGTATTTGTCATATCCACCTCTTTTGCCAAGCCGTGACGCCGTCAGGAGCAATCCTTGACGCCGTCACGTGTACTTTTCCAGCAGCTTTGGAGACTTTGTCGTTTTCTTCACTTTTATGCTCCAAAAACGTCCAAAATGCTTCCTTTTCCAGATTTCTTCTCCAAACCACCTAAAATGACAAAAGGAACGATTTAGGGCAATATTTGATCAAATAAATACGATTTAGGGCTTAAATGACCCCCTAAAAGCGGTACACTTTTCGCTTCATCAAATACCCTTACACTTGAGATTTGCTTGTCCTCAAGCAAATGCGCTTTTATTCTAATCAAAATACAAGTTAGGGGTCATTTAATGCTAATATAAAAGTAATTAGAACAAATAGTCGTTCCACTTTAATCATAATAAGCACGGAGATTACAAACTAGCACCTCACAAGTAGTGTTTAGATACTCACATCTCTCAGGTGTCATAAAAGTATATCTCATAAATGAAAACGGATAATATCTCTCACTACCTGTCATAGCAAATAGATTACCATAGGCATGGGAAAGGATCAAAAACCTCCTCCACTAGGCGTACGCACCTAAGATAAACTATCAAAGAGGGCTTTTAAACGGGTTATAACGTTAGGTGTAGGGATATGATAAACACGGTTTTGTTGGATAAGGGATATTTTACTGGTGGCGAGTTAAAGATCTTGATTAATTACATGTACAATATGGCGTTGCTAAGCCAAGACTAGACTCGACTTAAGCTAAAAACAAAATAACAAAAACATAAAATAAACATAAAATGAAACGGGATGGTAGTCCGTATGTTTTTTTTCTACTTTTCTTTTTCTCATTTTTTTTTTTTTTGTATATATTTCATACACTCTTGCCCTACCATCCAAAATAATACATCGCAGGGGCGTCGCATTCCCCTTACACTTGAACTTTTACATAACTTTACAAATAACTATTTTAATGACTCGAATTAATAATCGACACACTTGGAGTACTTTTAAAATATTTAGCACATATGGGGGTAATAATGTTGTTCTTCCCCATTACTCCATTACACTAGTACTTTACCCATGTGTCCCAATCGTCCCAAAACAATATGTACAAGGATATGACTCGACTTAGCAACCATGTAATCAATTAGATAATTAACTTGGGGTTTAAACAAATGTTGTCATAATAATGCACTAAAAATGAGTGCATACAAGGTAGGCTAAGGCGATTTGGGTGTACATTTAAGTGGGGTGTAACAAATTCTTCCTTTAAGTAAAATGCTTAAAGTTAGAAACAAAAAGATAGGCTCTGAGGGGTGTACTAGGGGTATCGTGTACTAAAAATGAGTACAACGCAAAGGGTGTGGGAGAATTACTTGACCAATGTAGCCAATGTAATTATAACAAAAACACAGGTGTAAAACAATGGGTTAATCCTAATGCCTCTTATCATGTAGTAAATCTAACTACACGAATGTAGTCTCACTTGTGGCCTCGGAATGGTTCTAACACAAGTTCTAGAATCTAAGTGCTACCGGTACACACATCATAGCATAACTGCTTTTCCTACCAATTCTAGGGGCGAACCTCACATATTAGGGGGTGGAAATTTTTTTTAGTGGTACGGTTTTGTGCTAGTCATATAACTTCATATCCATGAGACGCTCATTAAGATCAAAGTTTCACTCCTATATGTTGTAAAAAATTTTAAATTTGGCGCTAAAATTGCCCTAACAAGTATTTCTCTTAGTTTTATTACACACCTACCATTAAACAAACAAAAATCAAGCGTAATAGCATTCTCTAAAGTATCGTACTTTACCCCCCCCCCCCTTTACACTTAAGATGAACATTGTCCCCAATGTTCAAATAACAAGATATAAAAGTAAATAAGGTAAAAGAATGAAATCAAATACTCCCCTGATTCGTTTGGTGGATAAAGAGATAACATGGTTAGATCTTCTTCCAAGAGAAATTAGAAGCTCCAAGACTAATGCATCGCTAAAAGCTAGATTCCACATACTTCTCCTTGTCCAAAATAACCTGTTAAACCTGAGAAAACAAACACGAAAACCTGCATAACATCGGCGGGATAAATCTATATAAGGATATAATGCTTGTAGAATGATTATTTTGCAGATTCCTGGAGTTTATAAGTTAGAGATTTAATAAAAACTTTTTATGAAAACAAAACTTTCAAAAATTTCAAAAAAATTAAAACCTGACGCCGTCAGGTTGTAATGCCTGACGCCGTCAGAAATGATCTGACAGAATTCTCATGTTAAGTTTCCGGAAAATTTCTGGAAAAACCTATACCTTACTTCCTGGAATTCCTGCAAAACATCATTATGACTCGATACAAGTATTTGACTCAAACAATTACTAATATGTATGTTAATTTAATATTCTTATGATTCATGTTCATTTGTTCTAATAAACCGATTTGGATTTCCCTTACACTTATCTTTTGCAAAATACATTTATATGTAGTTAAGACGAAGTTAAAAACAAGATAAAGCATTTTCACAATTTAGTTTTGAACATGAATCAATAATAATAAAAATTAAACATACATACGGAAGAAAATAAAATCAAACAAACAAATAAATAAACACACAAAGCAAATAAAGCTTGGGTTGCCTCCCAAGAAGCGCTTGTTTTTGTTCGAATCACGAGCCTGACTCTACCCTTATTTAACAGATAAAGGAGTGGTTTTTCCTACACTTAGGATTAAGTGCGGGTGATAGTAGCGATACACACCATCTTGGTGGAAGTATGCCGCGTGAGGAAAAAGTGGGGGATGAATTATATACTCAAAGGGGTGTGCTCCTTTCATCATAACCTTACCTAGTTCACTTTGGTCAATGGGTGAATTTAAGTTTTCTCCTAAAAAGGGATCATCTTCTATTAACTTCGAGAGATTCCTAGTTGGGAATCCATCTTGACCTAATAAACCTGGTTTAAACCCATAATGTTTCTTGTGATCAATCATGAATGGGTGATGTAAGTATGTAAGGTCATTTTTCACTCCTATTTTGTCTTCCTCACTACAAGGCTTAATGTTTACTACCTTAAACATAAGACTACCCGGACTATATGTTTTGATGGGTGGATCGGGACCTAATTCAATTCCTAAATTTTCATCCAAGGATGGAAGATTAGGTAACGGTTTTGGTTGAGGCTCCGGCTCATCAAAACTAGGAACTTCCATAGGACTAAAAGAAAGGTTGTGATCACTAAAAGCATTCAAACCTATTTCTTCTAGTTGTGTTTGGTCCAAGGGCTCTACCTCTATTGGGGTTCCTATAGTCTCCTCAACTTCTTCCGGGTAAGTCACGGGCGGTGTGTGTGCCTCAAATGATGGTAGGACTTGTGGGGTACTTGGTGGGCTTATGTTACTTACCTCATTCTCCATAGTATCTAAATCACCTATATGTTCATCATGTGTTTTGGTAGGATCTAACCCAAACACATTCCTAAGTATCTCAAATCCTTTTCTAGCCATTTGAAATTCTAAGTCCGATTCATAGTAATATTCAACTTGATTACTATGTTCCAATTGCCTAAAGGATTCCTCATGCGTGTCATATGTTTTGGTGAAATCTATCCTACTCATGCAACTAGGTAGTTCAACACTAACCATCTCACAATCTTGGTCCAATTCAAGTTCCATGTTCTTAAAAACTAGGTCTTCTTGCTCATGGTACCTATAGTCGGATAAATCCTTCTCATTTGTTTCCTCAAGTTGTGATGTATATAAAACCATCAATTCATTCAACTTATGGTTCACGGTTAGGAAGCTTTCCTCAAATTTTTTCCAAAGGGTTTCACTAAAAGTAGTTGATACTAACAATGATTGTTTAATAGAAGCCGCACATGCACATAATTCATCAAACCTATCAAACTTTACACCCATCTCCTCTTGTATATATCTAAGATCACTTAAAAATTCATTGGAACGACAGGAAGCAAATCTATCCGTGTAAAGTAATTGTTCCTCTATTGTTAATGATCTAAATGGAATTTCATCCGCCATGGTGACAAATGAAAATGGTTTTACAAACAAAGGGCACAAAGAAAAAGATAGACTAAAGAAATCTAATAAAAAGAAAATAAATATCTCACTCGATAGGAATCAAGTGAGTAGACCTAATAAAATAAAAATTCAACCTAAACAATAACTATTCCCCGGCAGCGGCGCCAAAAACTTGATGCGTGGTTTTCCGACCTTACAACAGGTTTTACCTCTCGAGGGATCTCAAGAGGCTTGCAATCCCCACCAGGCAGTGTACCTGACCGATGTAGTATAGTGTAGTGGCAAGTACCGGGGGATTGATCGTTCTCTAGGGGAATAGTGTCGTTAGGATTGAAAAACTACTCTAATAGGTCTAAGGGTGAGGGAAGATTCTTTTTGTATTTTTTTATAATTTTTTATGAAAGCAAGTAAAATCTCGGGTTTGAAGGAGTGGGCGGAATTAGTTGCTAGTCGCCTAACCCAAATAACTACAATTGCAAATAAAATAAAATAACTGAAAATGAAAAGGTTGTGGAACTTATATGGAGAGAAATGTGTTTACTTAGATTTCCTTACTCCCTAACTATCTTTTACCGGTTAATTAGTGTGCATTAATTGTGTGGATGACGTGTGTATTCCTTAATACCGATCGTGGGGTGGCGTACGTACTTCCCCAACTCTATAAGCTCCTACTTCACTCCTATGTCGAGCCGGCTAAGAAGCTCCTAACATGGGATCACTAGAATTCGCTCATGCATTAAATACAACCATAAAAACCTTAGTACGCATTGGTTCATGTTTCTTAAGACGTTCAAGCAAGTTACCGTATAGGAGGTTAGCCAGTTTTCTTAAGCCTAACATCGATAAACAATCATCCAATACAATTAATAACACACCAACAACCAATAATCAATAGTTAGGTTTCATTAGATCTAAGCAAACATGATGCGTGGTTTTGCAACCTTACAACAGGTTTTACCTCTCGAGGGATCTCAAGAGGCTTACAACCCCACCAGGCAGTGTACCTGACCGATATAGTATAGTGTAGTGTTAAGTACGGGGGATTGATCGTTCTCCACAGGGAATAGTGTTCGTTAGGTATGAAAAACTACTCTAATAGGTCTAAGGGTGAGAGAAGATTCTTTTTATGTTTTTATAATTTTATGAAAGCAAGTAAAATCTCGGGTTTGAAAGAGTGGGCGGAATTAGTTGCTAGTCAACTAACCCAAATAACTACGAATACAATTAAAATAAAATAACAGAAAATGAAAAGGTGGTGAAATTTATGTGGAGAGACATGTGTTTACTTAGATTTCCTTACTCCCTAACTATCTTTTACCGGTTGATTAGTGTGTATTAATTGCGTGGATGACGGGTGTATTCCTTAATACCAATCGTGGGGTGGCGTACGTACTTCTCCAACTCTATGAACTCCTACTTCACTCCTATGTCGAGCCGGCTAAGAAGCTCCTAACATGGGATCACTAGAATTCGCTCATGCATTAAATACAACCATAAAAACCTTAGTACGCATTGGTTCATGTTTCTTAAGACGTTCAAGCAAGTTACCGAATAGGAAGTTAGCCAGTTTTCTTAAGCCTAACATAGATGAACAATCATCCAATACAATTAATAACACACTAATAACCAACAATCAATAGCTAGGTTTCATTAGATCTAAGCAAACACAAGATAAATCTAGCCTAGCATGTTAAACAAAAGACAAGAACAAGATAGAATCAAACAACACATAGACATATTGAATGATTAATTGATAACTTATCTTCAATGTAACATGGAAGATCTCAAGGCAAAAAGCCTTGAAAAAGCTGCTAAAATCGTCTTAGGGTTTCCTCCCAAAAGGTTACACACAAAGTTCCACACTAATGACAAAAAATTGCAAAACTATATATAGAGATTAAGGGTTGACGGCGTCACGTTGTAGATTCTGACGCCGTCACCTCGCCGCTTTTAGGGTTCCCGGATGGCCTTCCTAATGCCGTCCCTCTTTAGACCTCCAAAATCCGTTCTGGCTTATCAAGGCTTGACGCCGTCAGATTATGGCTTGACGCCGTCCCTCTTTAAGTTAAGCCGTGACGACCTTGATCACTTCAAAGGGTGACACCGTCAGATTTTTCATGCAAAATTCTCTGGCTTATCATGAGTAATTTTCATATCCACCTTTTTTGCCAAGCCATGACGCCGTCCAGGGCAATCCCTGACGCCGTCAAAGGTACATTCCAGCGTAAATTTTGAGACTTTGCCGTTTTCTTCACTTTTATGCTCCAAAAACGTCCAAAATGCTTCCTTTTCCAGATTTCTTCTCCAAAGTACCTAAAATGACAAAAGGAACGATTTAGGGCAATATTTGATCAAATAAATACGATTTAGGGCATAAATGACCCCTTAAAAGCGGTACACTTTTCGCTTCATCAAATACCCTTACACTTGAGATTTGCTTGTCCTCAAGCAAATGCGCTTTTATTCTAATCAAAATACAAGTTAGGGGTCATTTAATGCTAACATAAAAGTAATTACAATAAATAATCGTTCCACTTTAATCATAATAAGTACGAAGATTACAAACTAGCACCTCACAAGTAGTGTTTAGATACTCACATCTCACAGGTGTCATCAAAATAAATCTCATAAATGAAAACGGATAATATCTCTCACTACCTGTCATAGCAAATAGATTACCATAGGCTTGGGAAAGGATCGAAAACCTCCTCCACTAGGCGTAAACACCTAAGATAAACTATCAAAGAGGGCTTTTACATGGGTTATAACGTTAGGTGTAGGGAAAAGGAAAACACAGTTTTGTTGGATAAAGGATATTTTACTGGTGGCGAGTTAAAGATCTTGATCAATTACATGTACTATACAATGTTGCTAAGCCAAGACTCGACTCAATCTTAAGTTAAAAACAAAATAAACAAAACATAAAATAAATATAAAATGAAACGGGATGGTAGTCCGTATGTTTTTTCTACTTTTCTTTTTCTCATTTTTTTTTTTTTTTGTATTTTTCTTGATTTTTTCATTTTTTTTTTTTTTTTTTTTTTTTTTTTGCCATCCACTCTTACCCTACCATCCAAAATAATACATCATAGGGGCATTGCATTCCCCTTACACTTGAACTTTTACATAACTTTACAAATAACTATTCTAATGACTCGAATTAAGATAATTGAAAAACTTGGAGTACTTTTAAAATATTTAGCACATATGGGGGTAATAATTGATGTTCTTCCCCATTACTCCAATACACTAGTACTTTACCCTTGAGTCCCAATCATCCCAAAACAATATGTACAAGGATATGACTCGACTTAGCAACCATGTAATCAATTAGATAATTAACTAAGGGTTTAAACAAATGTTGTCACAATAATGCACTAAAAATGAGTGCATACAAGGTAGGCTAAGGCGATTTGGGTGTACATTTAAGTGGGGTGTAAACAAATTCTTCCTTTAAGTAAAATGCTTAAAGGTCGAAACGAAAAGATAGGCTCTGAGGGGTGTACTAGGGGTATCGTGTACTAAAAATGAGTACAACGCAAAGGGTGTGGGAGAATTACTTGACCAATGTAGCCAAAGTAATTATAACAAAAACACAAGTGTAAAACAATGGGTTAATCCTAATGCCTCTTATCATGTAGTAAATCTAACTACACGAATGTAGTCTTACTTGTGGCCTCGGAATGGTCCTAACACAAGTTCTAGAATCTAAGTGCTACCGGTACACACATCATAGCATAAATGCTTTTCCTACCAATTCTAGGGGCGAACCTCACATATTTGGGGGTGGAAAATTTTTTAGTGGTACGGTTTTTGTGCTAGTCATATAACTCCTATCCGTGAGACGCTCATTAAGATCAAAGTTTCACTCCTAAATATTGTAAAAAATTTTAAATTTGGCACTAAAATTACCCTAACAGGTATTTATCTCAGTTTTATTACACATCTACTATTAAACAAACAAAAATCAAGCGTAAGAGCATTCTCTAATCGTACTTTTACCCCCCTTACACTTAAGATGAACATTGTCCCCAATGTTCAAATAACAAGATGTAAAAGCATGAAGTAAAAGAATGAAATCAAATACTCCCCTGATTCGCTCGGTGGATAAAGAAGTAACATGGTTAGATCTTCTTCCAAAGTAATGTTGAAGCTCCATGACTAATGCATCGCCATAAGCTTGATCCAACAAACATTTCCTTGTCCAAAATAACCTGTTAAACCTGAGAAAACAAACACGAAAACCTGCATAACATCGGCGGGATAAACTCTATATATAAGGATATAATGCTTGTGGAATGATAATTTTGCAGATTCCTGGAGATTATAAGTTATAGATTTAATAAAAACTTTTATAAAAACAAAACTTTCAAAAAATTTTCAGAAAATTAAACCGGACGCCGTCAGGTTGTAAATCCTGACGCCGTCAGAAATGATCTGACAGAATTCTCATGTTACGTTTCCTGAAAAATTTTGGAAAAACCTATACCTTACTTCCTGGAAATCCTGCAAAACATCATTATGACTCGATACAAGCATTTGACTCAAACAAATACTAATATGTATGTTAATTTATTATTACTACGATTCATGTTCATTTGTTCTAATAAACCGGTTTGGATTTCCCTTACACTTAACTTTTGCAAAATACCTTTATATGTAGTTAAGACGAAGTTAAAAACAAAATAAAGCATTTTCACAAATTAGTTTTGAACATTAATCAATAAAAATAAAAATTGAACACACATACGGAAACAAATACAATCAAACAAACAAATAAATAAACACACAAAACAAATAAAGCTTGGGTTGCCTCCCAAGAAGCGCTTTTCTTTATTAACGAGTCTTGTAGCTAGACTCAAAGTCACGTACATTACGTGACTCCATCATTGGTCACGGTTCCTAGGCCATTCTCATTTCCGGTTTTATATTCCGGTCCTAATTTCAAACAATCCTTGTAGAAACCGGATATCCTTTCCATAACATAGTCTACTCCTTTATTTCTATCCTCATCATTCCTATAGTAGACTGCTTTCTTAAGCTCCTTCTCAACATTTGACAAGTGTTGGAATTGTTCTATCTTATATGGCATTTGGTAGTTTACCTCATCGGTCTCATCCTCAAATCTAACTATCCCTAAGGAAGGTTCATAAGTCATTCTAGAGACCTCAACAAATGGTTTTCCAAAAACCACTTGAGTTAAGGATGCATCGACTATTGGGCGTATATCTTCTACAATTACAAAGTCGGTGACATAGGTGAAGTTTCCTACATAAACCGGTAATCCCTTAACTCTTCCCGTGAAGTTACTCATCCAACCCTTGTCAGGGAACATCCTATACCCAAGTTGATTTTTCATTATCAAGTTGTAGTGGGCTCTAGTCATGATGTTTATGGGTGATCTAAGGTCGATGTAGGCTTTCCACACATGTAAATGTCCGATGTTGCATGGTATGTTGAGATTAGAAGGGTCGCCTATTTTTATAATTGGTCTACCTAGGAAGTATGGTGTCTCGGGGTCATCGAATAAGTCTGTATGATATGCGCGCTCTTCCTTAGTGGGTAGCCTATTGAAGTAGTCCTCATCATCATCTACTTCTTCAATCTCACTTTTCCTAACTTCCTTATCAACCTCGACTTTCTCAACCTCGTCCTCAGGTTCACTATTATCCTCATTCCTATCAATTGGTTTGATAGTGACAATGTTGACGAAGTGGACGTGTTTGGATGAAGAGGGGTCTTTTACTTGGGGTCCGCTATTTGTGTTCCTAGCGTCCTTATGTGGAGGTGATAGCACTTGGTTATTGAGGGCTTTCAATAAGTTGTCAATTTTATTGGTCATCTCCATTTGTTGTTGATTGAATTTGGATTCAAACTTAGTTATCCGAGCTTCTTGAGATGCCATAAATTGGGACATCAATCCTTCAAAGTTATTGGTACTACCATTGCCGGAAGGATTGTTGTTGAAAGTACGGTTCGAGTTGGAACCGCTTGATTGGAAATGATTAGGTGGGTTGGAAGAATTGGTTTGTTTTGCGTTTTGGTTTTGTTTCCACCTAAGGTTTGGGTGATTTTTCCATGAGGGGTTGTATGAATCACCGTAAGGGTTTGGCTCGGGTTTGAAAGTGTACCACTTGTCTCCCGCTCCGTCGGTACGCGAGGATGCGTAGTCCGCAAAAGCTTGTTCGGGGAGTTCCATGCAATCACGAGTGTCGTGGGGACCACTACATAATTCACATGAAGAAGTGATTTTGTTCACTTGGCGTGAAGGTTTAGGAGCCTCGTAGGATTTCATGAGAAACTTGACTTGGTCTTCAAGTTCTATGATCCTACGGTCGGAAGTGCTTGAATTGCTCAAAGGCAAAGATATTGCCTTGACCGTTTTATTCAAATCACGGGGGTCACTCCAACTTTCATTGTCATAAAGAGCAAGATCCTCTAGGAGAGCCCATGATTGTTCCGCACTTAGATCACGTAGCTTACCACCGGCCGATTGGTCAATGATTTGCCTTGTGGGGAGATTGATATGGTCATAGAAGATTTGGACTTGGAGCCAAAGTTCTATGCCATGGTGAGGGACTTTTTGGAGTAAGTCCTTGAATCGAGTCCATGCCTCGTAGAGGGTTTCGCCTTGACGTTGTTGGAACATCAAGATATCATTCCTTAGCTTGGTAGTTCTTCCCGGTGGGAAAAACTGAGCAAGGAAACGAGTGGTGAGATCATCCCAAGAGGTGATGGATCCTGCGGGTTGACGCTCTAGCCATTGACTAGCTTGGTCCCGCAAAGAGAATTGAAAAAGACGCAGTCGGGTCGTCTCTCGAGTGGCAACATCAAGGTCTATAGAATCAACAATTTTGAGAAAGTCCTTGAGATGTTGATTAGGATCTTCAGAACGAAGTCCATGGAATGCGCATCCGCTTTGCACCAACCGGATGGTGTCGGATCGCAAGGGAGTGACATTGGCTCCTTGAGTGAGCTCAATGGTGTTTCGATAGCCATGGTGGCTAGGACGGGAGTACTCTCCTAAGGTACGGGCTCTAGGAGGTGGTGGAGGTTGTTGTGGTGGTGGGATGTTGGGATCGAGGATATTACCATCTTCCATGATGTCGGATGGTAATGGTTACTAACACAGAAACGAAGAAAAAAGATAGACTAAAGAAAACCTACAAAAATAAAATAAAAATCTCACTAGAAAGGAATCAAGTGAGTAGACCTATAAAATAAAAAATTCAACCTAAACAATAACTATTCCCCGGCAGCGGCGCCAAAAACTTGATGCGTGGTTTTGCAACCTTACAACAGGTTTTACCTCTCGAGGGATCTCAAGAGGCTTACAACCCCACCAGGCAGTGTACCTGACCGATGTAGTATAGTGTAGTGGTAAGTACGGGGGATTGATCGTTCTCCACAGGGAATAGTGTTCGTTAGGTATGAAAAACTACTCTAATAGGTCTAAGGGTGAGAGAAGATTCTTTTTATGTTTTTATAATTTTATGAAAGCAAGTAAAATCTCGGGTTTGAAAGAGTGGGCAGAATTAGTTGCTAGTCAACTAACCCAAATAACTACGAATGCAATTAAAATAAAATAACAGAAAATGAAAAGGTGGTGAAATTTATGTGGAGAGACATGTGTTTACTTAGATTTCCTTACTCCCTAACTATCTTTTACCGGTTGATTAGTGTGTATTAATTGCGTGGATGACGGGTGTATTCCTTAATACCAATCGTGGGGTGGCGTACGTACTTCCCCAACTCTATGAACTCCTACTTCACTCCTATGTCGAGCCGGCTAAGAAGCTCCTAACATGGGATCACTAGAATTCGCTCATGCATTAAATACAACCATAAAAACCTTAGTACGCATTGGTTCATGTTTCTTAAGACGTTCAAGCAAGTTACCGAATAGGAAGTTAGCCAGTTTTCTTAAGCCTAACATAGATGAACAATCATCCAATACAATTAATAACACACTAATAACCAACAATCAATATCTAGGTTTCATTAGATCTAAGCAAACACAAGATAAATCTAGCCTAGCATGTTAAACAAAAGACAAGAACAAGATAGAATCAAACAACACATAGACATATTGAATGATTAATTGATAACTTATCTTCAATGTAACATGGAAGATCTCAAGGCAAAAAGCCTTGAAAAAGCTGCTAAAATCGTCTTAGGGTTTCCTCCCAAAAGGTTACACACAAAGTTCCACACTAATGACAAAAAATTGCAAAACTATATATAGAGATTAAGGGCTGACGGCGTCACGTTGTAGATTCTGACGTCGTCACCTCGCTGCTTTTAGGGTTCCCGGATGGCCTTCCTGACACCGTCCCTCTTTAGACCTCCAAAATCCGTTCTGGCTTATCTAGGCTTGACGCCGTCAGATTATGGCTTGACGCCGTCCCTCTTTAAGTTAAGCCGTGACGACCTTGATCACTTCAAAGGGTGACGCCGTCAGATTTTTCATGCAAAATTCTCTGGCTTATCATGAGTAATTTTCATATCCACCTTTTTTGCCAAGCCATGACGCCGTCCAGGGCAATCCCTGACGCCGTCAAAGGTACTTTCCAGCGTAATTTTGAGACTTTGCCGTTTTCTTCACTTTTATGCTCCAAAAACGTCCAAAATGCTTCCTTTTCCAGATTTCTTCTCCAAAGTACCTAAAATGACAAAAGGAACGATTTAGGGCAATATTTGATCATAAATACGATTTAGGGCTTAAATGACCCCTTAAAAGCGGTACACTTTTCGCTTCATCAAAACACAAGATAAATCTAGCCTAGCATGTTAATTAAAAGACAAGAACAAGATATAATCAAACAACACATAGACATATTGAATGATTAAATGATTACTTATCTTCAATTATACATGGGAGATCCAAGGGTATAAAACCCTTAAAAATGGCAGAAAATTCGTCTTAGGGTTTCTCCTCACAAAGTTGCACACTAATGACTAAAAATTGCAAAACTATATATAGAATTTAGGGGCTGACGGCGTCACGTTGTAGGAGGTGACGCCGTCACCTCGCCGCGGCTAGGGTTTCTTGATGGCCTTCTTGACGCCGTCACAATTGTGCTTGACGCCGTCTCTCTTTAACTTAAACCGTGACGGCCTTGATCACCTTAAAGGGTGACGCCATCAGACTTCCTTTGTAAAACTTTCTGGCGCGTCATGTGTTTTTTGCCAAGCCGTGACACCGTCAGGAGCAATCCTTGACGCCGTCACGTGTACTTTTCCAGCAGCTTTGGAGACTTTGTCGTTTTCTTCACTTTTATGCTCCAAAAACGTCCAAAATGCTTCCTTTTCCAGATTTCTTCTCCAAAGTACCTAAAATGACAAAAGGAACGATTTAGGGCAATATTTGATCAAATAAATACGATTTAGGGCTTAAATGACCCCCTAAAAGCGGTACACTTTTCGCTTCATCAGAACCCTATGAATACCAGCTTAAATCGATCTTCCTCATCATCTGTCTCGATGTGTGATCTTCATCATCTGTCTCGATGTGTGTTATCGTCCCTTCATTTTCCAACTTTAAGTTGTAGCAATAATAGGGTAACTGCTCAAAAGAATCCGTGGGGCTACCGTTTACCAACTGTAATGCAATGTTTTTCCCACCCCAAGCTCGTTTATAAGAAACGTCAATTTTCCATTCGATATTCAAATCCTTTTGTATGTCCTTACATGTATAGATCCTTTTGCTATCCTTCAGTTTGTCTACCAGCAATCGACCCAGCAATTGTTGGGTAGCATTTCGATGATTAGGGTTAATTCTAGTTCGCGAACATGTATGCACATCATTAATTCTTGACACATAGAATCTACTTGTTATAATACTTTTTCGTGCGTGAACGTACCAGTTGCAACCCTTTTCCACACAGTTGACACTCAACCTACACTTGCTAGACCTAATTACTTTAAACTCAAAACGTTCAACTAAAGCTTTTATTCCTATTGCATAAAAGCACTCAGACTTATCATCAAACCAAATACCAAACTGAACTTTTGATACCACATCGTGTCTAAGGGTATTAATCATTTTAATTATAGGATCAGGTGCATTGGGTGGGTCAGGCATGTTTTCAAATGTGCATTTCTGCCAACGGGGCTGAACATCATCAAACACCTGATCGCTTTTAAAATCATTATCATGATTTTCAACTTTCGGTATTTCATAATCACATTCTTCAGGGAACAAAGAAACATTAAGATCGATATCAAGAGGCCTAGAAGAAGAAGATGGTTTTACCTCCAAAGTTTGATCGATACGTTCGATGTATATTGTCTGATCAATCGTACCACTACGACATATTTCATTAACCAATAAGGCAACGTCATCATCGTCACAGACTTCAATTTTCTTGGATCCGGATATGTAGTGTAAGCTGATGTGCTTAGCTGTGATTTCGAATTTTGCCTTGATATACGTTACCAACATGATGTAATTAACGTATACTGGAACTAAAACTCCGTGAGCTAAATTTTTATACTCAAATAAAACTTTTAATTTTGAGGGATTAGTTGAGTTCATCTTGTTTGGCGTGTGAAAATATCACAAGTTTTGCTTTATTTGTGAACCACAAGTTCAAAGTCGCTTAATAGTTCTGGATCTAGTCGCTCAAATCAATAAGTCGATTAAAATTTTCCCTCCAAACATTCGTTTCCCTCTTAATTGCACTGTATGTTTCCCTCCAAGATTTATTCTCGCGCTCATTTCGTATGTACATATGGTTGAACAATAATTTGCCAAAATGACATAGATCATGGCTTCATCTTCTGAATGCAACACATTGCGAATGTCCAAAACCATTACAAGTCGCACTACAAGGTAGAAACTGCTTGGTCCCCGACAAACCCTGTTAGAAGCTGCAAGGCCTGTCCCATTTATGTAAGATTGTTTTCCTCGAAAGCAGTATACAACTTGTTTAAATTGTTGTGTTGAAAATGTAAATCAGAAACATAATTTGTATAGGACAATGACATGAAATGTATAGTTTATGGGTGCATAGACATGAATCTACCAAAATGAATACTACAAAGATTTGTTTTACCATGAACATGCGGAAAATTACCTGATATACCAGAACGTGGGAAAGATCTCAGTTCCAAATTAGGGTGTTGCACTTTAACAAAATGAGCTGATGATGGAAA
Organism: Artemisia tridentata subsp. tridentata; assembly: GCA_021014915.2. NCBI lineage: Eukaryota > Viridiplantae > Streptophyta > Magnoliopsida > Asterales > Asteraceae > Artemisia > Artemisia tridentata. The sequence goes on from CP139508.1 coordinate 503,267,917, forward strand.
TGTATGAGAGTTGACGTTTAACAAGTCAAATATAATAGTTCATGACAAAGTAGTACGGAGTATTTGTTATGGCTGGAATACAAGTTAGCGTCTCGTTTTAATGCGCATCACATGAACTCACAGTTGTGGTGCTCTACATAGGTTTTTTTTTTTTTTTTTTTTTTTTTTTTTTTTTTTTTTTTTTTGGAACGGCATGGTGTTCTACATAGTTGAACAGTCGATCAATATACAGAAACATACAATTAATATATAAAAAGATACAGAAACCTACAATAGTTAAACGTACATGAGTTCAGACTAGACTACCATCTCAGACCAACTAACAAGATTAATCCCCTCCACTATACTAACACCCTTTTGTAAACCTCCACACAAGATTGATCTAAATCGTGACTCGGGTTTCGCTGCGCTAAAACAAACTTCGTTCCTCCACATTCAAAGATCCATACAAAAATCACAGGTCGCAACGTTTCCTAACATTACTAAAAGACACTCTACATCCCCAAAACTCCATCCAACCATCACCAAGGTACAAAAATAGATATTTACAACGTACATATAAACCATGATCTATTCAACATCTGAATTGACAGGCACCTTATACTTCCGAAAGTATCTTACCATGTGTTCTCGATAGGCTAACGCTACCTTGAGAGGATCATCAACACTCATACTCAAGTTGTTAGCTAACCGATGCAAAAAAATACACACCCAAACTCCACAATCACCATATACGTCACCTTGTCTAGGGATATTATCTGCCACTCGAAAAGTCACGTTATAATTTGAACTGGATATGGATTTGGCATCGAAAACTTTACACTACTTAAGATACTTCGGGATCATTTTCTCAAAAGTGGCCCTCAGCTTGAGATTGTCCTTTCTGGTCTCTGGATCTGGCGTACCAAGTGAGTCGTAAATCTTTACGACTCCAGTGCTAATTTCTAGCTGTGCCAGAAACCAGTGGTCAGATGGAACGTTGACCGGAAAGTAGACCTGCATTTGAAGAAAATAAATACTACGATTAGAATTAAAATAAATAAATTGAATAAAGGTTTGTGAGAACAAATGCAGTTTATACACCCACCTTGTCAACACTGGTCCATGACACAGGATACAGTTTTCCATTTGCATAACCGGCACGCACTCTTCCCTCGAGAAGAGTAGCCGAGAAGAACGGACCCGTCATAGCCCAATCAGCATTGTCTGGTCTGAAGTGCCACATTAGATCAACCCAAACATCCAAATGCTGTGAGGTTTGTATAAAAATCACACTGTTAAACTATTACAAAATATAAAGCCATTGTATTATCTAAACTAATAAATATTAAATAAAACACAGACACCAACTGATTCATTTGTTACCTCATCCCGAAGCCATCCTCCTTTGTGACCTCTTTCATATGCCAACAAAGCTCTCCAGAATTTGCCACAAACAACAGTGTCTGATTTTCCCCAAGGAAACGTATAAGCTGCATTTTTTCCTTTTTCCAAAAAATCGCCCATACATTCTGGCTTAACTATCTTCTTCACTCCCTTCTTGTTACTAAGGAAACCAGCAGGACGTGACAAATTCTGAAAAAAAAAAACAAACTTAAAATCAAACATATCAATGCATCGTATGGTAACTTTGATTACCAGGATCCTATATGACCAATTGAGTTAATTTGTAGTATACCTCTACCCAAGGTTCCACCTCATTGAAATGGGGGAAGCTAATTACTTTATTCAGTCTTTTGGAACGCCTTTTGGCCACTGGTGGAGTTGTAGGTGGTAGCTTCACGTAGGGGTCCTTCAAAGACTTACCAACATCTTTCGTCCTCTTTTGTTGCACGTCTGGTTGGAACTCAATTGTCTTCTCTTGGGTAAACTTTCGCCTTCCGCGTTTCTTTTTTGGTTGTCCGGGTAAGGGTGCCATTACATCCTTAACAGGCTTCCTCTTCCTTTTTAGAATCGTGAACGTTTCCTGTAAGCAAAGTTAGACATTCATGTTCATCTCTTTTTTTGACCTTTGATATATGTAATAACAATGATACTACTGTTGCTCTGTTTCATACAACTACGGGGAAAAGGTAAGAAGGTGAGGTAAATACACCAAGTGGATACTACTGCTAAGTAGATGCGACTGCAAGTAACAATGATACTATTGTTGGTGAAGTTAATACACCAATTGCATACTACTGCTAAGTAGATGCTACTGCAAGTAACAGTGATACTACTGTTAGTGTAGTTCATACTACTGCTAGAGAAGGTAAGCAGGTGAAGTAAATAAACCAACTGGATACTACTGCTACGTAGATGCTACTGCCAGAAATGATGATACTAATATTAGTGTATTTAATACTAAGTGGATGCTACTGCAGACAGTGAGAATGTAAAGTTAATAAACCAAGTGGATACTACTGATAATTAGATGCTACTCCATGCAACAGTGATACAGCTGTTAGTAGATTTCATACTACTGCTGGAGAAGGTTAGCAGGTGAAGTAAATACACCAACTGGATACTACTGCTAAGTACATGCCACAGCAAGCAACCAGGATACTACTGTTAGTGTATTTAATACTACTACTGGAGAAGGTGAGGAGGTGAAGTTAATACACCAGGTGGATACTACTGCCAATTAGATGCTACCACTGCTGCTATGAATTATAGCACTGTTACTGTATTTCATACTACTGCTGGAGGTGATGGGAAGGTGAACTGAATACACTAACTCATATATTTAAAAAGGTACCTCAGGATCCCGGTCGACAACCTCCTGCCCAGGGTTATTTAGAGATTTAAGGAAATAGGCGTTTCTTGTATCCTCAGCTTCCCGGTCGATTTTGGCAACGGCAATTTTATCAGAATCATTACCAATTCTGTCACCAACATCCTTGTACTCACCACCATTGTGATCTTCCATGACTAGGATAGCCTCATTTAATTTCTCAAGACCGTGCGCAGTGTTGTGTGGAATACGAAACACCTCATCTTCTAATTGGTCAAAATTATTATCATACTTGTCAAGAGCAGGTCCATCAGCCTTGCTCTCTTGAACGGCAGGCACAGAATCAAATTCGACGTGCGGCTTCTTTAATTTTGGGAAAACCGTATGAAGGAAATCATCAGAAAAGTTTTTGGGCTGTAAGTTTACATACAAAAAAACAAGTATAATAAGAAGGTGAATGTAACAAACAACTATAACATGTGGATTTTCTATAAACTGCGTACTTACATCAATAGACGATTGAGAAAAATGATCAGGTAATTTTGGTAAACGGATATCACTAGCATTGTCAACTTGCATGTGAGCAACCGCCGGGTAATAATCAAGTCCAATATAACTGTACTCCAGTTGTGACATAGAGGATGGATACGCGGAAGCGTCTAAATAATGAAGCTTCCCGTCTTCCTCATTCTTTTGATCAACAGTTTTTGGACTTGGGTTCTGAAATTCATTCTCAAATGGGATTGATTCCTGAATTTGGAAATATAAAATAAAAGGAAAAAATAAATATAAAATATAAAATTAAATAAAAATTATTATAACAAAACAAGGATACCTATCGGATTAAAAAGTTTACTTAAAGGATGTTACCTTGGCATCTTTGGAAGCTAAATCCTCATCCACGTGGGGGTGTACATCTTTCCATTCAGCATCCACTCGGGTGTGTACATGGAAATTGTCGTGAACAGGAGTTGGATTCTGAAATTCAAAAAGAATATGAATTTTCTATAAAAAAAATGAAATATGGAGGTACGTGACAAATTTATAAAGTCTTCTTACATTTGCATCTTTCGAGACAAAGTGATCGCAAACATTCGCCCTTACTTCAGACGTTTCAGGGATAGATGTTGAACACTGTTTCAATAAATATATATGTATATTATTCATTCTTTTTTTTGACAAAATAAAATAAATATGGTATCCTCAAAGTAATTTTGTCGTTAAAATATAAATTTAGACATCTAACCCGCTGTGCTTGAACCTCTGAACTGTCATGAACAGGAGATGGATTCTGAAATTGAAAAAATAAGATGAGTCTACTATTACTGAGAGTATGTGCAACTTTGGAAATATCTTCTTACATTTGCAACTTTGGAAGCAAAGTGATCACTAACAGTTGCCCCTACTTCAGACGTTTCATGAATAGATGTTGAAGCCTGTTTCAATAAATATATATACTTCATTAATCACGTTAAAATTTTGGGGCTATTTTGGGAAAGCGCCATTTTTGGGGCTATTTGGGGAAAAACCTTAAGCTACCGGGCTACTTGTATATTTAGCCCAAAAAAATATAAATATGGTATCCTCAAAGTACTTATCTTGGAAAAGAAATAAATTTAGACAGCTCACCCCTTGAGGTCGTATGTTCAGATATTCCTCAATATTCGTGATTCTTTGTATAACTTCATTAATCACGTTAAAATTGAGCCCCTTAACTAGTGACTTCACGGCCGCAAGCTCAGGAAATATGTTACGTCTTTCTCCACCATCTACAACAGCATTTGCCTACAAGATAATGAAAATTGGTATCAAAATAATTTTGAAGTACAGTTATAGGACCCAACTGGTGCAAAACTTTCTAGTAGTGTCAATTTACCTCAACAGCAGATATGTTACGTCTTTCTCCACCATCTACAACAGCATCTGCAATGTCTGCTTGGCTTTGAATACAAGTGAGCTCAACTAAATACTCATTACTACGTACAAACCATGGTTGCAACCTTTCTTCATCAATTGCAACAAGTTTCAATATTGGATTCGAACCCTAGATAACAAATTATACTAATGTCAAAAACAAATACACATAATTCGTAAATTATCTACGAATAAAAAAATAATAATGGAAATGCTTACCGAACCACAAAGTAGATCATGATGACATTTTTGGAAGCTTTTACCGTGTGACCAAGAAATACCACGTGGGATCTTACTCGAGTCTTTCTTCAACCATGAGCTGCTGTTGGGATAACTCTCAAGAATCCAAATCTAACAAGAAAACAATACAACTAATGTTACTCTTAGTACACTAAAACACAAAATTAATTATTAAAGGTTTTTTGCCAAAATCTAACCTTAAAAGCCCAAACAAAACCAGAGAGTGTATATGTGGGAATTACAGAATCAGATGTTTTTGACTTCTCCTTCTTCCTGTAGTAAGCCTCACGACACTTGGGAACAACATTAGCTAAACCGACGTATAAACTTCTCCACAAGAACTCCCCCCATGGATAGGCATTCCACTGGCTAAAATTCTCAACCAGTTGGAACAAATGATTAGGAACAACATACCAAGATCCAAGACCATTGAATATCACGTCGGCCACTATCAACAGGCAAACTCTCACCGCATCCTCATTAGATAATGCATCAAATTGTGTATCGTTTTCCAAAAGTTCTAAAAGCTCCTACGCGTACACAGTGAACTTTTTTTCTAATTTTTTATCAGGAAAAAGTCGCAAACCTAAGGGGGTTTCTTCCACTACAGCAAGCTCAGGCAAAGGACCAAAAAGTAAACCAGTAATCAATAGAAACTCCCAACGACCAAATTGCAAAACGTTATCCCCCATTATGAAGGAAATAGGGGGGCAATGATCAAGCAATTTTGGAATATATACCTGGTGGTGTAAAACGCGGTTTAGCAAATGATTATGATAAGCATGAGAAGAGGGTACATGCAAATCTAGCCATGGACCAAAAACACTTTCTCGAAACAGGCTGATTCTAGATTGATTCTTTCCCAACTTAGTTTTAATCGTTACTAGAACAGATACCTGCGACTGAATGGTGATCTTTGCATCAAGGTATCCATCTGCCATTTGGGTCTTGAATAATTAATAATGAGCAGGTTTAGGGGATATTGAAGTTGATACCTCTATTGATTTTACCTTGATAATGGCGTTACGGTTTCTACCTTGATTTTGATTTTATTTTTATGTTGGATATACAGTAGGTGTTTTTGGGGAATTTGAATATGTGTGTGTGTGCAGGAGGAGGGGGGGAATGGAAAGGTGTTTTAAAAAACATTCTAGATTAAATAAAACCCAAGTCGCTTAAGAGACTTTCAAGTCGCTAAAAATGTTGAATACAAATTTCGTTTCAGAGTTATTTTGTGCCTCTCCAATTTGCTAGAATACCCCTTACACGAAGAGTGTTTCATACACTTTTTGAAAATAAAAGTATGAAAGTATACAAAAGGTATTCAAAGAAGTGAAGAAAATTGGATAGCACAAAGTGAACTGGCAATAGTAAAAAATATTGTCAGGTGAAATTGGCACTTAAAGTAATCTTGTCAGTCGCTTAATGTTAGACAAAGTCGCTCAAGGTGTGGAAGGAGCAAAAAGCATAAAATCACATTTTTCGATGTTTGACTTTTTGTTTGAAACAGGACAAATTCGAAAGTCGCATACTTTACTAGAAGTCGCTTCAGAAGGTCGATTGCAGAGGTACAAGGACACATGTCACCCTCACCTTTAGTCGATTATGGGTTGGGCTAGTTTGGGTAATCGCCAAATTTGGGGCCAAAAATGGCATGCAGCTCGAGCGACCGGGCTAGGCCTATATTTACCCCTAAGAAAAATACCACGTGGGGATTGATGAATTTGTAATCCCAGAAAAAATTTTAATTCCTCCATCATGGACATTTCAAATTTGCTTTTCATGAGATTTGCAAAATGTTTTGAATGTTTCGGATTAGTGGACCCAAAGATTATGTCGTCCACGTAAATCTGAACAATCAAAATGTCATTTTTGAATTTTCTTGTAAACAAGGTCGGATCAATTGTTCCTTTGGTGAAATTATTTAATAGCAAGAAAGATGATAATTCGTCATACCACGCCCTTGGGGCTTGTTTCAAACCATAGATAGCTTTCTTTAGCTTGTAGAAGTAGTCAGGATGATCTTTGTCAACGAATCCGTCTGGCTGACTCACGTACACTTCTTCTTTCAGAGTTCCATTCAAAAAAGTTGTCTTGATGTCCATCTGATAGACCGTGATGTTCCTGTGAGCTGCATATGCTAAGAAAATCCTGAATGCCTCAAGTCTTGCGACTGGCGCGAATGACTCCTCAAAATCTATCACTTCTTCCTGTCTGAATCCTCTTGCCACTAGACGAGCTTTGTTGCGAATTACAGTCATCTCTTCATCCTTTTTGTTTTTCCATAACCACTTAAGATCAATGACTAGTTTGTCAATTTGTCTTGGAACTAAATCCCATGTGTCATGTAATTGATATTGTAGAAGTTTTTCCTGCATCTCTTCAATCCAAGCATTATCTGCCATTGCTTCCCGAATGTTCTTTGGCTCTATTAGACTGACTGGGCAGACGTAGATGCACATGTCGCAATCGGTGTTTAGTTGTTTTCTCGTCTGAATTGGCCTTGAAGGTTCACCAATAACTTGTTCTATTGGATGGTCTTTTGTCCACTGTAACGTAGAAGGGTACCTTAGATTTGGCGAATGCGTGTTAGATGGTTCATGTAACCTTGAAGATGATTCAGCAGAATCTGTTGCAAATGGGTTTTCAATTACTTCTTCTTCTAACACAGCATTGTTTTGTTCTTGCTCTTCAACTCTTGGTAGAACAATTTCAATTACTGGAGTTGGTAGAGTAGATGCTGATGACGTGGAGGGAGTTGGTACGTCAGCTTCGAATGTTGTTGATGCATCTTGATGTGGTTGTGGTGGTGGTTGTTGATTTTGAACGGGTGCAGTAGAATGTTGTTGAGATGCATTTATCAAAGCGCCACCATAGTACTCATCATACATAAACTCAAAGAAATTTTCCAGTTCTTGATTTGTTGGTTTTTCGGTGTGAGTTGATTGAGCTCCTTAGGGTACGAGTCCTGAACTGATATGACCCGAAGTTTGAACGTTTGGTGCTGGTCCTAATCCGGTATGATTAGAAGCCATTGGGTTAAGCGCGGGTTCTAGAGCGAGTCTCTGAGAAGCCATTTGTGAAATTTCATCAAACTTCACATTCATCGTCTCCATAATCCTTTTCGTTCTCCTGTTATACACCCTGAATGCCCTCGAGTTTTCTGAATAACCAATGAAGATTCCAATATCACCCTTAGCTTTCAACTTCCCCAGATCTTCTTTGTCGTTCGTTGGATAGCATAAAGCGCCAAATACATGAAGGTAAGAGATATCAGGTTTTCTGTTGTTCACTAGTTCATATGGGGTTATATTGAATCTTGGATGGACTAGGGATTAGTTCTGAGTGAAACAAGCAGTGGCAACAGCATCAGCCCATAAGAATATCGGTGCACTAGAATAAATCAGCATTGTGCGAGCAGCTTCCACAAGAGTTCGATTTCTTCTTTCAACTACCCTATTCTGCTATAGAGTTCTAACAGTTGATGTCTGATGTGTGATTCCAGCATCTTCAAAGTTGGTTTTTAACTCCTGATTTGTGAATTATGTGCCATTTTTGGTTCTGACTATCCTTACTGGAGCGTGAAGTAGGACTTGAATTCGCTTGATGAAAGGTGATGATGATGCCCGGTGCTTCGTCTTTTGACCACAGAAACTTTACCCATGTATATCTTGAATAGTCATCTACGATTACAAGAATATTCTTCTTCCCATTTATGCTTGCAACTCTCATTGGGCCACATAATTCCATATGCAACAAATGTAACTTGTCAACCGAACTGGGTATGGTTTTAGGTTTATATGTTGCCCTTTTGCTTTTTCCTTGCTCACAGGATGGACATAAGTGTTCTTTGGTTTATTTGAACTTTGGGAGACCGTTGACGATGTTGTCTTTGGCAAGTTTGTTGATGGTGTCAAGTTAAGATGGGACAGACATCTATGCCACAACCAAGACTTTGTTTCGCATGCTCTTGTCATGAGACAAATTGGTGATGAAGAGGCCATTTGGTTTATGTCGATAGCATAGAGATTGGTGCCACGATTCCCAATTAAGAGATCATCCCCAATCAAAATCCTAACGAAGCAAGTGTTTCTCCTAAATGCAACCTCTAAATCTGCATCGCAAAACTGCCCGACTGAAAATAAGTTGTGTCCCAACCCTTCGACATAGTAAACCCGAGTGATTAAGTAGTTCCTAAACTGAAGATCTCCATAACCCAGAATAGCTGCAACATGTTCATTTCCAAACCGTACAGTTCCCATGAACTGCCATACAAAGTTGATCAGCAGCTTCAAATTTCCGGTCATGTGCTTGGAGCAACCCGAGTCGATGATCCAAAGACAAATTTCAATGACCTGCGAAGAACAGATGACTTTGTATAGGGAAACCGTTTAACTTTTGGTTCCAAGGGGTTAGAGGTAACAGGTGAATCACAATTAGAGAATGTTTCCATATTTTCATTTGGAACAATTTCTCATTTGCCATTCTTAAGAGTAAACATTCTACCCGTTGGTTTCCATGCACAAAACTTAAGATGGTCCTTCGGCAATAGGCTACTAGCGGTTTTCCTAGCTTTTGAAATTAGTCTTTGAATATATCTAGTCTTAGCCCTGGTTAATTGTAACACCCCAACCCGGCAAGGGTTAAGATATCACGATAATGGTTTCATATCAGATCAAACAAAGCATACATCTATAGTAATACAAGAAATATCAAAGGTTACGAATGAAATACTGAAATTACAAGGTTACAAATGAAACTTCCGATAAATACTAATTCTAAAACATAATAACTTCTAATTAACTCTAATCCAGATGACTATCAAGGTCTTCTAAGTCCAAGGTATTCTCCACTCATTCCCAGCTTCCTACTAAAACCTGCCGCAGGAAAAGAAATGCGGCTGAGCTTAAAAAGCTCAGTGAACAGATACATAAACAAAGTAATGATAACGAAACAGAAATAAGATATGATGCAATGGGGAAATATCATAAGGTATAAATGATGTGAAGGTATAATGAACAGAATAGGATAGTAATCCACCACGAGCCCAGACAAATCAGATATAGTAACCACATCTTCATAATCATATAGAGGGGAGACCTCTCAGATAATCAGATATTATGAGGGGTGTCCTTATTCTTCAAATGGAGTAGCTAGCTCCCAGATATATGTGAAAGGCGTGTATTTCACACAGTCACCAGTCACCAGACAATAACAAATCAAATATAGATAATCCACTAAACAAAACAAATCTAGGATGCATCCATACGCCCCTGCAGACAAATAATAATAATGGCCATAGCAGATAACACATAAAGGACGGTGTGGAACATCACTCAACCACACTAGAGTCATGTCATCGGTGCATCAATGACATGGCCATGTTACCTTCATGGTTAGGGTCACAAATTTTGGCTTGTGTATCAAACTAAGAATCAGTTATCAAATCAAATCAGAATGTCATATCCAAAGGTCCATAACAGATGGTTCATAACAGATCATTTAAGAAATAGTATCAAAGGTCCAAATCAGAGTTCATCAGATCAAAGGTTTACAAAGTAAAGGGTAATGGCAAAGGTTCACAACAAAAAGGGAACATAGCAAAGGCTTTGGGAAACTTAAACGAATCAGAAATCGAAATCATATCAAGGGAATAAGACACCCTTACTGAAAAAGGGCAGAGTATATGTACCTTATGAGCAAGCAAAGTAAATAAGCAAAAGAACAAACACGGAACAGAATCAATGCTTCTCCTTTTTCGCACCTAAGGAAGTAGAAGACGGAATTACGAAGGGGTTCAAGTTCATATTACCATTTTTTAGTTATCTTTCCATTTATTAGAAGATTCACTTATTTTATCAGATTTTACATCATTATATGTTTAAGTACTTTAAATAATTAAATTATATGTTTTTAGGGTTTAGTTTTATAATTTAATATAAGTTAAGGACTTAATTGGAAATATAATAAAGTATAAGGTTTTAAATGTAAATATCACCATTTCATATTTTAGCAAGATTAGTCCCTTAACTTACATATCTTACCATATCAACCTCGTAGTTTAATAAGTTACATTTTTAAACCCTAAACTTTAAGAAATTACAAAACATACCCTTTTAAGATTAATATCAAATCGAATAATCCTTTAAAGATCCAAAATTACATGTTTCACCCTCACACTTATTTTTATACGTTTTATCACCTTATTTTACTATTTACAAAAATAACCCACAAGTTTCATATTTGGCAAAACACACCCTTTGATTTTATTTTCCAATCGTTAACCCTTTTTAATTTACAAACCCTAACCCTAGCTTGCCAAATCCTCATTCAATCATTACCTCATCATTAATTAGACATCTATGAACCAAATTCTAGATCCAAAACACAAACCCTAATCGAAAACCCTAGGGTTTTATTTTTTTCATTCGATTTCTTTTTACCCGATTACAAACAAAATTAACCACGACCAATCTTGGACTCTATAATTCGAACCATAATTTTTCCCAGATCATATGAATTATATAGAGCTTAGATAAAATACTTCTCATGCCCAAAAAATTCGATTAGCATAAAATAGAAATTACACACGTTTTAACACTTTAAATTCACAATGATTAACATAGGCTTCTATAATTCGAAACACTATTTTTCCCAGCTTATGTGATGATCATAGAACCTATAAAATTTAATAACACAGCCCAAAAAAATCGTATAGCATGTTTTAGATATTTAACCCCTTTTAGATATTTATAATTTAAACGACCCACTAAACCTTGCATGATTCGAATCCTACATTTTACATAGGTCTTATATGATAAAATAAGCGTGAGAAAAACACCAAACCAAGGATTGAACATGTGGATGAGCCAAAAGGAAAATAAACCCTTCGGATGGAATATCGAGCTACCCAAAAATCTCACGATCAAACCAATGACTCCCAAACCTTCAAACCAATTTTCTTAGCTCCTTAAGATGATGAAAAACCTCAGAAAAATATCCCACGAATTTTAGAAAGTCGGATGAATGTGGTACGAAATTATGTGTGCTTAATTAGGGTTTTCGGTATAGTAATTAAAGAAATTATATTAAAACCGTGTGGCTAGGGGGGGGGAAACAAAACTTTCGGCCCAAGATTTTTCATATTTCTGGATGGAAGATTTTCTAAATTAATGTTGTACTTATCTTGATATTATTTGATATATATAGAATTAATAATATTAATAATAATACATAACATGTGTAAATCGGCCCTTTTAATTTAATTGTGTGTTTATGTGATTTTTGTACTCTCCAAAATGTTAAAATGTAGTAACATAAATTATTTGGTTTCATAACTTATTCATTTCCAAAGGTTCGGGATCAATTTGGTGTTTTATAAACTCATTAATCAATTTTTTTTAAGATTGTAGGGGCATTTTAGTCTTTTTACATGTTTCAGATTTTTGGGTATTACAACTTCTTCCCCTCTAAAAAAATTTTCGTCCTCGAAAATGGAGTGAAACGAAACGGAAAGCATAACGGACTGCAAACGGAAATTGAATGACTAGTTTCTCATGACTCTATCTTGATAATCGAAATAGTTTCGGTTTCTTCAGAAAGGACAGACCATAATTCACAACAGATCATCATGAACAGATTCATCGAATGTTAGACGTATATATAGCAACACATAGCTGTACTCCTTCATAGTAACAGATAGAGTCCATGCAGACAGAAAACAGATTATCAGACAGCAGAAAACTCTACAACAGGACCTAAGATTCTTATCGGAAGTACAGATGTCAGCAAACGCGTGTCGAGTATCCAGACGTATCAAATCGCAAAACGGTGAAAGCAGATTACGCGTATAGGTAGAATGAATCCTAAAGTCTCAATCAGATATCAGAATTTCTAAGGTCTCTAAGGCACTCCTCGAAATATCCTATGATCACAATGAGGGTACGTCATATGACGTAAGTATTATCACGTTAGTTACTCGTCATAATACCAGCATCATATGAGTATACCTTCATGATGGTCATACTTTATCTCAAGCCGTGAACCAGCATCTATGAACCACCTAACAGTCCATTCCACATCATAGGGTTGGTCCTAATCGGTCATCATTAAGAATTCAAAAAAATCAGGGATACAGATCGTACAAATAACGTAACGGAATTAATAAGCATCAAAGAAGTACGTTGTCCAAAGCGTCATGTTTCCCACAATACATCGAAGTTCTCATGACAAAACCGTCATCCAACATACGTAGAAAGAACACCAAACGGAAATACTAACGGAGAACCCGAATCATTCGAAAGATCTTATCATCAGGTAATGGGAGCTTAAGTGTGTTAAGCAGAAGTGAACACGCCATCAATAAATTCTTCCTTCACGAAAGCAACTCATCCAACCACAAATGATCATTCCCAAAATCGTCCACTCGAATACACGATTTCAAAATCTCTTCCAAGTCCGAGTAGTCTGTCTACGCTTGTCCTTCTGATCATACGGTGAGAAGGGGTGATAAACTTGAGTCTGGTCCCTCAAGCCTTCGGCACTTCTTCTTGACACTTTGATGGAGTAATGTGGATTTCTGGCACGATTTTTAAATCTCTTCATCATCCAGTCTGCTTCCGCTCTCAATTCATCTTAGTACAACCAAGATGAATAGGGAAGTGAGACTGCATGTCTTCATCAGCTCCAGGCTCGCCATCTGGACTAGAATTTCTTCTTCTGCATCGCTAATGTCTTCACTCTTTAGGTTAGATGCCGTTGTTGTCAACTCCAGGTCCGGCAGGGAAAATAATAGTGATAGCCAAGGTTTAATAATAGGTAATTGTAATAGGGAGTTCGAAATTGTTTCAAACGCCAAAGGTGAGACATAGAGGGATAGTTGTTAATATTGGAATACTCAATCACCCAATTCTTATCAGAATAGAATCGAAGTTTAACTAATCAAGGAAAGACGGATTACAAATCAAATCTTTATCATTCAAAAATGAGGGGAAACATTCTTATACTCGTGGTCACAACCACAAGACTTCTCATAGGGACAGAGATGGGTGAGACGAAATCAAATAGGGTCGGAAGATTTATAGACGTTTATCAAAGCAAAAGACAAATAACAAAATGTGTCAAGTACGTCATCGCCATGGAGATTCTCAGAATGTTCGAAGAGGTATCAAGATGATTAACAAAAGAATCAGAGTTCGGAGTCGGAATCTCAAAATAAGGTTCAAATAGTGTTAGGCAAATTCTATGCAATTTCCAATGATTCTAAGATTTTAAATGGGTTTCAGATCTTAGGTGGTGCAAAGCGTGAGTTTTCAATTTCCAAAAGTGATCTCAACAAGCAGGGCACGAATCAGAGTGATGCGGAAGCAATGATACTTAACCAAAAGCCTTATAGTCTACCCATTCCTCACTGGTCAGAACTTAAGTTCCTATAGGGAAATCCTAAAGCAATTCTTACAGGTTATCTTATGAACGCCTACAGCGGAAACCTAGTGGTCCAAACTTCACAGGTCAAGGGTAAATGTATTACGAGTCACAGCCTGTCTCTCTGATACCATAATTGTAACACCCCAACCCGGCAAGGGTTAAGATATCACGATAATGGTTTCATATCAGATCAAACAAAGCATACATCTATAGTAATACAAGAAATTTCAAAGGTTACAAATGAAATACTGAAATTACAAGGTTACAAATGAAACTTCCGATAAATACTAATTCTAAAACATAATAACTTCTAATCAACTCTAATCCAGATGGCTATCAAGGTCTTCTAAGTCCAAGGTACTCTCCACTCATTCCCAGATTCCTACTAAAACCTGCCGCAGGAAAAGAAATGCGGCTGAGCTACGAGAGCTCAGTGAACAGATACATAAACAAAGTAATGATAACGAAACAGAAATAAGATATGGTGCAATCGGGAAATATCATAAGGTATAAATGATGTGAAGGTATAATGAACAGAATAGGATAGTAATCCACCACGAGCCCAGAAAAATCAGATATAGTAACCACATCTTCATAATCATATAGAGGGGAGACCTCTCAGATAATCAGATATTATGAGGGGTGTCCTCATTCTTCAAATGGAGTAGCTAGCTCCCAGATATATGTGAAAGGCGTGTATTGCACACAGTCACCAGTCACCAGACAATAACAAATCAAATATAGATAATCCACTAAACAAAACAGATCTAGGATGCATCCATACGCCCCTGCAGACAAATAATAATAATGGCCATAGCAGATAACAGATAAAGGACGGTGTGGAACATCACTCAACCACACTAGAGTCATGCCATCGATGCATCAATGACATGGCCATGTTACCTTCATGGCTAGGGTCACAAATTTTGGCTCGGGTATCAAACTAAGAATCAGTTATCAAATCAAATCAGAATATCATATCCAAAGGTCCATAACAGATGGTTCATAACAGATCATTTAAGAAATAGTATCAAAGGTCCAAATCAGAGTTCATCAGATCAAAGGTTTACAAAGTAAAGGGTAATGGCAAAGGTTCACAACAAAAAGGGAACATAGCAAAGGCTTTGGGAAACTTAAACGAATCAGAAATCGAAATCATATCAAGGGAATAAGACACCCTTACTGAAAAAGGGCAGAGTATATGTACCTTATGAGCAAGCAAAGTAAATAAGCAAAAGAACAAACACGGAACACAATCAATGCTTCTCCTTCTTCGCACCTAAGGAAGTAGAAGACGGAATTACGAAGGGGTTCAAGTTCAGATTACCATTTTTTAGTTATCTTTCCATTTATTAGCAGATTTACTTATTTTATCAGATTTTACATCGTTATATGTTTAAGTACTTTAAGTAATTAAATTATATGTTTTTAGGGTTTAGTTTTATAATTTAATATAAGTTAAGGACTTAATTGGAAATATAATAAAGTATAAGGTTTTAAATGTAAATATCACAATTTCATATTTTAGCAAGATTAGTCCCTTAACTTACATATCTTACCATATCAACCTCGTAGTTTAATAAGTTACATTTTTAAACCCTAAACTTTAAGAAATTACAAAACATACCCTTTTAAGATTAATATCAAATCGAATAATCCTTTAAATATCCAAAATTACATGTTTCACCCTCACACTTATTTTTATACGTTTTATCACCTTATTTTACTGTTTACAAAAATAACCCACAAGTTTCATATTTGGCAAAACACACCCTTTGATTTTATTTTCCAATCGTTAACCCTTTTTAATTTACAAACCCTAATCCTAGCTTGCCAAATCCTCATTCAATCATTACCTCATCATTAATTAGACATCTATGAACCAAATTCCAGATCCAAAAAACAAACCCTAATCGAAAACCCTAGGGTTTTATTTTTTTCATTCGATTTCTTTTTACCCGATTACAAACAAAATTAACCACGACCAATCTTGGACTCTATAATTTGAACCATCATTTTTCCCAGATCATATGAATTATATAGAGCTTAGATAAAATACTTCTCATGCCTAGAAAATTCGATTAGCATAAAATAGAAATTACACACGTTTTAACACTTTAAATTCACAATGATTAACATAGGCTTCTATAATTCGAAACACTATTTTTCACAGCTTATGTGATGATCATAGAACCTATAAAATTTAATAACACAGCCCAGAAAAATCATATAACATGTTTTAGATATTTAACCCATTTTAGACATTTATAATTTAAACGACCCACTAAACCTTGCATGATTTGAATCCTACATTTTTCATAGGTCTTATATGATAAAATAAGCGTGAGAAAAATACCAAACCATGTATTGAACGTGTGGATGAGCCAAAAGGAAAATAAACCCTTCGGATGGAATATCGAGCTACCCAAAAATCTCACGATCAAACCAATGACTCCCAAACCTTCAAACCAATTTTCTTAGCTCCTTAAGATGATGAAAAACCTCAGAAAAATATCCTACGAATTTTAGAAAGTCGGATGAATGTGGTACGAAATTATGTGTGCTTAATTAGGGTTTTCGGTATAGTAATTAAAGAAATTATATTAAAACCGTGTGGCTGGGGGGGGGGGAAACAAAACTTTCGGCCCAAGATTTGTCATATTTCTGGATAGAAGATTTTCTAAATTAATGTTGTACTTATCTTTATATTATTTGATATATATAGAATTAATAATATTAATAATAATACATAACATGTGTAAATCGGCCCTTTTAATTTAATTGTGTGTTTATGTGATTTTTGTACTCTCCAAAATGTTAAAATGTAGTAACATAAATTATTTGATTTCATAACTTATTCATTTCCAAAGGTTCGGGATCAATTTGGTGTTTTATAAACTCATTAATCAATTTTTTTTAAGATTGTAGGGACATTTTAGTCTTTTTACATGTTTTAGATTTTTGGGTATTACATTACTGAAGGAACCTCTTTCTGTTCAGGCATATCATTCACATTCACAGTGTTAGAAACAATATCATCACAAGCATTTTCAAACAAAGATTTCTTGTACATTAAACAAACAGAGTCGTTACAAGCACTAGAAACAGAAGTCTTCAGATTACATCCAGATGACATATGTTTCTTATTCGAAAGCGTTAAATTCCTAGGGTGTTCTTCTACTTCTTTGCATTAACTCTTAGAGACAGGCGAGACTCTATTGTTCCTGGTATTGCTCCTAGGCTTTTGTCTGCTGCTCCTAGAGGTGCTTTCTAATCCTATAGAAGGTAAGGCACACTCATTAGAATTTATGTTGTTGTCTTGAGAGGTTGTTGTAGCATTTCTAGATTCTTTTGGATTATCTTTTTTACTTTTGTCTATCGCCCTATATGTGTTAGATGTAGAGGCAGACGCAGTAGTGGGACTAATCCTATAAAGGCCAGGCACTATCACATTTGATGTTTTGACAACAGCTTTCTATTTATTAGCACATTGGTTAGGTAAGGGTGTTGCAGTGACTGGTTTTGTCAAATCATTTGTCACATCAACCTTTGGAACAGTTTGAGAAATTTGCATTTTTGGTTGTTCCGAAGTTGATGGTTTTGCAAACTTAGTTTCCTCACCCTTCCTTTTTAGACTGTCCAGCTGAGACATCAAACGATCATTTTGTTCTTTCAGATTCTTGTAAGCACGCTCATACGACAATTTGTCATACTTGCATTCTTCCTTTTTCTGATCAAGTTTTTTAAAATATGTGACATTTTCTTTTTCAATCTTAGCAAGAGAATTTTCATATTTTACAACAATTGCAGAAGTCTCAGCTCGGAGTCTTTCATCATCTTCCACAGAATATGTTTGGTAAATAATGGACATAATTTCTGTCGATAGAGCTACTTCAGAGAGAATGTCATTGTGTCTTTCCAAAACTTTGATGTGTTCAATGTTTTCATTTGCTTCTTTTACCAGGGATTTGTGGTCCTTGAAAAAGTCGGTTGTTTCTTTTAAAAGCGTATTTTCAACATTAAGTACTCTTGCATGAATTGCCATGAGTGGAGTACTAATTTCTGTTTCATACACCTTTTTCATTTCATTATGAAAACTTGAATCCCAATCGTTAATGCGATTATTATTTGTTTTGGCTGCCACAACCATTTGAAGTGTTTTAACACTCTTTTTAAGATCATCCAAATATCGTCTAGCTTCACTTGTGTTAGAAATGTTACTAGAGGACATTTGTTCAATGTTAGAAAGATGTTTCGAAACAGCTTTTCATTTTGTGACAGCCACCGGTTTTTTGAAAAACATTGGTGACTCTTTTTGAACCAGATGAACGCCAGAAATTGTATTAAGCTTATTATAATCAATTGGTCTGATTTCTGGGTTCATTTGTCCCATTTTTGTTCTACTCTCTTCAGCAAGCTCAATCGTTTCAAAAGAATCACGAACCTCGGGTGGATCATGTTTATCATTTATTACACTACCATTATATAACACATTCTGTTCTTTCTGAGCTTTCTTGAGATTATAAGGGTTTTCACAATAGATAGCCATTTTCTAATTGTAGCTAAAATCGGGTTTGGATCGTTAATTAGCATGTTAATGGTTTGAGTAGAATAACCCGTTTTTACAAGCAAATCTTCCAACTTTTTGATGGTTTCTTGTTGGTCAATGATTTCATCAAGAAGATCATTTTCACATTTTGAAAACCTTGCATTCAACTATTTCTTTTCTTTTTCAAGATCAGAACAAGTTGATTTTTGTTTAGAAAGTTGGTTGGTTAATTCAGAAATTTCCGTGTTTAAGGATTTTATTTTCATGTTCAAATTAAAATCAAGTGTGTCATATTTGATTTTCAAATGTTTTTCTCTTAAAACAAAATCTCGATAACCAATTTCTAATTCCGACTGACGTGTGTTATGAAATTCAAAAGCTTTTTCATTCACCTTATATCTCTCAAGCTCAGTGGTTAATTTTTCATTCGCGGCCTTAACATCGCGATTGACTTTTTTGACATTCTCAATTTCAACACTACAATTGTGCAATAACTAAATTTAACCTAACGGTCATACGTAAAAGTATAAATTCAAGTATTCAAAGTAAATTGTTTTGAGTTTATGGTTGAGTAATGACTTGAAAATACGAGTTGTTTCAAAAAGCTCGAGCTATTAAAACCTTGAGTTTGGCTCGTTAATTGTTTTCGAGCTGGTATAGTGGGCTTGGGCTCGGGCTTGAGCTTGATAAAAGCTCGATTAGATCGAGTCAAGCTCAAATTGCTTAATAAAAGCTTGATTTGTTTGCAGCCCTAAAATTAACACTCATAATATACTTTATGTGAACTATATTTAACCCACAACACCCTCGTTACAATTTAAGAACTATACAAGTCGCGTATAATAATTTAATAGTGAAACTAAAATTTAGGTCATTACAAAATGTTACCTCAATTGAACATATTAAAAATATGTTATCTAAATTGCAAAATAATGCATACTATGGTACTTTAATTGAACAAATTAAAAATATGTTACCTAAATTGCAGAAGAATGCATAGTATGTTACCTCAATTGAATAAATTAAAAGTATGTTACCTAAATCGCAAAAGCATGCATAATATGTTACCCAAAAATGCAATTTACCATGACAAATATTACACAACATCTACTCATTAGCGATTACCTTTCACCGTCAATCATCACAAACTTGTAATACTACTGACTATCATTTTGGTATCGTCATTGAATCGTGATATACATATACTTGACATTTTAATATGAAATAGTGTGCGATAAAGATATTCTTTAAAATTCTCGCCATACATACAATCATTATGACAAAAAACATGTGATCGAATAAATATTTCTCGCCAAACTTTTTTTATTACAGGCAGGGGTGGACCTAGGGGGTTCACGAGAACCCCATGGATTTTATTCACATACTGTAAATTTTGTAAAAAATCATGATGTGGAAACCGTAGAGGGGGGAGGGGGTGAATACGTTTTCATTTAAAATCTTAAAAACTTTTTGTATCAAACACCCGATCAAGTGTGACGTAATATGAAAATTGTCAACTATGGTCATATAACATCAAGAGATGAATATAGTAAACTACAACACAAGCACAATAAAACCATGACACATACTTAATCAACATAACATAAGCAACTAGCCACACAAACATAAACGCAATGCAAATATAAATATAAAACGATAAAGAATGAAATGAAAGTAAAGAGATAAGTAAGAAGGCGCAAACCGGACACGGTGATTTATAGTGGTTCGGTCACGAAGCTCCTCTTCGCCTTACTCCACTCTCCGAGTACCCAACTCGTGAGTTACTTCACTAATCAATAAGCTCCCTTCAGGCGGAGAAAACCGTACACGTCGCTTATCCAATTTCCAACAGTAAGCTAAATGTCGAGTGCTAATCTTAGCTAGCACCAATCTACCACGGTCTACCCGATCTACCCTTGATCCACTTGATCAATACACAAGCCCAATGGCTTCAAGAGATCTCCAAGATCTCAACAAGGTCACAATGATCTACTCCCACTTGACTCAATCTACCCTTGATCTTCTTGATCAATCACACAAGCCCACAAGCTTCAAGAGATCTCCAAGATCTTGACAAGATCGCAATGATCAACCCTCACTTGACTCAATCTACCCTATTTACCTTTGATCAACTTGATCAACACACTAGCCCAATGGCTACTAGAGATATTCAATATCTCTATAAGATCACAATGATCTTCACTCACTCTCTCATAAAAGAAAAATGATCTTGATGTATGCTATGATACAATCAAGAGTGTAACAAATGTTACAAGTGCTTCTACCTACAACTATAACACTTTGTATCTACTTGCATACCTTGTGATCTTCTCTTGCACTTGAAGAGGAATGACAACACTTTGTATCTACTTGGATACCTTGTGTTCTTCTCTTGCACTTGAAGAGGAATGAAGAGGATCTCTTGGTGGGATGAAAGGATCACTCTTAAACAAACTAAGACTCTCTAAATGATCAAAGAAAGTATTCTAAGAGAGGAGGGATTAGACCAGAGAAAACTGACTGGAAAAATCAAGTTGGAAGTGTAAAATGGTCTACTATTTATAGGCAAGGGGAAAACTAGCCGTTATAGAGGCACGGCTCCACTAATTGTCAGATGGCTCCACTAAATTTAGTGGAGCCGTCAGTACTTTAGTGGTACCATGGACGCTCCTCCATTGTTTTTAGTGGGAAGGTTTATTTGGATGTTTGGAGTTGTTTTGGAGGGAAAATTGACTGTTGGGATTTTTAAACTTATTTTTCAAAATAAAACATTTCTTTTTAATACAAAAATAATTTGTTAAATATATTTTTGAAAAAATGTTTTGTCACATTAAAAATGTGAAGTTTAGAAAAATATAATCCTTTGATCATTTGTCAAGTAGTAGATTTGTTTATCCATACCTTGAGTGATTTACATCGGGATGGAAATCTACGACTTTATTGAAGCATACTTGAGACGTCGGGAGGTGTTGATGTAAGTATGCATTGATGATTTGTGTTTACAAGTAAATTGCACATTTTACGTTATGTATTACAAGTTACATGTTTATCATTATTAAAATCGAAGAATCCGTTTAGTTTAAATATCGTAATATTTGCACTAACAATCTCCCCCTTTTTGATGATGACAAATATGTAAACCGTAACACATAGTAAAATGTAAAAGTTACCTGTTTACACTCCCTTCTCCTCCTTTTGTCGAATAAAAAAGGTAGTTGCCTCGAGCGCTCCTTTGAATTCACTCCCTACTCCCCCTTGTTGCACTACTTTCCTTTCTCCCCAGAAAGGCGAGCTTGCATCATCCCAGTGAAGTCTTCTATCACCACCATTAGAAAGACTCCGTGCTATGTATTCAAATACTCCCGAGCTCCCCCTAGCTCAATGCTCCCCTATGGCGACTTAATCCCCTTGTTTATTTACCTTAGTATCTAGCGGATCCATGGATCAAATTTTACAAAGGCTTTTCCTACATCAAGGGTTAGCTTCGTGCAACATAATATATAAACGAATAGGAGCAGCATTATAGGGATAGAATACACATAGGAAGACATGCAAGGGTTAAACTATGTTAACACATAAGTGTCACAATCTGACCGACAACCTAAGGTGTAATTGTTCAATCAATCACGCTAACAAGAACGAGAATCGTTCATTGACTGACACACAAAATGACTTCTTCCAAGTTATCATTGGGAAGGCAAGTTCTAACAAACCTTTTGAACAACATAATCATCTACCTAAGATGATTGGTGTTAGGATGGATTAGATTAATATATCGTTTGCACTGAAAATGAGACGCATGATATATTTCAAAAGAGAAAAAGAAAGGTGCATGTGATCCTAACAGGATCGTTGGTGGATATCTCTAACGGGTTTGAGGTAACGAAGTTCTGGATTTCTAGTTTGGATGAT
Organism: Artemisia tridentata subsp. tridentata; assembly: GCA_021014915.2. NCBI lineage: Eukaryota > Viridiplantae > Streptophyta > Magnoliopsida > Asterales > Asteraceae > Artemisia > Artemisia tridentata. The sequence continues at coordinate 503,290,671 of CP139508.1, forward strand.
CTTAGTTGGGTGTTAGAGATAATGAAGGGTTTCGTGTGTTTGTGAGGATTGAAGGTTGTTGAACTAAGTATCACTTATCTAAAGTGAGGAATAGTTGTAGGGTTTGAGTGTGATGATCGATGGGTTGAAGGTTCTTAGACTAACTATCACTGTCGAGAGTGAAGTGTAGCTAAAAGGTTTGAGTGGGATTGATATAAGGGTTGAAGATTTTTAGACTAACTATCACTGTCAAGAGTGATGTGTAGCTAAAAGGTTTGAGTGGGATTGATATAAGGGTTGATGGTTTTGAAACTAAATATCAGTGTCAAGAGTGAAGTTTAGTTATAAGGGTTGAGTGTGATGAGGAATGATGTTAATGTAAGGTTTGAAGATGAGATGCAAGATAAGCTCGCAATGGTGATGCCTTATATAGGCAAGAGTTGTGGAATTCAAACTAAAGTTGGTGGTGTTGTCCTATGGTGTAATGAGGAAATCTCAGGGTGTATGTGAGTTTGCAAAATTTTGCAGGTTTGAGGTTAGGGATGCAGGGATCTAAAGGAAACAGTGAAAATTCATCAAACACAGGCACGGTACCACTAAATACCACACGGTACTGTTAAATTTAACGGTACCGTGACCTGGAAGTCACGAATTTTCCTGTGCAGTCTAGTTCTGGGCAGCTAAAGGGAAGTTTTCTAGGGATTAAGAACTACATTTGTGTGTTCTTGAGAGTGTTTGTTGAAAGACTATATGAGTGTGTTTTCGCTCCCCCTTAATCTATGACTATCCGGACAAGATGTGAAAAAAATAAAGAGGAAAACAAACGTTGACGGAAGCGATGAGCTTAGCAACGTCATGAAAAGTGGTGGATAGCATACAATAAACTTCACCTTTGAAGTCACGTAGCTCTTCTCAATCATTGTGAATATTCATAGAATATTCATATGATGAGGCATGTGATCACGTGGAGATATCCTAAGGGTTAAGAAGATTAAATCTTCAAGGTTGTGAGGTTAGTGATAAGGTTCTAGTGGGGTTATCTATGTTGATGAAGAAGGGTTATCTCAATGTATCCTAGCGGTTCTTCATTTGAAGTGTGTGGGAGATGAGTGGGATGCAGAAGCATTGGTATTGTTTAGTACCATGCAGAAGTGAAAGGGAAAAGGCTTAAGGAATCAGAAGATAGACATAATCTATTCTGATAGGAGACGGTTCTGGTTCTGGTTCAAGACTACATCGAGTGGGTTTCGATAGTGTTTTTGAAACAGTGAGAATTGAAGATAAGATAAACTGTCACAACCATTTGGAGTGTTTTAACTCTCTTTTTAAGATCATCCAAATATCGTCTAGCTTCACTTGTGTTAGAAATGTTACTAGAGGACATTTGTTCAATGTTAGAAAGATGTTTCGAAACAGCTTTTCATTTTGTGACAGCCACCGGTTTTTTGAAAAACATTGATGACTCTTTTTGAACTAGATGAACGCCATAAATTGTATTAAGCTTATTATAATCAATTAGTCTGATTTCTGGGTTCATTTGTCTCATTTTTGTTCTACTCTCTTCAGCAAGCTCAATCGTTTCAAAAGAATCACGAACCTCAGGAGGATCATGTTTATCATTTATTACACTACCATATATAACACATTCTGTTCTTTCTGAGCTTTCTTGAGATTATAAGGGTTTTCACAACCGATAGCCATTTTCTTATTGTATGTAAAATCGGGTTTGGATCGTTAATTAGCATGTTAATGGTTTGAGTAGAATGACCCATTTTTACAAGCAAATCTTCCAACTTTTTGATGGTTTCTTGTTGGTTAATGATTTCATCAAGAAGATCATTTTCACGTTTTGAAAACCTTGCATTCAACTATTTCTTTTCTTTTTCAAGATCAGAACAAGTTGATTTTTGTTTAGAAAGTTGGTTGGTTAATTCAGAAATTTCCGTGTTTAAGGATTTTATTGTCATGTTCAAATTAACATCAAGTGTGTCATATTTGATTTGCAAATGTTTTTCACTTAAAACAGAATCTCGATAACCAATTTCTAATTCCGACTGTCGTGTGTTATGAAATTCAAAAACTTTTTCATTCACCTTATATCTCTCAAGCTCAGTGGTCAATTTTTCATTCGCGGCCTTAACATCGCGATTGACCTTTTTGACATTCTCAATTTCAACACTACAATTGTGCAATAATGATTCAAAAAACACACGTGTTTCCTCATCATTCTCAACATGTTGTGACTCGAAGTCTCCATTAGGATCCATATCTGGAGTTGCCAAATTAATATTGCTACAACTTGGCGTGTCCATATATGTTTCATAAGTGGATGCTGGAGTCGCAGGATGTTGTTCATCATGAGTCGACATATCAATTATTTTATTATTGTGACATGTAGTGAATGGTGGTACCTCAGAGAATGCATTGGTGTCATACACAGGAGGTGTTTCAGAATCCGTGTCATACTTAGCCTCTTGAAGATTTGCCATAAAAATGCAGTTTGCATCGATGTCCTCAAGGTCTTCCATATCATCCATAAGAGCCATAAAGTCATTATCTTCTGCACTCAACTGTAACCCAACCGTTTCCTTCTGTGCCAACATTAATGCTTTCTGCAGATAAGCTGGATCTCTCTTTTTTGGCTTGTTGGGACAGTTCCTTGCATGTGACCGACTCCCTAACAGTTGAAACACTTTAGCAGATTACCCTGATTCATATTCCCAGCACCTGGAGCAGCAACATTCCCAAACTGATTCCCAGCATTCTGACCCCTCTGATTTCCAACAACTGGACCCATCTGATTCCCTGCATACTGACCCATCTGATTTCCAACATATTGCCCTGCATTCTGATTACCCATCTGATATCGAGGAGCGTATCCCTGCTGATTCTCATATTTCTCCAACCATCTGTCCTTGTTGTCCCATGTTGAAACTCGGCTGTGCAATCTTCTTGTTGCGAGTGTTCGATGAGATTCTTTGGTTGTTGTTGGTAGGTGTTGAGTATCGTCCTTGGAATGCCTTTGTCAGGTAAGCAAATGCTTGAGTCAAAGCATCAGTGGATTCATCATTGTCATTAAAATCTGTTTCTGGGCGTTGCGGGTATTGTTGTTATGGGATGACTTCTTGTTGTTGTGGGATAAATGGTGATTGTGGAGTATATTGTTTTTGCATGAGTTGCTGAGTGGAAGATGAAGAGGGTTGTGTATTTACTGTTGCAGGTGTAGGTGTTTGAGCAATGAGTGCCAGAGGATCATGTTGCTTTGCTAACTTTTCTTTCCGGACTTCATTTGCCTCTGCCTATGAATCGATGGTACTCAAACACAAGAACAATATAAGGAAGAGTGTGGATCGTGTGAAATATTACCAAAGGTTTATTAGCTTCGAATGAAGGAAAACAAACACAAACATTAAGGACACACACTCTCACCTTTTGCTATCTCTTTTGTACACACTATTAGACACACACTTGAGAACTTTGAGAACTCCTAAGACAGCCTCTTGTGAATGAGGTGAGAGTGTGTCTTTTATGCTACACATGTGACGCCCTAAAGGGCTTTCCATGGGCTTTCTTTGGGCTTTGAGTGGGCTTTTGTGGTTTGGCCAAATACATAGACAATTCTAACATTTTAGCTTAACAAAAGCCCACTTCCTAGACTAGCTTGACCATACGACACACAAGTTACAATATAACAAATGACCATCACTTTACATTTATAAATTAAATGCTAACACTTTCCTTCATGGTCCTCAAATCAGTAATGTGCTTGAAATGGATGTCATCACTGGTATGTATATGCGCACATACATACATACATTTATACATTTGTGAAGCGTCCATGCACACAATATATACCTATCATATGTATCATAAACGCATGTGCACACAAACATACATACATATAAATACGCACATAAAATGATGTGATCATTTTACTATGAGGATGAATTAATACGTACTATATTTTTGAAATTCAATTTGGAAATTGTAGAATGATCTTCACAAAAGATAAATAGTTTTGGATGGATTCTTGTATATACATGTACTATTTTGTTGTTTCCCTTGTATGTTTTTGTTTGAAAACGATTTGGCAGAGGATATGATTTTTATAACTATATATATGAAAGTACAAGTATCGTTGAAATTTTTTTTTCTCAAAATCAGTAAAAAAAAATGTGTAAAACATGTGTCTACGCAGATACGAACCAAATAAAATTGTCACTATTCTTCTTCATACAATTATCTAGTTATATTCTTGAACAAATTAAACACAAAACTACTCCTACTTTGATACATCGTGGTTCCTAATATGCTAGCTAGTACATTTCGAGTGAATGTTTTTTAAAACGATAAATTAATATTAGCCGATCGATTAACTAATTTCTTAACATGTGTTTTTGTGATGGTTGCAGGAAAAGGAGATTTCGTAACTTGCTCTAAAAGCCTGAACTCCGATCTCTTCTATGCAGTTCTTGGTGGTCTTGGCCAATTTGGGATCATAACTAGAGCAAGAATTGTTCTACAAAAGGCACCAAAAAGAGTAAGACCTTGATTAATACAAAATTTGATTTTCCGTATTCGGATATTATTTTACATGACTTTGTAATTATGTAGGTGAAATGGGTCCGAATGATTTATGAAGACTTTGCTACCTTCACAAAGGATCAAGAACACTTGATCTCACTTAATCGAGGGCCGAACTACATTGAAGGTTCTCTTATCATGAAGAAGAGTCCCGCAAACAATTGGAGATCATCATTTTTCTCAATTCTCGATGAAGCTAAAGTAAATTCTTTAGCATCCAAACATGGCGTTGTTTATAGCCTAGAAGTAGTCAAATACTACGATGAATCCAACATACAAACCATAGATGAGGTACTTGATTTGCATGTTCATCGCGTAAATATTTCAATATTTCATCTTTTGCACCTCATTTGGTCGATGTTTAAGATTTATTTCCAACTAAATACAGGACCTTGATGAGATGTTCAAAGGATTGAGCTTCACGGAAGAATTCATATACAAGAAAGATGTGTCATTTGTTGATTTTCTGAATAGAGTTAGAATTGAAGAGCTAAAGCTTCACTCTAAAGGACTGTGGGATGTTTGTCATCCATGGCTAAATCTATTTGTCCAAAAATCACGTCTTTTGGAGTTTAATCAGCGTGTGCTCATTGATATTCTTCAAAAAGAAAACAAAAGCTCGGGACCTTTCCTCGTCTACCCCATGAACCGAAAAAAGTAACTAATTTGTTATCTTAATAAGAAAAGAAAAAAATATACAGTACATTTATCCATTTATGTATAAATATATATAAATAAAAATTTTAAAGAACTAATTTGATACAAAAATTACAGTTGGGATGATAGGATGTCGGCAGTTGTATCAGACGAAGATGCAGATGTGTTCTACACAGTAGGTTTGTTGCATTCGGCTAGAAATGTTGAAGACGCGAAAATCATTGATGATCAAAATAAAAGAATACTAAAATTATGTGATGAATTCGGAATAAATATCAAGCAATATCTTCCAAGATATTACAAAACAAAAGAAGAATGGATGAAGCATTTTGGTGCAAAATGGAGTCACTTTGAAGAAAAGAAAACCAAATATGATCCAAAGATGATACTGTCTCCTGGACAAAGAATTTTCAATTCTAGTTAAAGTAGTTAACAAATTGTATCCATATATGTTACTGTATGTATATAATCTATCGATGTTTTTATCTTGAAATATATCGTAGAAATATTGCTATTACAGTGAAGACTTAATATAATAATATAAGAAATCCTTCAAGTTCAAGGCGTTTTTTACAGGCCAATGACAAGAGTTGGGTTCATTGTACGGACCTATCATAAAGAGGCTCAATACGCTCTTGACACTTGTGCAGTTGTACTTGCTCCACTTGTGCTTGCTCCACTTGGTTGGGGCTAACTCGACTAGCCCCTTGGGGTATATGACAGTAACCTTGTGTTGTGTACCTCACACTAACTTCTAGCCACGTTCACATGCATCCATGCGACATAATCCCATTTTCTTTTAATGTTTTCTGCATTTAGTTGTTTCCATATTAACATGTTCTCTCAGTTCCTTCTTTATAGGATGGTTGTAAGCCTATTAAAGGCCTTAGGTTTTACAATTCAATATTATGAAAGAAAATATGAATTAAGTCTCTTCTAAAAGTCTTCAAGTTCTCTCAAGTTTCTCTCTATTTTTTCTTGGATCAATTGAGTTCATATCACCTCGCGGATATACTCTTTTGTGTTCACGACTAACTCGTGATAGATTACCCAATCCGGTTGTCTCTGAAAAAGAGCACTGGATGGGTGCATGTAAACTGGTTGATCATCAACTATGGTCCGGTATCCGCCTTGTGGGTCCTTCCATGCAGCATGAAAGAAGAAACCAGCAGTTATCGCCTTCCTTATATTTGTATAATTCTTTCCAGCACTCAGAACACCCAGTTTGTAACTAATCGAATAAAAGATATAGATTAGTAAAGATCCAAAGCTTTATAAGTAAGCAGTTAACACTGTTTTAAAGCAATGTTTGGAAAATAAATCGAACATTTGGACTCTAACAATATAAGTAACAGCTACACATAAAGCTAAAAAAATACCTTCAACTGTAAGAAATCTTCTATATTAACGGTTTAAGACACCTACGTCAGAATATATAAGTAATTAACAGGAGTAACTCGTGATTTATGTGATCATTAATGCCACACTATATTCAGTTTCTTATCTTTCACGTTCCTAACTGAAAAGATCGATAACTATCACCAAAAATTAAGCACGCTATTCGCAGAATCGGTCATTACCAAGATTTATTAAGGTTGAAACAAAGATTCTATATACTAGATTTATTAAGATTTATTCGCAGAAAATGAACATGTCTAATTGGGATACTAAACGTTAATATCATCTGCACTCACTAGTTTACAATGCTATATACTTTCTTAAGATGATAATTGTCGCAAACCAAATAAGTACGCACTTTTCAGCACATATATTCAACTATATGCATATAGCCTATCTTCAATAAAAATAACAGTATATTTAAGAGTTTAAGACCCAAAAGTAAGAATGGGAACAAATTAGTAAACATCAGTACTAGCAAATTTTAATGATCAAAGATCAAGAGAGTTTGTCGCTTAAGTAACTGCTAGAAGCTATGCTTAACACATACGTAAATGGTGAAACCAAATTTATTTATAGACAGTAGCAAAGAGAACATACATGTACATTATGGGATTTAGTCGTAAAATAGCAACGTACTTTTCAAAATGTACCGTTTTGGTACGTGTACTTTTTTAAAGTTGTAGAATAGCAATGTACTTTCATAAGTGTTCCAATTTGGTACGTGACGATGACGTGTCACGCTATAAATGGTGCCACGTGTCAGACTTTCGCGTATGACACGTCATCGTCACGTACCAAATTGGAACACTTATGAAAGTACATTGCTATTCTACAACTTTAAAAATGTACACGTACCAAAACGGTACACTTTGAAAAGTACGTTGCTATTTTACGACTAAATCCCGTCCATTATAGACAGAAGTTGCTGACGGACATCTCGGGCTCTCCTTGGAGACCGCACCTGCACAAAATTCTCTCGTAGCACCACTGCGCAGAAAATTGTTTGCTTTCCAAGCCTTATAAACAGCGAGCAGAGTGATTTGATCACCCTCGGGCTCGAAAAACCAAGCCTTATAAACAGCGAGCAGAGTGATTTGATCACCCTCGGGCTCGAAAAACTTAGCCTTCATTTCATCAGCTTTGGCTTGCCTTTCCCTAGGTCGATAAAAAATGTTTCCAGTCTGAATCATAGCAATAATCGTCAAAATCTCATCACTACAACCCAAATCTACGCTTGCAAGGAGCATCTTTGATAAAGGAGGTTCCAACGGAAACTCTGCCATAATCCAACCCAATTTGGTGAGAAGACCTTCCTCATCCAATGCTCCGAGGTTGTACAGTTGTTGCCTAGCAGATATAAGAGCTTCTGGGGGTGTGTCCATGAAATTGAAAGCAAAAAGGTCGTTTATCCCCATAGTTTTCAAAGTCAGAGTAGTCACACCAAGAATAATCCTCTGAATTTCTGGAGTCGAAGTAGGGGACATCTCGTAATTATATGCAAAATCTGTGTAAAGTCGGTAGCATTTCCCTGGTCCAGTCCGTCCAGCCCGACCCGCTCTTTGTTTGGCGGATGCTTGGGATATTGGAGTGACGACACGTGATTCAAGCCAAAGCTTTGGGTTATACACATTTTGTTTACCAAAACCAGGATCAATGACATAAAATATCCCATCAATAGTCAAAGAAGCTTCAGCAATATTAGTTGCCACCACAACTTTTCTCTTACCGGGAGGAGTAGGTTTGGAGATTTCGGATTGCATCTCACTAGGAAGTGCACTATAAAACGGAAATACGATAAGTTGAGGTACGTTTTTACCTAGCTTTTTCATCCTCTCATCCAAACACCGGCAAGCATAATCAATTTCCTCTTGACCAGTCAAAAAGACAAGTATGTCACCTTCGGGCTCAGTTAAATGAATTTGCATCACAGTAATAAGTGCAGCCTCAAGATAATCACATTCGGGCTGTTTGGTATAATATATCTCCACAGGAAAAGTCCTTCCGGGAATACTGAAAATTGGGCAACTGAAAAAATAATCAGAAAACTTTTTTGCATCTAACGTGGCAGACGTGACAATCAAATGAAGATCGCTCCTCCTTTTGATTAGTTGTTTCAATCGTTCAAAGAGAACATCCATATTAACTGATCTCTCATGAGCCTCGTCAAGCATGATTACCGAGTACTGATCTAGATCCTTATCTTTCAGGATTTCCCTCAAAACAATACCATTTGTCATGTACGTGATCACAGTCTCCGGTCTAGTACAATTCTCAAAACGAATGGCGTATCCAACTTCTTCACCTAAATGACAACCAAACTCTTCCGCAACCCACTTAGCCACAGACATTACAGCCACTCTACGAGGCTGTGTACATGCTATCTTTCCCCTGGTGGTGTAACCTGCTTCCGCTAGATATTGTGTCACTTGTGTTGTTTTGCCTGACCCCGTCTCACCAACGACAAGTAAAACCTGGTAATCGTGAACTGCCTGAACCAATTCCTTCTTAAATTTGTAGATAGGTAAGTTCTGCCTATGTTCTAGCTAGGAGCTAGACCGAGCATTATTTGCATGAATAATGGTAAACAATGTACGTACTAAGTCAGCTGGCATATCCTTATCATTGTTTTCTTTCAACTTACTCTTGAAATCTTCTACATTATCAGATTGTCTAGCTAAAGAAACTATAAATTCTGCTGAACCGTGCGATTCGAGCAGGACACACACCTTCGATATCAAAGAGTAATATTCGAGTTCGTCTTTTAGTTCTGACGTCATGATCTTCATTTGCAATAATGTGTACGATAACTTTTTTAGGGTTATTGTAAAAGAGAAAAAAAAAAAAAAAAAAAAACGAATGGAAAATTTTAATAAGATGTCTCGTTGCGGTTTTGTTTTTATAGTGTTTAATCATGCGGTTACTATATTTGACTGACTTTGTTTTAATAATGGGCCCAAATAATTAACAGCCCAGCCCATTAGAGAAGTAAATTTGAGTTAATCTAACAAATCTCCTTAATGAGCTTAACCATTTAATCAGAATGTTTCATACAATTATTTGACATCATGTTGGCCCAATTTACCCAAAAAAAAAAAACAAAAAAGTTAAGACGTACATTTATAATTTACGAGTAACTCGGTCCTATTTACGAGTAAATGAATACAAAAACCATACTGTCTTTTATGTTCTAAGACAACATATACAAATTTCAATGTATCGCTTACTAAGACGTACTCCAAAAGATCAAACCAGCTCACACTTATAATTTACGAGTAACGTATGGTACGAATTTAAAATCAATGGACAAAAGCAAAAAATCCAACGTAAACTTGAAAACCACACATTTGGTTAAAAGATAATTTGAAAATTATATAAAAGAACATCATACATTTTATTATTACTTGTTTAACATCTTTAGTGACACATTTGTTATGTGTCAATCAATTTTTGATAGTTGTAATATTTGTGTATGTATATGTTACAAACCGGTGGATTGGATTGGTTATTGCATGCATGCATGAGCTTAAATGTGAAACGTATGCGTTTTACATAAAACTTGAAAAATCAAATGCAATGACGTACTTATAAAATACATTTGTAAAGGTCATATAATACATGTTTGACGTAAACTAAACTTAGTTTAGTGTCGGTTTACGTTAAATGTTGTTTTTCGGTTTACGCAATTTAACCTAACGGTTATACGTAAAAGTATAAATTCAAGTATTCAAAGTAAATTGTTTTGAGTTTATAGTTGAGTTATGACCTGAAAATACGAGTTGTTACAAAAAGCTCGAGCTATTAAAAGCTTGAGTTTAGCTCATTAATTGTTTCGAGCTGGTATATTGGGCTTGGGCTCGGGCTTGAGCTTGATAAAAGCTCGATTCGATCGAGTCAAGCTTGATAAAGCTTGACTTGTTTGCAGCCCTAAAATTAACACTCAAAATATACTTTATGTGAACTATATTTAACCCACAACACCCTCATTACAATTTAAGAACTGTACAAGTCGCGTATAATAATTTAATAGTGAAACTAAAATTTAGGTCATTACAAAATGTTACCTCAATTGAACATATTAAAAATATGATATCTAAATTGCAAAATAATGCATACTATGTTACTTTAATTGAACAAATTAAAAATATGTTACCTAATTACCTGAATTGAATAAATTAAAAGTATGTTACCTAAATCGCAAAAGCATGCATAATATGTTACCCAAAAATGCAATTTACCATGACAAATATTACACAATATCTACTCATTAGCGAGTACCTTTCACCGTCAATCATCACAACCTCGTAGTACTATTGACTATCAATTTTGGTATCGTCATTGCATCGTGATACACATATACTTGACATTTTAATATGAAATAGTGTGCGATAAAATATTCTTTAAAATTCTCGCCATACATACAATCATTATGACAAAAAACATGTGATCGAATAAATATTTCACGCCAATTTTTTTTTTTATTTATTTTTTTATTTATTTATTTTTAATATTATTTTTTTTAATTACAGGCAGGGGTGGACCTAGGGGGTTCACGGGAACCCCATGGATTTTATTCACATACTATAAATTTTGTAAAAGATTATGATTCTTTTCAAATGAACCTGGTAACTTCGTAATTCTTTTATATGTTTTTTTATTTGCACCCGGTGACTATAGGTTTTGGGTCCACCCAAGATTATAGGGTATCTGACGTCACTATGCGCGGATACATAGTCATATTAACCCACTAAACTCTTTTATGATTGGTTGAAAGTTAAAACAATAAGGGCACAATTATTTTCACATATCCCAAAATGAAAAGAGATAAACAATAATTTTGAGATTATTATAGTATCATAATTGATGCTTTATGTAGATAACGGGGTCACCTAATAAAATTGAGTTTGGCTAGGTTTAGTCGCTTTTAAGGTTCGGGTTATGTTTTCAAACCCATGCATGTTCACAAATGCATGTGGCCTTTGTTGTAATTTAATAACATGTCATACATAATTAAACACATAAACATCAAGAATAGTGGAAGCATATAGGATCATAACATGTAAACTAATTAACCAAATATAAAAGTGTACGTACCTTTTTGACTCTAGCAAAACAATAATCAATTCCAAGCTAGCAATTGAGATGAACCCTAATTAGGGTTTATACGGATTATAAGAATTGCCCTTATCCAATATTCAAACAATAGTGTGTTTGAATTACGTTCTTGTACACACGTATTAATACCAAGTAAACGTTATGCTAGTAATGAAAACACAAAACGATTTGTTTGTTTGGAAAACAAATCCGATCGACCCCTAAGGGTTGTTGTACGATCGGCCTCACAAGAACAAAAGGGAAGAAAAAGGTTTAGGGTATTATGTGTACACGAGAGATACAAACTAATGACCTTAAGCCTTGTATTTATACTAAGAGAAACTTGGAGGACAAGTTGGTTGAGGATTAGGAAACCCTAATCCCCCACCGATCGGCCAAACACCCATAATGGGTTTCCGGAACATTCTTGACTTCCCAATTATTCATTCTTAATTCTTTCTTTTTATTAGTTAACGGTCGTTAGTCAATTTTCGTTAATTACTACCGGTTGTTATACATTTTTTGTATTTAATAATTATTATAACCTTTTATAAATAATTATTAAACATTTACTCTTCATACGTAATGTGTGCAATCCCGTGATCTCGAGTTCGATCCTAACACACATCTATTAATTTATGTCCATAAAACTAACAGCTCCCACTTGGACATATTTTAATAGTGTGATCACATCGGTTAGCGTCTAGCAACACGCCGATGCCTCTAGTACAACTCGAGTAAGGCCTCCTGGAAAAACCTTTTAATGATTCGTCATTATTATTATACTTTTGTCACTAATACCATATTAAATAAAGATATGGATCTAAGTCATTCTTTATTCAACTATTTTGTTTTTCGTTGTTTGTGATTGGGCAAGATTACCAAATCTTCTGAACGTATTCCAGAAAATCTTGGGCGTGGCCACGCAAACATCTTGTCAACCCTACGAGGGGCCCAGCAGTATTAAACTCCAAAATGAATTTGAAGGAACAAATTCGTTATTGACTACAAGCAAAACTCACGAATTTTGTAACATATCTGAAAACAATCCTTATAACTACCAGTTACGTATAGCGTTAGATTGCTTCACAGAAATGCACTAAATCCATGACAGTTCTCTGGTATCTCATGTCTGAGGATGACTATTCATGATTAATTTATGACAAGATCCATAAAGTACAATCATGTAGTTTGGGATAATTCCTATATTCAATTCATTGAATATCATGTGAAATTGGCATGTTTACGCATCAATATACTTTCAAGTATATTATACCAAAACTCACATTTGTCTTAGTTTAATGATATCCCCACATCATTAATTGACAACGGACGATTTAGAATAACTAAATTATTCACGGTTTAAACATGCAAATATAGGACACAATATATTAAAGAATGAAAAATAAACATAACAAATACTTTATTTCATTAATAGATAATAATTGTTTACAATATCCTTTATCCAAATACTAATCACAGTTATGCATGAAACTACTAGTTAAACGAAGTCTAATGCCATTGGCATGTTCAGTAAGCTTTTCTCTAGGTAAAGCCTTAGTAAAAGGATCAGCTAAGTTGTCATCTATGTGAACTTTCAGTAATTTAATTTCACCTATGCGGACTTGCTCTCGAACATAGTGATATTTCCGTAGAAAATGTCTGGTGCCCTTCATGATTCCAGATTCATTGGAAAATATGATTGCAGCAGAATTGTCGCAATACATATTAATGGGCAATTCAATTGAAGGCATAACACCAAGCCCTGAAATGAATTTCCTAATCCAAACAGCCTCTATAGCAACGTCTGAAGCTGCTATGTATTCAGCTTCGGTTGTAGACATCTCAATTGTACTCTGCTTCTTCCTCTTCCAATCTACTGCTCCTCCATTGATAACAAAGACATAACCCGTCTATCTTTGTCACATTGCCAGGACGCATCACAGAAACCTGTAACATCAGGTTCTGTAGCTGGAATTCCACCATACACTAGAAACATATCTTTTGTATTTTTTAGATACTTACGAATATGTTTAACAGCAATCCAGTGAAGTTTACCTGGATTCTGTTGAAATTGACTGGTGATATTTTGAGCGAACGCCACATCTGGTCTTGTGCATCTAACAGCATACATGATAGATCCTACAGCCGAAGCATAAGGAACATTATTCATGTATGCCACCTCTGTAGGTGTTGAAGCACACATTTCGCTACATAAGCCATGCTTTACTTCCATTGGCAAATATCCTTTCTTGGAATTTTGCATATTGAATCTCTTCAATATTTTGTCAATGTAAGCACTTTGACTTAATACAGTTAACCGCTGTGATCTATCCCTATAGATCTTGATTCCCATAATATATGCAGCTTCCCCTAAATCCTTCATAGAAAAACACTTTCCAAGATATGCCTTAACACTTTGCAAACTTGGAATGTCTTTTCCCATAATTAATATGTCATCGACATATAGGATAAGGAAAATTACATCACTCCCACTAGCTTTGTGATATACACATGGCTCATCAAGATTCTGAGTAAATCCAAACTTTTTGATTTCTTCATCAAATCTTTTATTCCATTGCCGTGATGCTTGCTTCAATCCATAAATTGATCTTTGAAGTTTGCATACATGGTTAGGAAATTATGGATTCACAAACCCTTCAGGCTGCGCCATATAGATGTCTTCATCTAGGCGACCATATAAGAAGGCGGTTTTGACATCCATTTGGCAAATCTCATAGTCATAGTACGCTTGATGAACTCAAATAAGTACATTTTATTATCATCATTTATACTATTTATTTGACTTGTTTTATTATATTATCTGTAAGAATTGATACGTTGATGTTTACTTTTGTAATTCTCAGGTAAAAACAAGTATTATGTGAAACTTGGCGATTTTGGACTAATTATGGAGCAAAACAAGCATGAAGTTAAGTGTCTACTGAAATGTACAAGATCAAAACATTCTGCTCCAGATACGCCACATTATACTTATTACATATGGCGCATCACTATCAAGATTTCACAAGATACGATCCAAGATATAAGAGGACATGCGCCGCATCTGAGAATGGAGTTACGCCGCATCTTCTGGCGGTGTACGAATATTCCTGAATATATTAATCTTGGACCTCACGCGAAGTTAAGTCAATGCGCCGCATCTACTTATTAGATGCGCCGCATCTAGTCCTCAGACAGAAACTATAAATACCCCAAGACCAGACGAAATTCGGGGTTGGACATTTAGCTAAGGACGAGACAGAATAAACCCTAGGACGAATTCAGTCGAAGTAGCAGCACAAGACACACCTTGAACGAAGATACAAGAGCTGTAAGAAGGTCCTGCATGTATTCAATTCATTAAGTAGTTTTGTTTTATTGTATTAGTAAACTTTAATTCATCAGGATTGGTGGCTTGTGTAATGTGACAACGGAAAGGTTGCACTCCCTTAAAACTGCTTTCCCATTAATTAAAGTTTATATGTTGATGTCTTTGGTGACTTTTATTAGTGCATTGATAACCTCTGTGTTTAGCTGAGCGTTGATCGGGTCGCCATGCCTCTGCCCTCGCCTATTTATTAGATCGCCTATGCATTCTATCGTCTGTAGAAAAGTAGGAAGAAAGATAAATAGGATAGTCATAAGTAATCATTAAGGGTTTACTCGCCGATAAGATTAGAACCAACGAGAAAGGACTTAATCTCGGTGCGTTGCATCGAACTATACACTTCATATAAAACTAGCAATAAAACAAGTGACAAGCTACTTAACTATCAGGACATGCCTTCTTATTGTCTCGAGTATTTATCTGTGTACGTTTGTGCTATTCGCTGATTCGTGCCTATTAGTTAGTTTATTATTTAATTGCAACCAAATCGTGCCAGTCTCTCAGGCTGAAACCCCCTTGCGTTAGATTAGGTTGTATAGCTAACTTAAGATATTAAAATACTGATTAGGATAACTAGATAATACGTTCCACTCTTAGTGATCGACACTCTACTTACCATTATATTCATACTGACCGGGTACACTGCTCGTTAAAGTGTGTGTGTTATTGATAAGTCGGCTAAATATAAATTTAAAACTTGAATACTACTAAAACCACAACGACATACGGTGGGTATAAATTAGAGCATACGCACGCACGCATCAAGTTTTTGGCGCCGCTGCCGGGGAGTGAATTGTTATTATCTGTTAATTTGATTAGTATTTTAATTAGGTTTTAATTTTAATCTAACCGCTAACTCTGTTGTATATTAGGTTAAATTGCATTCATTGTATTATTTTGCATATTTTCTGTTTTTGTGTGTTTAATTTTTGTTTATTTTCGTTTGTTTTTATTTGTTTTTATTTTTCGTATTTTCTGTGTTCTGCTATCGTTGTACTGAGCTAATATAAACGATACGGCGCATCTATTTTCATAGATACGGCGTATTGCGTTTAATTTTTATAAAATACAACGCGTTTAATTAATTCGATACGACGCATCTTTCCCCAAGATACGGCGTATCTGTTTTTAATAAGAAATTTTTTTCTAAACGATAACGCCATACGACGCATCTGTTTTTACAGATACGGCGTATCTATTATTTTAATTAAAAACAGTTTTCGAATTATTAAACAGATACGACGCATCGATTTTTATCGATACGGCGCATCTTTCTGAATCAAAAATCTTGTATTTTGAAACGTAACGAAAATACGACGCATTAACTTTTGTTAATACGACGCATTTAATTTTAAATAAATATCGATTTTTGATAATTAAAACTGATACGGCGCATTCTAATTTATAAGCGGCGTATCTATTTTCTGAATAAAGTCTGATTAAATTTTAACGATTATAAGATACGGCGTATCCATCTTTTTGGATACGGCGCATCGTCTGCAGATATCAGCAACTTTTATTTTTCTTATCTCCGAACGGAAAATACTCTGACCCTTACACTAGGAAGCTTTTACTTTGAAATCTTCTTGTCTTTAATTTTCAGGAAAAATGTTCGATATTTTCCCAAACTGGTTCGGAAAACCCCGAAGAAACCTTACCATGGAAGAGTTTGCACTACAAATCGCTCAAGCCAATGAAAAAGAACATCATGAAGCAAGAAACTTTATTAATGAATTCAAAGGCAGTCATGAGCTGTTACTAAAGGAACAAAACAATATGATTTACGGATTGGCAATTGAAGTGCACCAATTGTCAACGGTGCTTAACAAGGTTCTTTTGGTAAAGCAAGATTTGAAAGGGATTACAACTAGAGGCGGAAAGTCAACCTTTCAAACCGGAGATGTAATACCTGAAAATCAGAAAGCATGTAAAATTACCATTTTGCCCCTACAAGTTAAATATTTAATTAAAAGCTTACAAGTTATCAAATAAATTCCAAGCTCCTAACCATGAACAAGAAATGATCCTAAATATTTTTAACACTCATTTCAACATTTTCACAAGCCATGAAATTACCAAATTGCCCTTGGGCGCTTAACATGAAATTTAAATTCAAAAATTGGAAATTCATAAAAGGAAAATAAAGGAGATTAAATGAGAAATTAAGGGAGTTATTATTGCCATTTAATTCTTTGACCATGACCCCGAAATATTGGTCATTTTCCCCCCCTCCTCGGCTGTTTCCAACATATAGCACCATCACATCCTTTTCTTCTCCAAAAATTTCACACCGAAACCCTAGCACACCAAGAATAATTCACACACACTCACACGAAATTTTCCAAGCTCTCACATCATTTTTCCCACATTCCTAGATCAGTATAGAGGCCACGAAAAATAACTCTTGGACCTGGAAGGCTCGGATCGAACCCAAACAAATTCATTCCCATCGCTAGTCTCGGTAAGGATTTTTATTTTCTTTTGATCGAACCATGTGTTGTACACTCGATCTAACATTTTTCCTATGATCTTCATACTCCTTCTCACTCACGAAAAATAGCTGGATCATTGTTGGAAGCCTAGATCGATCGGGGTGAATATTCATTGTCGAGCGATACAAAACACAAGGTAATATTCGAATCAATTCGTACGTGCCCAATTAAATTCGTCCATCATTTTTCCCACGTTCCTTATATCGTGTATGGTCCATGAAAATTGTTTACAAGGTCGTGAGGAAGCTCGGAGGTCGTGGTGATTTTGGATCCATATCGAGTGCAACAAATCTTTCCTACCATCCTACACGTTCGAATATTGGTTTGACAATTTTCCCTTGCTCTTTGATCATCAAGAACATCATATAAAATCTATGAATCGATTCATGCATGAACTTTCTATTGTTTGAGAATTTAATCTTTAAATCGCACCATAATTCTAAAATAAATATATACGATCGAACCATGGCTATAGATAATTTTCATGGACTCTTTATGATTATGTTAACATAAGAAAAATATGTATTCGATTTATTGTAGCCTAAAAGATTTATTTTCGAATTTATCTTTAAACCGGATTTTAGAAATAATTTGGGAAAATATAGAACTATTCGATCTAGGGTTTTGGAGTTGGATTAGGGTTTGTTTTGAATTATAAAATGAAGGGTAATGATTACATAATTATTTGGAGTGTCTAGGGTTTGGATTTGATTTATCAAATGAGTATACGAGTGGTGTTTAAAAGTTTAGTGATCGAATTGTCATTTTAAAAACATGGGGGTTACTTTTGAAACTTTCTAAAACCTGAAGGAGTCGAATGGTAATTTATGGGAAGGACCTTTTATGTTAAATAATTGTTTAAGGGTTTATTTTGTAATATATATTAAACTTTATAAATCGATTTTAAATTAAATAAACTAGAGGGATTAAATTTGTAATTTTGGGAGAAACTTATGGTCCATTTGTGTATTAAAACATATTTAAAGTGTCATGTGGCGTTTTGATAATTTAAGGGGCTTATATATATAATTGTTATTAATTAAAGGTTGATTTTATAAATAGAAGGACTAAATATGTAATTCATATAACTTGAAGGACTAAAGTTGTAAAATCTATTTTATAAGGGTTATGAATCGTACAACACATAAAATAAGGGAATAATATGTAAGTTGGTAAAACTAAGGGGCTTAACATGTTAATATGGATATTTAAGGATTTAAATGTAACTTATTTAAGTTAAGGGACCAAACATGTAAAATTATGAAACCTCAAGGGTATAAAGTGTAAACTTGAATAAAACTAATATTAACTTAACCTAATTTATAATCATGGAAATATTACTAAATAAGGAAACTTTCTAAAAATGGAAACCTGCTAAAAATAGAAAGTTCTTAATATGGAAAGTGGGATCTTTAGTAATCATGTCTTTACTCCTCTAGGTGTGAAGAGGGAGTGACCTGTGCTTTTGTCATCTTATTCATTGTCTTTCCTTCGTCAAGCAATAAGGTACAGATATTCTGCTTCTTTGATAAGAGGCCTTCATTCTCTTATTATGACCTCGATTATTGAACCACCATGATATTGAACCTTTTATGATTATGAACCTTGACCATGAACCTTTGCTTATGAACCATGATTATGAACCATGATTATGAACTTATGAAACATGATATTGACCTATGCAAGTAAACTTAAAACATGACCCATGATACTTGACCTTTACCCTCAGTTTGATACTACGAGCCACTCACTAGGCATGAGGGTTTCATGTCCATGTCAGTCGATGCACCGATGGCATGACTCTAGGGCAGGAGAGTGATGACCTGTCCCGTCCCTGCATGTTATGTTTACGTAGAGGCAGATTATGGCCACCTGGGGCGTATGGATGCATCCTAGATTTGTTCATGTACATGTTATGTTATGTTATGTTATGTTATTCATGGTGACTGATGGTGTGTGCGATACACGTCATTCACACTCTGGGAGTTGATCACTCCAACCCATGATTGAGGACACCCCTCATATTTACAGGATACTAAGAGGTCTCCCCTCTACATGTTTATGGTTACGATTATGATTAGGATTTCATGTTATGGGCTCGTAGTGGATTACTGACCTTCCTTTACCATATATCTTTATCCTTCCTCTTATGACACCATGTATTCTTACCATGTCTTCTTAATCATGTACTCATGTTTCCTTTCTCATTTATTCATGTATTATTCATTATGCTACTGCTTGTTACGTTATATCTGTTCACTGAGCTCTAGTAGCTCAGCCGCGTTTTCTTTTCCCGCGGCAGGTAATTAAGCTAGGAGTTGGGCATGGCTTTGGGGTTGAGTGCACTTGAGTGGAGCTTGTTCTTTATAGCTTATCTACCATTTGATTTTTCTTCAGACTTTATGTTGCCATTGTTTGGGCATTAAACTTATGTACTTCTTTATTTTCCTTTCATGTTGGATATAAGTCATGTTGACTTATTATTGGATTATGTATTGACTTCCGCTATTATGATTTATGGATACTATGTGTTCTGATATGAAACCATATATTTGTGATATCTTTACCCTTGTCGGGTTGGGGTGTTACAATTTATGGTATCAGAGACAGGTTTCCGAAACCCGTTGGCTTAGGCCTTTGACCTGTGAGGATTGGGTAGACATTAGGTTTTCCTTTCGCGTACTCTTTTCCGTATTCTGCTCTGTCATATTTTTGCTTCACCTTGCTAATCGTTTTCATAATTCTATAGATGGTTAACACTCGTCATCAGGAGTATAACAGTGGAGGAGATGCTGAAACCCCCAATCTGGAGGAAATGATAGCTAATGCTGTAGCCCGTCTGCTACCGGGCCTTAACACTGAGGCGGTGGTCAACCGACTTATCAGTGGTGGAGCTGGCCCATCTGGGGGTGCTGGCAGTTCTTCTGGTGGTGGGGGCCGACCCACTACTATTAATGGGTGGCTGGAGAGTTTTAATAAGCTCAAGCCGTTGTCCTTCTCTTCTGCTGCTACTCCTCAGGCAGCAGAAGATTGGATCACCCACATGGAGAAACTGTTCGAGGTGTTAGGTTGTGAGGACGGGTTCAAGACTCGTCTGGCTGTGTTCAAGTTAGAAGGTGACGCGCTCAACTGGTGGAAAGCGCATAAAGAAGCTAAAGGTGGTGATGCATATGTTCTCGGTTGTTCATGGGCTGATTTCCGTACCACGTTCTATAATCGGTACTTCCCTGCTTCCGAGCAGCAGAGATTCATTAGGGAGTACAACACTATCTCTCAGCTTGAGTCTGAGCATGCTGGGCAGTATCTGGAGCGGTTTCAGCGATTAGTCAGTTTTGTGGGGCCGCTTGCTGGGACTCTAAGCAGCAGGCTAGGCAATACAAATGGGGACTCAAGAGGTTAGTAACCTATTTAAGTTGATGGGTGGTACCAACAGACATTAATACATTTTTCTTTTGTTATTGTATTAGGTGGGTACTAGACCGCATACTTAATGATGAGTTTAAGGACCCGGCAGAATGTTGCGACGCTGCTCGCAATATCGAGATATTTCATCAGGGATCTGGGTATAAGAGAAACAGAGATGGGGATAGAATTCAGACTCAGGGTCAGAGCAGGGATTTTAAGGGCCGGAATGACAGGAGCTATGATTCTCGTGGACAGGGGGATCGACGATACGACCATCAGGGTCAGGCTGGCAGGAACTATGATCAGAAGAGGTCAGATACTAGAGGGCAGGATTCCAGGTTCACTCCTAGGCAGGGAGATGATCGCTCGGGACGCAACACCAGTCAGAAACAGGGGAGAGACCAGACTGCTAGGGGTAATCAGCAGAACAGGGCTCCGGGTTCTAGTTCACAGGGAGGTGCATCTGGGGGTTCATATACTTATCCTATTTGTACTACGTGTGGCAAGCGCCACAATGGACCATGTCGTCGGGCTTCTGGGACTTGTTTTGGATGTGGTTCGACAGAACATCGTGTGAAAGATTGTCCCAAGCAAAACCCGGAGAAAACCGGGAACTATCTACCTCCCCCTCCACCCAACACTGGCCGTGTGTACTCTATGACTCGGGACCAGGCGGCTCAGTCTTCAGGTACGATTACGGGTGTTTTATATATTGGTGATCACGCTATTTTCACACTTTTTGATACTGGAGCTACACACTCGATTATATCTATGAATCTAGTAAAGAAACTTAAAATACTACCAACACCACTAAGTAATCAAGTATCCCTCTCTACTCCCATGAAACTCAGTACTCTTATTGATCATGAATACGTAAATTGTCCTATACGATTCGATGACCGGATTCGTTCGGCAAATCTACTCCCTTTGGACATGGTTGATTTCGATGTTATTCTCGGCATGGATTGGTTATCTTTTCATAGAGCCACTATTGACTGTCACGCTCGCAAAGTAATTTTTGGTGATCTAACTCAGCCTGAATTTGTCTTTCATGAAACACGCTCTCTAAAATCTGTGAAAATTATTTCTGCTTTGAAAGCAAGGACTCTAATATCTCATGGTTGCCAAGGTTATTTGGCCTCTGTTAAAGATTCCTCTGCGGAAGGTCCTGATATTAATACTGTTCATGTTGTTCGGGAATTTTCTGATGTTTTTCCTGAAAAACTTCCTGGTCTTGCTCCGGCCAGAGAGGTTGAATTTACTATCGATCTGATTCCCGGCGCTGAGCCTATCTCTAAGGCTCCGTACCGGATGGCACCGGTGGAACTCAAGGAGCTAAAGGAACAGTTAGAAGAATTATTGGACTGTGGTTTTATTCGCCCAAGTGTGTCACCATGGGGTGCTCCGGTACTTTTTGTAAAGAAGAAAGATGGGTCTATGCGGTTGTGTATTGATTACCGGGAGTTAAACCGCATCACTATTCGGAACCGTTATCCGCTACCACGCATCGATGATTTATTTGATCAGTTGCAGGGTGCTAAAGTATTCTCCAAGATTGACTTGCGATCTGGTTATCACCAGTTGCGGGTTAAAGAGCAGGACATTTCTAAGACTGCTTTCCGTACCCGGTATGGGCATTATGAGTTCTTGGTTATGCCTTTTGGGTTAACAAATGCTCCTGCAGTATTTATGGACTTAATGAACCGGGTCTTCCATGAATTCCTTGATAAATTCGTTATCGTTTTCATCGATGATATTTTGGTATATTCTAAGTCGGCGGAAGAGCACGAGCAGCATTTGCGTACTGTTTTGGGTATTCTGAGGCAGCAGAAATTATACGCTAAATTTTCCAAGTGTGAATTCTGGTTGGACCGAGTTGCTTTCCTTGGTCACGTCGTGTCTGCAGATGGGATTACCATGGATCCAGCTAAGGTTGAGGCTATCACAAAATGGCCAAGACCTACCACGGTAACCGAAGTCAGGAGTTTTCTGGGTTTAGCTGGCTACTATCGACGTTTTGTCGAGGGGTTTTCGAAGTTGGCTTTACCGTTAACTCAGTTGATGAGAAAAGGTGAAAAGTTTGTATGGACGGATGAGCGTGAGCAGAGTTTTGAGGAGTTGAAACGACGGCTAGTTTCTGCACCCATTTTGACCTTACCGTCGGGTTCGGGAGGATTTCAGATTTATAGTGATGCTTCCAAGAAGGGTTTAGGTTGTGGTCTCATGCAGAACGGGAAAGTAATTGCTTATGCTTCAAGGCAGTTAAAACCCTATGAGGAAAATTATCCGACCCATGACCTTGAGTTGGCAGCTGTGGTATTCGCATTGAAAATATGGAGACATTACTTATACGGTGAATCATGTGATATCTTCACGGATCATAAGAGTCTCAAATACATATTTACCCAGAAAGAGCTCAACATGAGGCAGAGAAGATGGTTGGAGCTTCTGAAAGACTATGACACTAATATCCAATATCATCCCGGCAAGGCGAATGTTGTTGCCGATGCACTCAGCAGGAAATCGGGTATGATTGCTAGTTTGAATGTTGAGCCTCGTATTCTTCAGGATTTAGAGCGGTTAGAGGTTGAGATATGTGTAAAGGGCGTTAGTGGTTATTGGGCGAGTTTGAAGGTGGAATCGAACTTAATGCTGCGGATTAAGGAAGCTCAGAAGGACGATGGTGAACTCTGGGCTATTGTGCAGAATGTCGAGGAAGGTAAGCAGTCTGAGTTTCGGGTAGATGGTAGTGGCATTGTATGGTGTGGAGATCGATTATGTGTGCCTAATGATTCTGATCTACGTGAGGCCTTGTTGGCTGAGGCTCATAGTTCTCCTTTCTCTATACATCCTGGTTCAACCAAGATGTATCGGGATCTAACACAACATTTTTGGTGGAGCGGCATGAAGCAGGACGTGGCATCGTTTGTAGCTAGATGTATGACCTGTCAACAGGTCAAGATTGAACACCAGAGGGCTAGTGGGTTATTACAGCCTTTGGAGATTCCAGTTTGGAAGTGGGATGAAATCTCTATGGATTTTGTGTGTGGTTTACCGTTGACTCGTAGGAAACATGATGCGATTTGGGTAGTCGTTGATCGGCTAACTAAATCCGCTCATTTCTTACCCATCCGTATGAGCTACAGTGTTAGTAAGTTGTCCGAGATTTTCACGCAGGAGATTGTTAGGTTGCATGGTACTCCTTCTTCTATCGTTTCTGATCGTGATCCTCGTTTTACTTCGCGCTTCTGGAAGGGATTACACAAAGTTTGGGGTGTTCGTCTTAAGTTCAGTACCGCTTTTCATCCCCAAACTGATGGTCAGTCGGAGAGGACCATCCAGACACTAGAGGATATGTTACGAGCGTGTGCATTGGAATGGACGGGTAGTTGGGACGATTACCTGTGTTTGGTAGAGTTCGCTTATAATAACAGTTGGCACGCAAGCATCGATATGGCACCTTTTGAGATGTTATATGGGCGAAAGTGCAGAGCACCGTATGTTGGAATGAAGTAGGGGAACGTATTCTTGAAGGACCTGAGATGATTGAGGTCACAAATGAAAAGGTTGCCACGGCTAAAGAGAAATTGAAAGAGGCACGGGCACGTCAAAAGAGTTATGCGGATAAACATCGTCGGGATCTAGAGTTTAATGTCGGCGACCGGGTATTTCTTAAAGTATCTCCGTTCCGAGGCGTCAAACGTTTTGGTATTAAGGGCAAGCTCAGCCCTCGGTTTATTGGACCCTTTGAAATTCTGGAGCGTATCGGAGAAGTCTCGTACCGTCTAGCTTTGCCACCTCAGTTGGCTCATGTTCATAATGTATTTCATGTATCTCTTTTGAGGGGATACAATTATCACCCTCTTCATGTGGCTTCTTATCCGTTTGATCAGATTCGTCCTGATATGACCTTATCTGAAGAACCGGAAGCGGTTCTAGAGCGTCAGGAACGCGTGATGAGAAATAAAGTCATTCCTTTTGTAAAGATTCTTTGGCGGAATCACCCAGCACGTGAAGCAACCTGGGAGACCGAAGAATCGATACGATCGAGTTATCCTCATTTCATGTTTTGATCTGGTATGTTCCGTTTCGTTTCTGTCATGTTTTCTTTCTCATGTCATTGCAAATTTCGAGGACGAAATTTTTCTGTTAGAGGGGAAGAAGTTGTAATACCTGAAAATCAGAAAGCATGTAAAATTACCATTTTGCCCCTACAAGTTAAATATTTAATTAAAAGCTTACAAGTTATCAAATAAATTCCAAGCTCCTAACCATGAACAAGAAATGATCCTAAATATTTTTAACACTCATTTCAACATTTTCACAAGCCATGAAATTACCAAATTGCCCTTGGGCGCTTAACATGAAATTTAAATTCAAAAATTGGAAATTCATAAAAGGAAAATAAAGGAGATTAAATGAGAAATTAAGGGAGTTATTATTGCCATTTAATTCTTTGACCATGACCCTGAAATATTGGTCATTTTCCCCCCCTCCTCGGCTGTTTCCAACATATAGCACCATCACATCCTTTTCTTCTCCAAAAATTTCACACCGAAACCCTAGCACACCAAGAATAATTCACACACACTCACACGAAATTTTCCAAGCTCTCACATCATTTTTCCCACATTCCTAGATCAGTATAGAGGCCACGAAAAATAACTCTTGGACCTGGAAGGCTCGGATCGAACCCAAACAAATTCATTCCCATCGCTAGTCTCGGTAAGGATTTTTATTTTCTTTTGATCGAACCATGTGTTTGTACACTCGATCTAACATTTTTCCTATGATCTTCATACTCCTTCTCACTCACGAAAAATAGCTGGATCATTGTTGGAAGCCTAGATCGATCGGGGTGAATATTCATTGTCGAGCGATACAAAACACAAGGTAATATTCGAATCAATTCGTACGTGCCCAATTAAATTCGTCCATCATTTTTCCCACGTTCCTTATATCGTGTATGGTCCATGAAAATTGTTTACAAGGTCGTGAGGAAGCTCGGGAGGTCGTGGTGATTTTGGATCCATATCGAGTGCAACAAATCTTTCCTACCATCCTACACGTTCGAATATTGGTTTGACAATTTTCCCTTGCTCTTTGATCATCAAGAACATCATATAAAATCTATGAATCGATTCATGCATGAACTTTCTATTGTTTGAGAATTTAATCTTTAAATCGCACCATAATTCTAAAATAAATATATACGATCGAACCATGGCTATAGATAATTTTCATGGACTCTTTATGATTATGTTAACATAAGAAAAATATGTATTCGATTTATTGTAGCCTAAAAGATTTATTTTCGAATTTATCTTTAAACCGGATTTTAGAAATAATTTGGGAAAATATAGAACTATTCGATCTAGGGTTTTGGAGTTGGATTAGGGTTTGTTTTGAATTATAAAATGAAGGGTAATGATTACATAATTATTTGGAGTGTCTAGGGTTTGGATTTGATTTATCAAATGAGTATACGAGTGGTGTTTAAAAGTTTAGTGATCGAATTGTCATTTTAAAAACATGGGGGTTACTTTTGAAACTTTCTAAAACCTGAAGGAGTCGAATGGTAATTTATGGGAAGGACCTTTTATGTTAAATAATTGTTTAAGGGTTTATTTTGTAATATATATTAAACTTTATAAATCGATTTTAAATTAAATAAACTAGAGGGATTAAATTTGTAATTTTGGGAAACTTATGGTCCATTTGTGTATTAAAACATATTTAAAGTGTCATGTGGCGTTTTGATAATTTAAGGGGCTTATATATATAATTGTTATTAATTAAAGGTTGATTTTATAAATAGAAGGACTAAATATGTAATTCATATAACTTGAAGGACTAAAGTTGTAAAATCTATTTTATAAGGGTTATGAATCGTACAACACATAAAATAAGGGAATAATATGTAAGTTGGTAAAACTAAGGGGCTTAACATGTTAATATGGATATTTAAGGATTTAAATGTAACTTATTTAAGTTAAGGGACCAAACATGTAAAATTATGAAACCTCAAGGGTATAAAGTGTAAACTTGAATAAAACTAATATTAACTTAACCTAATTTATAATCATGGAAATATTACTAAATAAGGAAACTTTCTAAAAATGGAAACCTGCTAAAAATAGAAAGTTCTTAATATGGAAAGTGGGATCTTTAGTAATCATGTCTTTACTCCTCTAGGTGTGAAGAGGGAGTGACCTGTGCTTTTGTCATCTTATTCATTGTCTTTCCTTCGTCAAGCAATAAGGTACAGATATTCTGCTTCTTTGATAAGAGGCCTTCACTCTCTTATTATGACCTCGATTATTGAACCACCATGATATTGAACCTTTTATGATTATGAACCTTGACCATGAACCTTTGCTTATGAACCATGATTATGAACCATGATTATGAACTTATGAAACATGATATTGACCTATGCAAGTAAACTTAAAACATGAACCATGATACTTGACCTTACCCTCAGTTTGATACTACGAGCCACTCACTAGGCATGAGGGTTTCATGTCCATGTCAGTCGATGCACCGATGGCATGACTCTAGGGCAGGAGAGTGATGACCTGTCCCGTCCCTGCATGTTATGTTTACGTAGAGGCAGATTATGGCCACCTGGGGCGTATGGATGCATCCTAGATTTGTTCATGTACATGTTATGTTATGTTATGTTATGTTATTCATGGTGACTGATGGTGTGTGCGATACACGTCTTTCACACTCTGGGAGTTGATCACTCCAACCCATGATTGAGGACACCCCTCATATTTACAGGATACTAAGAGGTCTCCCCTCTACATGTTTATGGTTACGATTATGATTAGGATTTCATGTTATGGGCTCGTAGTGGATTACTGACCTTCCTTTACCATATATCTTTATCCTTCCTCTTATGACACCATGTATTCTTACCATGTCTTCTTAATCATGTACTCATGTTTCCTTTCTCATTTATTCATGTATTATTCATTATGCTACTGCTTGTTACGTTATATCTGTTCACTGAGCTCTAGTAGCTCAGCCGCGTTTTCTTTTCCCGCGGCAGGTAATTAAGCTAGGAGTTGGGCATGGCTTTGGGGTTGAGTGCACTTGAGTGGAGCTTGTTCTTTATAGCTTATCTACCATTTGATTTTTCTTCAGACTTTATGTTGCCATTGTTTGGGCATTAAACTTATGTACTTCTTTATTTTCCTTTCATGTTGGATATAAGTCATGTTGACTTATTATTGGATTATGTATTGACTTCCGCTATTATGATTTATGGATACTATGTGTTCTGATATGAAACCATATATTTGTGATATCTTTACCCTTGTCGGGTTGGGGTGTTACAGGAGAGACACCCGAGGATGACAACACAAACAAGATTTCCCCTGAATCTGTATCATCTGAACAAGAGCAACCAAAAGAGATTAGTCCAGAACCTGTAATCCGAGAAGAACCTTCTGATAAACTCAAACGATCAACACTACCTTTTCCACATAGGGTAAGGAAAGAGAAAGAAGATGCCTATCAAAAGAAGTTCCTGGAGAATCTCAAGCAGCTGCAGCTAAGCATACCATTTATGGAAGCCCTAGTGCAAATGCCAAAATATGCTAAATATCTGAAGAGCTTGCTTACAAACAAGTCTAAAATTGAAGAAGCCTGCACAGTAACAATGGGGGAAAGAAGCTCAGCGGCATTGCTCAACAAACTTCCGTCTAAAGAAAAAGATCCAGGGAGTTTCACTATTCCTTGTCAAATTAAAAATTTGCATATTGAAAATGCTTTAGCCGACCTAGGAGCTAGTATAAGCCTTATGCCCTCTGCTATGTATGAAAAATTAGGTCTTGGTGAACCAAAACCTACTAGGATGTGCTTAGAACTAGCTGATAGATCCATACAATACCCATTAGGAATAGCCGAAAATATATTAATAAAAGTTGATAAATTTGAATTACCTATCGACTTTGTTATCCTCGATATGCCTGAAAATTCTAGAACTCCTATAATATTAGGACGACCATTTTTAGCCACTGCTAGGGCCATAATTGATGTTTTTAATAAAAAGATAACTCTTACCATAGGAAAAGATGAGGTTGAGTTTAACATGGAACAATCTATGAGTAAAAATAATTCCGATGACGATGAATGCTACAATATCGATGTTTCTGATGACACGATTAATCAATTTACTCAGAAATTGTTAAAAAGTAATTTGCTTGATTCTTTTCTGCTTAAAAATTTAGAAAACAAAATTGCTATAGAAGATCAAGTTGATGAGAATACTATTGATAATAATTTAGCTGCTGACTCTGCTGTATGTAACGCCATACGGCGCATCGAAAATATCGATGCGGCGCATCTATTTGATGACAGCAACAATATAATTAAAGAACAAGTTTATTCCGCTAGTGCTACTGAAATTGATAATGTTAAACCTGTGCTTAAGGATCTCCCTTCTACTTTGGAGTATGCCTATCTAAATGGGAACGCTAATTCGCCCGTTATTATTGCATCTGATTTAACACCAAAAGAAAAAGAATCCCTTTTGCAGGTACTATATAAACGAAGAGGAGCATTAGCGTGGAGTATGTCTGATATTAAGGGAATTAGCCCGTCATTCTGTACATATAAAATACTCATGGAAGAAGAATTCAAACCAACCATCCAACCCCAAAGGCGTTTGAATCCAAAAGTCCAAGACGTGGTGAAAAATGAAATCGTAAAATTACTTGACTCCGGACTTATCTACCCAATTTCCGACAGCTCGTGGGTCAGTCCTATCCACGTTGTACCAAAAAAAGGAGGAATGACGGTAGTACTCAATGACGACAATGAGCTAATCCCTTCAAGAACTGTTACCGGATGGAGAGTTTGCATCGACTACCGCAAACTCAATGATGCTACGCGAAAAGATCACTTCCCTCTTTCATTTATTGATCAAATATTAGAAAGACTGTCAGGTCATGATTATTATTGTTTTTTAGATGGTTTTTCAGGTTTCTTCCAAATACCAATTGCCCCTGAGGATCAAGAGAAGACGACTTTCACCTGCCCTTATGGAACCTTCGCCTATAGGAGAATGCCGTTCGGACTATGCAACGCCCCTGCTACTTTCCAACGTTGTATGACGGCTATCTTCCATGATATGGTAGAATACTTTATGGAAGTCTTCATGGACGACTTCTCGGTGTTCGGTAACTCATTTAGTGATTGTCTCTTTAAACTTGATAAAATGCTTGCTAGGTGTGAAGAAACTAACCTTGTTCTTAATTGGGAAAAATGTCATTTTATGGTTAGAGAGGGAATTGTGTTAGGATATAAGATTTCTGGGAAAGGTATAGAAGTCGACAAAGCAAAAATTGATGTAATTGCCAAACTACCTTATCCCACTAATGTAAAAGGTGTTAGAAGTTTTTTAGGGCATGTTGGCTTTTATCGTAGGTTCATAAAGGATTTTTCAAAGATATCTAGGCCTATGACCCAATTATTGCTAAAAGATGCGAAGTTTGATTTTTCTGAAGATTGCAAAAAGGCATTTAACATACTTAAAGAAAAACTAACTTCTGCACCTATTATAATTTCACCGGATTGGAATCTGCCTTTTGAACTAATGTGTGATGCTAGTGATTATGCTGTTGGAGCTGTACTTGGCCAAAAGATAGATAAGAAATTTAAGCCAATTTATTATGCTAGCAAAACATTGAATAATGCCCAAGAACATTACACCACCACGGAAAAAGAAATTTTAGCAGTAGTTTTTGCATTCGATAAATTTAGATCATATCTTATATTGTCAAAAACTATGGTTTACACTGACCATTCTGCTTTGAAGTATTTGTTCAATAAACAGGATGCCAAGCCAAGACTTATTAGGTGGGTTTTATTGCTCCAAGGATTCGATATTGAAATTAAAGATAAAAAGGGTGCCGAGAATCTAGCTGCTGACCACTTATCTAGACTTGAAAACCCTGATATGGAGGTACTTGATGAAAGGGAAATCGCTGATGACTTTCCTGATGAACACCTTATGATGGTAAGAATTAAGAGCAATAATAATGAACCATGGTATGCCGATTATATAAACTTTATTGTTGCAAATGAAATTCCAAAAGGGCTAACATCCGAAGAGAAAAGAAGGTTTCTAACTCGCGCTAGCGAGTATGTTTGGGATGAACCTTATGCCTTTAAATTATGTCCAGACAATATTATACGAAGATGCGTAGATGGTGATGACATCCCAGCAATATTGGCACATTGCCATTCAGGGCCGACGGGGGGACATCACGGTGCAGTTATCACAAGAAGAAAAATCCTTGATGCGGGATTTTATTGGCCCACTATGTTGGATGATGCAAAAGATTATATAAAAGGATGTGATGCGTGTCAACGATCCGGGAATATAACATCAAGAAACGAAATGCCGCAAAACTATATCCATGTATGTGAAGTTTTTGACATATGGGGATTGGACTTCATGGGACCGTTTCCTGAATCTAAAGGTAATAAATATATTTTGGTTGCTGTTGATTACGTATCAAAATGGGTTGAAGCGCAAGCATTACCAACAAACGACAGCAAGGTAGTACTTAAATTTTTGCAAAGTTTGTTCTCTAGGTTTGGAATTCCTAAAGCATTGATTAGTGATAGGGGAACACACTTTTGTAATCACCATCTGGGAAGAGCCTTGCAAAAATATGGAGTATATCATAGGGTTTCCACCGCATACCATCCTCAATCCAATGGGCAAACTGAAGTAACCAATAGGGCTATAAAGCGAATTCTTGAAAAAACGACTGGATATAATCCGAAAGGGTGGTCTGAAAAGTTAAATGATGCTTTATGGGCATTTCGTACAGCCTATAAGACACCAACGGGATGCACTCCATTTCGTCTTGTATACGGAAAAGCATGCTACCTGCCGGTCGAAATTGAACAAAGTGCATATTGGGCTTTGACGAATTGTAATATGGATATGGAAGCTGCAACGAAGAACCGTTTCATGGAACTTAATGAACTCTATGAACTAAGAGATGAGGCCTACAAAAATACTAAGATCTACAAAGAAAGAACTAAAAGATGGCATGACTCGAGGTTACATGGGGATAAAACGTTTACTATTGGAGAGAAAGTGCTACTATTTAATTCCAGATTAAAGATGTATCCTGGTAAACTTAAATCAAGATGGACGGGTCCGTTCGTTGTCAAGAAAGTGTATCCATATGGGACTATTGAAATATGCGATAAAAATGGTTATATATTCAAAGTAAACGGGCAACGAGTCAAGAAATACTTTGATAATAAAATTGAGGATTCTGAAAACGAGGTGGTGGAGTTTGGACCTGAAGTATTGGAATGAAGAGCTGAACGTGAGTCTAACTTGAAGACTCTGGAATAAAGACAAGTGCTGACCGGGAGACAACCCGGAGAAAATTTTTAATATTCTGTTCTGTGTCAAGTCAGTCAGGCCCGCAGAGGATACGGCGCATCTCAATCCTGAGATGCGACGCATCTCCTGCACTGGTCATATCTTACTTTATTTTTCTGCATTTTTACTTTTGACTTTAAAACTTTTTGTCAGTTTATTTTAATGCGGCGCATCCCTGGTTAAGGATGCGACGCATCTTCTATTATGATTCGTAATTATTCCAGGCTCGATACGGCGTATCTTCTTCCATAAGATACGGCGCATCGACTAACCTGATGATTTTCAATTTTATTTTTTTACATTTTATTTTTGCTAACTACTAATGTATTATGCAAGTTTGAACCTTTCTTAACTTAGGTGTGTTAAAGCCTTGGTGGTATTATAGATTCCTGCATTTCCTGTGGATACATCAATTATGAAGCTTAAACGTTCTCATCCACAAGAAAGATGATTTTTGCTCTTATACTAATGGAGGATCATACCGAGCAAATCTCAGGGGAGTTTTTCTGTTCTAATTCTTTTATTTTCCAGTTTTTAACATTTGATACAAACAACGAGGACGTTGTTTAACTTAAGTGGGGGGGATTGGAGAATTAGAACACTTACTTGTCCTAAACTTTTTCAAAATATGCTTAAAATGTGCTTAATAAATCAAAATTTAAATTTTTTAGCATGTTTTTGTTTAAAGTCTAAGTTGCATAGCTGCACACATGACGTTATTTTCAAAAATTGTGATTTTTCAAAATTCACAACTCTATGAGTGTGCCGGTGACTTGTAAACTTTAGAACTTGGCTTGTATACTATTCGAGACCACCATAATAAGTATTATTTTATATAATTGGAATGACTTATCTAAATTGGTAAAATTCTAGGATTACACCCAAATAGCCTTTTATGTTATATGTTATTAGCTAACTACACTGGTTAGTTAACCCTCGTATAAACCCTTTTGTTATTCTCACTTTTAGAGTAAGATACCCCTAGAAAAACACTCAAAGCCATTCCTTTCGTTTCTTACACCTTTGTTATAATGTTTCGTTACACCCTTACACCTTAGCTTACCCTGTAGATTAAAATCCGTGGTTGGTTAATTGCTTTAGGCAAAGTGTGTTTCCTTACATTACCTGTGTTCGCGTGCGTAATTCATTATCTTTGGTTAGGTCGGGAAATTGCACAATGCAATTGGAGTGAAAGTAAATATTGTATATCTTTGAGTTTATTTTTCGTGTGTTTACTACTTTCACTATTACCGTTATTTCTGAAGTTATGAAAAGTATGGAAAAGTTATCCAGAGTTATCATTATAGTGATGTGGTGAAATTTTACACATCTATGTTTATGTTTCAAATAAAGTTTAAAAAAAAAAAAAAAAAAAAAAAAAAAAAAAAAAATCGAAAAAATAAGAAAAGAAAAAGAAAAAGGAAAAGTTGGAAGTTTGTTTTAACCAACTTATGTAAAGTTTTGTATTAAGTGGTCGATATCACCACTAGTTGTTGTATATTATATCTATGGATTGAATGGGAGTTGAACGTTACGGGAACGCCAACTAAAGGTTTATTCTTTGATTGAGATCTTGTTGAGTATAATTCGTGTCTACCTAAAGCGTGTGTTTCAAGTGTTAAAGCGTGAGTTATTCTATGATATGAGTCTTATTCATGGGATGGTTGGGATAATGATTAACCACACTTAGGATTTTAATTTATCTGTTTTGTTTATTTTTCATTTTACACCAATTTGTATCCCAAATATTATCCATACCCTATATTATTCTTTATCCAAACCTTTGATTTATTGAGATTATGGATTTGAGCAATCTTAAGTATCGTAGTCGTGGATTCGGCTATGTATTTATGATTTTGTCGCCCTTTTTGATATTATATTATTGGTGAAGATTACTTGGTCCTATCTTTAGCCTATTCGAGTTAAGGATTTGAGCAATTGCGAGTATCGTGTTCGTGGATTCGATCATGTATTTGTGATTTTGTCGCCTTTTCTGGAATTTGAGATCGATAGAGATTAAGGAGAATGATTAACCCTTAAACCTCAAAACCCTTTTTTACCGCTTTAGACTTGTTATTCCTTGGCTTTAGTGGGGGAGATGTGTATACTTGCCAAGCTTGTGATAGAATATTCGTCACGACTGGACAGTTAAACGATTAGATTTGCTTTTATCAAATTATTTTATTTTACTTCTAATTCGTTAAGTGTTTGGTTGTGTGATTATGACAAAAATGAATACATGCTTAAATATAAAAATAAATCCTAATATCTTTTAGGATACATTTTCATAAGATTAATTCTAAGGTTTACTTGGGGACAAGTAAAGTTCAAGTGGGGGGATATTTGATGAACTCAAATAAGTACATTTTATTATCATCATTTATCCTATTTATTTGACTTGTTTTATTATATTATCTGTGAGAATTGATACGTTAATGTTTACTTTTGTAATTCTCAGGTAAAAACGAGTATTATGTGAAACTTGGAGATTTTGGACTAATTATGGAGCAAAACAAGCATGAAGTTAAGAGTCTACTGAAATGTACAAGATCAAGACATTCTGCTCCTGATACGCCGCATTATACTTATTACATACGGCGCATCACTATCAAGATTTCACAAGATACGATCCAAGATATAAGAGGACATGCGCCGCATCTGAGAATGGAGTTACGCCGCATCTTCTGGCGGTGTACGAATATTCTTGAATATATTAATCTTGGACCCCACGCGAAGTTAAGTCAATGTGCCGCATCTACTTATTAGATGCGCCGCATCTAGTCCTCAGACAGAAACTATAAATACCCCAAGACCAGACGAAATTCGGTGTTGGACATTTAGCTAAGGACGAAACAGAAGAAACCCTAGGACGAATTCAGTCGAAGTAGCAGCACAAGACACACCTTGAACGAAGATACAAGAGCTGTAAGAAGGTCCTGCATGTATTCAATTCATTAAGTAGTTTTGTTTTATTGTATTACTAAACTTTAATTCATCAGGATTGGTGGCTTGTGTAATGTGACAACGGAAAGGTTGCACTCCCTTAAAACTGCTTTCCCAGTAATTAAAGTTTATATGTTGATGTCTTTAGTGACTTTTATTAGTGCATTGATAACCTCTGTGTCTAGCTGAGCGTTGATCGGGTCGCCATGCCTCTGCCCTCGCCTATTTATTAGATCGCCTATGCATTCTATCGTCTGTAGAAAAGTAGGAAGAAAGATAAATAGGATAGTCATAAGTAATCATTAAGGGTTTACTCGCCGATAAGATTAGAACCAACGAGAAAGGACTTAATCTCGGTGCGTTGCATCGAACTATACACTTCATATAAAACTAGCAATAAAACAAGTGACAAGCTACTTAACTATCAGGACAGGCCTTCTTATTGTCTCGAGTATTTATCTATGTACGTGTGTGCTATTCGCTGATTCGTGCCTATTAGTTAGTTTATTATTTAATTGCAACCAAATCGTGCCAGTCTCTCAGGCTGAAACCCCCTTGCGTTAGATTAGGTTGTATAGCTAACTTAAGATATTAAAATACTGATTAGGATAACTAGATAATACGTTCCACTCTTAGTGATCGACACTCTACTTACCATTATATTCATACTGACCGGGTACACTTCTCGTTAAAGTGTGTGTGCTATTGATAAGTCGGCTAAATATAAAATTAAAACATGAATACTGCTAAAACCACAACGACATATCGTGGGTATAAATTAGAGCATATGCACACACGCATCAACGCTGCTATAGCTATGAGAATCCTAATAGCCCTAATGTCTGCTACAGGAGAAAAGGTCTCCTCGTAGTCAACCCCTTAGGTTTAAGTAAAGCCTTTAGGTACCAGACGAGCCTTACAGGTGTGTAGATTGCCATCCATGTCAGTTTTCTTCTAGAAGGGACACTTACTCCCAACGACTTTAGCAATGGGAGGAAGGTCTACTTCAATCCAGACTTCGTTATCTCTCATTGTTAGCAATTATTTTATTAATTGTGAACTGATGGTCATTTGCTAAATGGATACTAAGTGTCAAATGTATTAAATAGTTTAGAAAGTGGGCTAGTGGTATTAGATATGTGTGTAAGTTAAATGTATAAGGGTAATACTTACACTAGCCCACACCAAGCCCAAATCAAAGCCCACCAAAGCCCTTGGTGATGGCTGTGTCGATATATAAACACACACACTCTCTCATTCTATCTAAGTGTCTAAGTCTTGTGTGTGCCTCATAGTTCATTGTAAAGAGAGTGTGTGTGTGTTCCCATAGTGTCTTTGTATTATTCCTTCTTCAAGTGATAATCATTCGACCAAAAGTTATAACATACGATCCACATACATCTCTTCTTGTTCTATACATCGATCTAGTGAGTGTCATCATATTGTGTCGTGTGTTTGTGTGATAAAGAAAGGAAGTAGATCATTACAAGT
The DNA here is from genome assembly GCA_021014915.2 of Artemisia tridentata subsp. tridentata. NCBI lineage: Eukaryota > Viridiplantae > Streptophyta > Magnoliopsida > Asterales > Asteraceae > Artemisia > Artemisia tridentata. The sequence continues at coordinate 503,327,527 of CP139508.1, forward strand.
GGTATCAACGAGCAAGGCTTCAAGGTAGGAGATAATTTGTGTTTGATCATCAAGACTAAAACACCCACTGTTATTTTTCTTTAAGTAGAAAAGTTACATTTTGTGTTTTTTATCTTCGAATCAAACGCAAAATCAAGATCAAAGGTTGTGTTTGTTAGTGCTTAATCGACTTGGTTTGTGAAGGTGTAAGTGCTACTCACTCGAATCTAGTATTTCAAGGTTTAATTCTTGTGGTGTTCTAAGTTTTAGATCTACACAAATCCAAGAAAGGTGTATACGATTTGTTTTTAGATATTTGATTTTTTTGTGATGCGTATAATCTTTGTTCTTGAATTATTGATTTGAGTTGACAATAGTTGGTAAGAGTTGGTAAGTTAGTGAAAGTTGGCAGTGAAAAAGTCTTACATGCATGGGCATAGCATGGGCAAGTAACTAAAGGACAAGGAGTAGTTGAGCTGCCATCTGTTGCAATTCAAAGGAAGCAGCGTGTTATCGCAATTCACTTCTGATATCGCAATCTTGTAAAGATTGCGATAGGTATCGAAATTGCAAACTTTGAGTTTTATCGCAATTCAACTACGTGGACTTATCGCAATTCAAAAGCTGTGGTTTATCGCAATTCAAGTCTGAGGCTTTTATCGCAATTCAAGTCTGACTTTATCGCAATTCAGAAACGTGTGTTGTCCGAGATCTTTTATCGCAAACCGTTATCGGACAACAAAGCCAATTCAGATATCGGACAGAACTAGAATTGCAGATTGACAGATTCAGTCTTTGTCTTATCCAACAGCTTTTGGGAAGTTTCAGAATTGACAGTTTTTGCCCTCGCACTTGTGTGAAACGATTTTCAAGTTAAATAACTTTTAAGGATTTGATTCGAACGTAATTTCGTCAACACCAAAAGTGAACTCGGTATTTTCGCGCTTGGATAAGTGTGTAAAATACTTCAACAAAATGGATATCTACCCTCTTGTATAAGAGTGTTAGATTTTTATATAAATTACCAATTTATATAAATTAGATATATTTCTATCTAAACTGACATTTTGCCATAATTTGTATAAATTTTGGTCAAATTGAAATTTCTATAGAAATTGTCGTTTTATCTAAATTGTAATTTACATAACTTTTGTCGAAATTGTAAACTTTTGACTTTGTCTTAATAATACTCTAATCAAATTTCGTAACTTTATTTAATTTGTTTTGTTTACAACTTCAACGATCATCAACAACAAACCAAGGCTTCACAACAACAACTAAGTGTAACCTTCAACAACAACATCTCCTATTTTGTTGAAACGATCCTTAATCCACTTTATCATACAAAATTTCAAAGATGACTACACAACAAGACATTCATGCCGCCGGTGCAGAAAACCGACCTCCAATGTTAGAAAAAGGTGGTTATCTTCCATGGACGAGTCGTTTGCTAAGATATATGAGAACCAAGCCTCAACGTCAAGTTAGACTCTTGAGTAAATCCATTGAGAAAGGTCCATTCAACCCTCGTCAGAGTCTAGTAACAGCTGGAAATCTAGATGCAACACCTCCCGTCGAAGCAACCTTCCGGGTACAAGAAGAATCGGAATATACGCCAGAAGATTGGAAGCAAATTGAAGCGGATGACTTGGAAATGCACTTAATCAAACTCGATTTACCACAACATATATTCTGTGCTGTAGGCAGTTGTGAAATTGCCTATGATATGTGGGAACAAGTTAGACGACTCTGTCATGGCACCGAAATTGGTAAACAAGACATAGAAAACATGCTTATAACTGAATGGGAAAAGTTCACATCCACTCCAGCTGAACCGATTGAATCTTACTACACACGATTTTGTACTCTAATGAATGAGTTGATCAGAAACAAGTTGGCACCTGCTCAAATTGTTCAAAACATCAAGTTCATCAACAACCTTCCAGAGGAATGGGGACGATATGTCACTATTGTCAACCAAACAAAGAACCTTCACGAGGTGAACTATGATCAGCTCTATGACTTTCTAAAACAAAACCAAGAAGAGGCAAATGAAGTAAGAAAAGAGAAGCTAGCAAAACAACATGATCCTCTTGCACTCATTGTCCAAACACCTACACCTGCAACAGTAAATACACAACCATCTTCATCTTCATCCTAACACTTCATGCAACAACAATACAATCCACAAATACCATTCTACCCACAACAACAACATGTAATCCCCAATAACAATACCCACAACACCCAGATCATGATGATCAGGATGAGTCAACTGCTGCTTTGACTCAAGATTTTGCTTACCTAACAAAAGCATTCCAAGGACGCTACTCCACACCTACCAACAACAACCAAAGAATCTCATCGAACACTCGCAACAAGCAAATTGCACAACCGAATTTCAACATGGGACAACAAGGATAGATGGTTGGAGGATATGGAAATCAGCAGGGATATGCTCCAAGATATCAGATGTGTAATCAGAATGCAGGGCAGTATGTTGGTAATCAGATGGGTCAGTATGCAGGGAATCAGATAGGTACAGCTGTTGGTAATCAAAGGGGGTCAGAATGCTAGGAATCAGTTTGGGAATGTTGCTGCTCAGGGAGCTGGGAATATGAATCAGGGTAATTTGATGAAGTGCTTCAACTGTCAGGGTATCGGACATATGGCTAGGAACTGTCCCGACAAGCCAAAAAAAAGGGATCCAGCTTATCTGCAGAAAGCATTAATGTTGGCAAACAAGGAAACGGCTGGGTTACAGTTGAGTGCTGAAGAGAATGACTTCATGGCACTTATGGATGATGCAGAATATCTTGAGGACATCGATGCAAACTGCATTTTTATGGCAAATCTCCAGGAGGCTAAGTATGACACGGATTCTGAAGCACCTCCTGCTTTTGACACCAATGCGGTTTCTGAGGTACAACCATATGCTACATGTCACAATAATGAAATGTTTGATATGTTACCTCAAAATGAACAGCATCCTCCGACTCCTAATCTCACTTACGATACATACATAGACGAACCAAGTTGTAGCAATACTAATTTGGTAACTCCAGATATGGATTCTAATGGAGACTTCGAGTCACAGCATACTGAGAATGCTGAGGAAACATGTGCTTTGTTTGAATCATTATTGCAAAATTGTAGTATTGAAATAGAAAAGGTCAAAAAGATCAATCGCGATGTTAAGGCCGCGAATGAAAAATTGACCACTGAGCTTGAGAGTTATAAGGATAATGCAAGAGCTTATGATTTTAATAACAAACGACAGTCAGAACTTGAAGTTAGTTTAAGAACTTATGAGTTAAGAGAAAAGAATTTGCAAATCAAATTTGACACCTTAGATGTTAATTTGAATGTGCAAATCAAATCTCTAAACAAGGAAATTTCTAAATTAACCAACCAGCTTTCAAAACAAAAATCAACTTATTCTAATCTTGAAAAAGAAAAGAAAGAGTTGAATGAAAGGTTTTCAAAACGAGAAAAGGATCTTCTTAATGAGATCACTGACAAAAAGGAAACCATTGCAAAGTTGGAAGATTTGCTTGTAAAAACGGGTCATTCTACACAAACAATTAATTTGTTAATTAACGATCCAAACCTGATTTTACATACGATAAAAAAAATGTCTATCGGTTGTGACAACCGTTATTATCTCAAGAAAGCTCAGAAAGAACAGAATGTGCTATATAATGGTAGTGTGCTAAATGCTTCACATGATCCTCCCGAGGTTCATGATTCTGATGAAACGATTGAGCTTTCCAAAGAAAGTAGAATTAAAATGAAACAAATGAACCGAGAATTTCAACCAATTGACTATAACAAGCTTAATACAGATTCTGGCATTCATCCGGTTCAAAAAGAGTCACCAATGTTTTTCAAAAGACCAGTGGCTGTCGCAAAACGCATAGTTGTCTCAAAACATCTGTCTAACATCGAACAAATGGCATCTAAAAACACTTGTGACACAAGTGCAGCTAGACTATATTTGGTTGATCTTAAACAGAGAATTGAAACACTTCAACGTATTGTGGCATCCAAAACAAACAGTCAACAGCTAGAATGGTTTTCAAGTATTAATACTGAACTGAAAAAGATTTTTGAAAAGGACATTAATCCACATATTGCTACAATCTATGCGGTTGTTCAAAATGTGGAACATAATCTTTTGAAAGAATCAGCAGAATTCGTTAAGGACCACAAATCCTTAGTGAAGGAAGCTAATGAATACTTGGAACGCATAAAGGTTTTGGAACAACATAATGACATACTCTCTGAAATAGCTCTATCAACTGAAATTATGTCTATTATTTATCAAACATATTATGTTGAGGATGATGAAAGACTTCGGGCTGAGACTTCTGAAATTGTTATAAAATATGAAAAGGCACTTGCCAAGATTGAAAAACAAAATGTCACATATTTTAAACAACTTGATCACAAAAAGGAAGAATGCAAGTATGAAAAATTGTCGTATGAGCGTTCCTACCACAACATGCAAAAACTAATTGATCTTTTGAAATCTCAGCTTGAAAGTCAAAAAGGGAAGGGTGAGGAAACTACGGGTATAGCACCATCAACCCCCTTGCCTAATGAGAAACAAAAATAGAAAGCTGTTGTCCAAACATCGAATGTCATAGCGCCTGGCCTTTATAGGATTAGTCCCACTACTGCATCTGCCTCTACATCCAAAACATATAGGGTGATAGACAATAGTAAAAAGGATAATCCAAACGAGTTTAGGAATGCTACAACAACATCTCAGGACAACAACACAAATTCTAATGAGTGTGCCTTACCTTCTACAGGATTAGAAAGCACCTCTAGGAGCAGACGAAAGTCTAGGAGCAATAACAAGAACACTAGAGTCTCGCCTGTTTCTAAGAATGCAAACAAGGAAGTAGAATAACACCCTAGGAATTTAAAGCTTTCAAATAAGAAACATATGTCATCTGGATGTAATATTAAGACTAGTGTTTTGAATGCATGTAATGACTCTGCTTGCTTAATGTAAAAGAAATCTTTGTCTAAAAATGCTTGTGATGATATTGTTTCTGATACTGTGAATGATATGCCTGACAGAAAAAAGTTCCTTTAGTAACTAAGGCTAAGTCTAGATATATTCGAAGACTTATTGCAAAAGCTAGGAAAACCTCGAGTAGCCTATTGCCTAAGGATCACCTTAAGTTTTGTGCATGGAGACCTATAGGTAGAATGTTTACACTTAAGAAAGACAAATTAGAAGTAGTTCCCAATGCAACAACGGAAACCATCTCTAAGTATGATTCACCTGTTACATCTAACCCCCTGGAACCAAATGTTAAACGGTTTCCATATACAAAATCATCTGTTCTTCGTAGGTCATTGAAATCTGTCTTTGGATCGTCGACTCGGGTTGCTCCAAGCACATGACCGGGAATCTGAAGCTGCTGATCAACATTGTATGGCAGTTCATGGGGACTGTACGGTTTGGAAATGACAATGTTGCAGATATTCTGGGTTATAGAGATCTTCGGTTTGGAAATTACTTGATCACTCGGGTTTACTATGTCGAAGGGTTGGGACACAATCTGTTTTCAGTTGGGCAGTTTTGTGATGCTGATTTAGAGGTTGCATTTAGGAGAAACACTTGCTACGTTAGGAATTTGGTTGGAAATGATCTCTTAATTGGGAATCGTGGCACCAATCTTTATGCTATTGACATAAACCAAATGGCCTCTTCATCACCAATTTATCTCATGACTAGGGCAAGCGAAACAAAGTCTTGGTTGTGGCATAGACGTTTGTCCCATCTTAACTTTGACACCATAAACAAACTTGCCAAAGACAACATCGTCAATGGTCTCCCAAAGTTCAAATACACCAAAGAACACTTATGTCCATCCTGTGAGCAAGGAAAGAGCAAAAGAGCAACATATAAACCTAAACCCGTACCTAGTTCGGTTGATAGGTTACATTTGTTGCATATGGACTTATGTGGCCCAATGAGAGTTCAAAGCATAAATGGGAAGAAGTATATTCTTGTAATTGTTGATGACTATTCAAGATATACATGGGGAAAGTTTCTATCGAAAGACAAAATACGGCACACTGATACCTTTTGAAGCATTACAAGTTCTAAAATTCAAAACCCAGTAAGGATAGTAGATGATAAGGCAAGGATCACCTCAGGGTGTCTTGGTTGGATTATCCCAACATCAGTGTAGAATCGACAGCAGAATGGGTATCGGAAAGAAAAATCGCTTGATGAAGTGTTGGAGCAATTAGGGTGATGTGGTATGCAATCTATTAACTAAAAACCGATCTAGTTATCAAAGATTCAATAAAACCGGTAAACAAACAAAAAAAACCGGATATACTATCCTGATTGGCGTTTTCAATCCAACGAATACCGAAAGATTTAAATTGAAAGAATGAATAACTTAATTTATTAAAAGTCAGGGCCATTCATGTGTAAAATAAACAAAATAAAAGACAATGGGGATGAATGTGAAGTTTGATGAAACTAATTTTAAACTTAAATCGGATTAACTCGAATGACTCCGGACATATATTCGGATCGCACCTCAAGGACTATAATTCTGAAAACCTAAAAAAACTGAATAATTCGGGTTATTAAGAAACTAATGTGCGCTCACAATGTCTCATATTCCCTGCACCTAATCACAAACCACCAACCACAACCAATAATTTCATTCACACTTCGAACTGACCACCATCTTAGTACATCAACACACCCACAACCAATTTGAAATTTCTAAATTTATACAGAACAAAATAATGCGTCTAACAAAAACCACGAAAAACTGTTAACGAATTACTGAATCTTCCAGATAATGAACTTAATCAAAACCAGTCCAAGGACCCTTCATACAATAGAGACAAAAACACCATAAACTACTTGAACCCCAAGCCAATTCAGCGAAAAACAACTAAACGAGGAACAATATTATCTCTCATCATCAAAAATAAGAAACACAAGAATGCAAATAAGCCGGATACAAGCAGAAAAAATTTCACTATCAACATACACCATATCCAAACCAAATCTAAAATTCCATGACAAGTGTAAGGCAAAACTAAAAATAAAATATGACTGTCATTTCGCAACTAAACTCGCCTACAAGGAACAACAGAAGAAGGGAAAGATTTGAAGATCCACCATTGCAAGGCTTAAGCAAAGATTTACTAAAACCTTAAGACATCACAATTATCAATGACATAAGCAGATTTCTGAACTCAACACTAAAAAGAAACTTAAACCTACACAAGCACAAACTAAAATGTGTGGTACAAATACCAAAATCTCGAAGCATAACAGAAACATTAGTAAGCCCCAAATCGAAGCTGAGTAGAGAATACACTTATCCACTTTTTTTTCTTAAATTACTAACAACTTAAAATGGCAGAATCGAAGCGACAATAACAACAACAACTTAAAAAATAGCAGAATCGAAGCAACAAGCTAGATAATAAAACTCGACTTAAATAAAAAGTAAAAATTAAAACCGAATTTAAATTACATTAAAAAGAGAAATACAAAGTACCTTAAAAACTAGCTAAATAAAACCTAGTTACCATAGTAACCTTACTACTCTATTTATACTACTAAGAAATAAAATACTCCGGTCTCCTCTTGTGCTTCTCCCGTGAGAGTAATCCTTTGATAACTTCGATTTGTGCTTTCTTTGACTCTTTCCCAGCCGTAGGATTAAAAAGAAATGATCTTGGCCCTTTATTTTTGTCTTGGCGCCATTAAATCCCACGGATTGATGACATGGAGGTGAAACCCGTGAGTGGGGAGGTATAAGGGAAGGGTTTTGGTGTTGGGGAGAAGAGAAGTGGGTGAAACGGTGAAAGTTTTGGGGAGAGAAGTGGATAGTGATGGTTGTGTTGGCTGCTTGTGTTTTGGCGGGATAGGGAAGAGGACAAGGGAGTAAGCGAAGTAGGGATTTAGGGTTAGGATTTTGGGGTTGATTGGGATTTTTGACCAAGCAATTGGGGATTTGACCCCTTTTGTATTGACCGGCTTTAGCTAATATTGAGATTGGGTGTGGGTCGGGTTACGGTAGTTAAGTTGTAGTGGGCTGGTTATTGTTAAGTGAATTGGGCTTTGGTTTTAGTAGGATAGATGGGTTGGGTAGTTTAGGTGTTGGGTTGGCTGTGGGGTTGTAAGGGTTAAAGTGTGGTATGGGTTTAATTGTTTTTGTGGATCCGGTTATTTGTAGGATTAGGATAGATTTAGGATACAAGGGAATTAATCACAAGGACCATTCTTGCAATTCCTGAATTTTTGAGGACCCATCTTGCACATCTTCCAAAATACATAAAGGGTGAATCTTGCCATGTTTCCATAATCCAAGAACCAAAATTTCACTTTTCTATCTTTTAAAATTCCCAGGGATTATTTTTGACAGATTTCAAATTTGAGGGACCAAAGATGTAACTTACTCAAACTTTTCACCAAAGGAATAAATATGATAAATTATGATTAAAAAGGACCTTTGGTGATTTTTCTGACAAAACAAATGCTTAGGGACTAGTTTTGACAAGTTTTGAAACTTGAGGGACTGAAACTGCCAATTTTGCAAACTTTGTTCGTTTTTTCAACTGTTTTTAAACATTTTGCATTAAAACACATAAAACACAATCCCTGGGATATTTTCAGTATTTTGATGTATTTCTGAGTGTTTTTGAATGTTTTGGCAGCTCAGATTAGGTAAAAATGATGAGTATTTACACACTCATCAATCCCCCACACTAAACTATTGCTAGTCCCTAGCAATCTTTTATGAAGTTTTAATGGATTTTTCTCTTTACCAGATATCCATCATTTCTGGAGTAGCCAATTGTTTTAGTTCAAGTAAGAGCCTTGGGACAATGATAACCAAATGATTTTGAGCAAACCATCAGCTGTCAACGGTTTTGATTTGTCTTTACCAGAAGCCGTTTGCTTCTGGACTAGCCAACTCTTAGATAAATTATCAATATTATCTTTGGTGAGCTGATTACCAATTATGGTTTTTTCCACTGCCTTTACCACAAGCCATAATCTTGCGGGCTAGCCACTCTTCATCTTTTTAGGATATGGTGAGTCGAAAACCATACAATTTTCGGCAAATTGCAAGCCATCAACGGATTTGAGACATCTTTACCAAGAGCCGTTTGCTCTTGGATTAGCCAATCCTTTTTGTGGGTTAGACATGGCGGACTGATAACCGTTTTATTTCGTTCTAAGTGAGAAAAAAAAATTTTAAAATTTTGGCTAAAATGGGTGTGCTAGATGGTACATTTGATTAAATTCGCTAGAATTCCCCCCCACACTTAGAACTGAATATTGCCCTCAATATTCAAAGTACCGGTTGTTAAACCAACACTTAGAACGTGAAAGGGAAATATGAATAGCCATTTTATTTATAATACACATTTTTTTTTTTTTTTTTTTTTTTTTTTTTTTTTTTTTTTTTTTTTTTTTTTTTTTTGAAAAATTTTCATATATACAACATGTGGGGCATCTCCCCCACACTTAGGTGGTAGAAAATAGAAAGAAGTCAGAAATATGGGTGAAAACCCATATGGTGCTTGAGTTTTTGATCACCGAGTCACTAGCTTGACTCGACCCCGAATTGAGTTGATTTCTCCCGAACAATCAGGTTTGTCACGCAAGCTAACCGCTTGTGAACGGGCCCAAATGTAACAAAGGGTTCCTGAACAGCCCGGGAAAAAATCAATTAAAAAGTCGACGGGGAAGTGAGTGGAAGAGACCATCTCCCCCACACTTAGTGGTAGAAAAGAGAAAGAAAACAGAGACACGGGTGAGACCCCATGTTTTGCTAATGTTTTTGATAACCGAGTCACTAGCTTGACTCGACCCCGAATTCATTGGTCCATGGGGAAAGTTTGGAGATCCGGGACAACCATGGATGGTATGTCCCCTCCAAAATAATGCTTCAACCTATGACCGTTCACCTTGAAGTTTGGTCCGTCATTTTGAGATAACTCGACAGTACCATAAGGAAAAACTTTGGCAATGGTGAATGGTCCAGTCCAACGGGTTTTGAGCTTACCCGAGAATATTTTTAATCTAGAATTGAAAAGAAGGACTCGGTCACCAACGTTAAAAACGCGGTTCTTGATTTTGGAGTCATGGATCTTCTTTGTCTTTTCTTTGTAGATCAAAGAATTCTCGTAGGCTTGATCACGAAGTTCATTTAATTCATTTAGTTGAACTTTGCGGTGATCACCCGCGGACTTTAGGTCGAAGTTTGCATGCTTCAAGGCCCAATAGGCTTTGTGCTCGAGCTCGATCGGTAGATGGCACGCCTTTCCGTACACAAGTTTGTAAGGAGTACACCCGATGGGTGTTTTGTAAGCTGTACGGAAGGCCCAAAGTGCATCATCTAGTTTATCCGACCAAGACGCACGGTTTTCACCTACGGTCCTTTCCAAAATTCTTTTTAAACCACGGTTTGAAACTTCCACTTGTCCACTTGTTTGCGGGTGATATGCGGTAGAAAGACGGTGAGTGATACCGTACTTAAGCATGACTTTTGCAAATTGATCATTGCAAAAGTGCGTACCACGATCACTAATGATAGCACGTGGAGTTCCAAACCGAGCAAAGAGAGTTTTCAAAAATTTGCACACTACTCGGGCGTCGTTAGTGGGGAGTGCTTTCGCTTCAACCCATTTAGACAAATAATCGACGGCCACGAGTATATACTTGTTCCCTCGTGAAGACGGGAACGGGCCCATAAAGTCAATGCCCCAAACGTCAAAGATTTCACAAACTTGAATGACGGTTTGTGGCATTTCATCTTTTTGAGAAATCTTCCCGTGACGTTGACAAGAGTCGCAAGATTTGACCAAGTCATGGGCATCACGGTAGATTGTGGGCCAAAAGAAACCGGAATCAAATACTTTCTTGGCGGTGTAGTTGGCACCATGATGTCCCCCCGTGGGTCCATTGTGCCAAGCCTTAAGAATTTCAACGGCCTCTTGGCCGTGAACACACCGCCGGATGACTTGATCCGCACACACTTTAAACAAGTAGGGATCGTCCCAAAAGTAATGCTTCACATCTTTGAAGAATTTGTTCTTTTGTTGGGACGACATCCCTTTCACAACAAAGTTTCCAGCATGGTAGTTTGCAAAATCGGCAAACCATGGGGTACTAGAATCACCACGAAAAGATACCACGTTAAGTGTCTCGAGAGGAAATGTTTCATTTATTTCCTTTTTCTCGAGCACACTTTGATGAGGATTCTCTAATCGGGACAAATGATCAGCAGCAAGGTTTTCGGCTCCTTTTTTATCACGGATGGTGATATCAAATTCTTGTAGGAGGAGAACCCAACGGAGCAATCTCGCTTTGCATCTTGTTTTGCAAAGAGATATTTGAGAGCCGAGTGATCCATATACACTAAAGCTTTTAGACAAGATTAAGTATGGTCGAAACTTTTCGAAAGCATATACCACGGCTAATAATTCTTTTTCCGTCGTGGTGTAATGTGTTTGAGCTTCGGTCATAGTTTTGCTAGCATAGTGTATAGGCTGAAAATGTTTTGCTTTTTCGTTGCCCCAAGACCGCACCTATGGCAAAATCACTTGCATCACACATAAGTTCAAAAGGTAGGTCCCAATCGGGGGCAACTAAGATCGGTGCTTCAGTAAGCTTTTTCTTTAGAGTTTGAAAAGCTTCAATGCACTCTTGTGAGAAAATGAACGGAGTTTCCTTTTCAAGGAGACGGGTCATCGGCCGGGCGATTTTCGAAAAATCTTGGATGAATCTACGATAGAAACCGGCGTGACCAAGGAAACTCCGAATACCCTTGACGGTAGTGGGATGAGGTAGCTTAGCGATAACATCAACTTTAGCCTTATCGACCTCAATCCCACTCTTAGAAATCTTATGGCCGAGGACAATGCCCTCTTTGACCATGAAATGACTTTTCTCCCAATTTAGACAAAGATTAGCGTCTTCACAACGTTGAAGCATTTTGTCCAAATGGGAAAGACATGTGGTGAAAGAATCCCCAAAGACCGAGAAATCATCCATAAAGACCTCCATAGTTTTCTCGACCATGTCGTGAAAAATGGCCAACATACACCTTTGGAACGTGCCCGGAGCATTACATAAGCCAAAAGGCATGCGTCGGTAGGCAAACGTTCCATAAGGGCAAGTGAAAGTGGTCTTTTCTTGATCTTGCGGGTCAATGGGAATTTGGAAGTAACCCGAGAAACCGTCGAGAAAACAATAGTACTCGTTTCCCGCAAGTCTTTCGAGCATTTGGTCCATGAATGGAAGAGGGAAGTGGTCTTTACGGGTGGCGTCATTTAACTTTCGGTAGTCAATGCATACACGCCATCCCGTCACCAATCGAGTTGGAATCAACTCGTTCTCATCATTTGTAACAACGGTAATGCCACCTTTTTTAGGCACGCAATGAACGGGGCTCACCCAAGGACTATCCGAGATAGGGTAAATCAAGCCGGCATCAAGGAGTTTAAGAACTTCCTTTTTGATAACCTCGTGAATTTTTGGATTAACCCTTCTTTGATGTTGAACCGCTGGTTTAAAGTCATCTTCCATTAAAATCTTGTGTGTACAAAATTCCGGGTTAACACCCTTAATGTCGGAAAGTTTCCAAGCGATGGCTCGCTTGTGTGACTTTAAAACCTTTATGAGAGCGGTTTTCTCCTCATCATTTAAATTTTTAGCAATTATGACGGGTAATTTATCGGTACCCTCCAAAAATGCATATTCGAGATGAGGCGGTAAGTCCTTAAGTTCGACCTCCGGTGGATCAATAGGATTCTCACTAGATGTGATTTCCTCATTATGAAGTTCTTTTGGAGGGAGAGATGATGGATCTTCATTAAGTAACTTCTCAATTAGACGAAGGTCTCCCTCCATGTCAAACACACCTTCATCCATTTCCGATTGAGTTACATCACAAGCTAAACAAGCTTCAATCTCCTCCAAAATGAAGTCACTTCCCTCAAATGGAGTGAGAGAAGGGAAGAGAGAGCATTGGTATGGTCCGAAGAAGTGGGATTGCCACTTAGCACTTCATGAAAATATTCCTCGCATGTAGTATCAATGATATCAATTTGGTTAATTGACTCGCTATCATGCTTGAAAGGATATTTTGAAGTACTCTCAATATTTAAGACCAATTTTTTCATCACCGACTCTAAGAGTCATTTCACCTTCGTAGACGTCGATTAATGCACGAGCCGTTTTCAAGAATGGTCTTCCCAAAATAAGGGGGACACGGGGATCGGCATCAAAATCGACTACTACGAAGTCAGCAGGAAAATGGAACTTGCCAACCTTCACGAAGACATCTTCGGCAATACCTTTCGGAACAGTAACCGATCGGTTTGCAAGTTCGAGAGTCATTCGTGTATCAGTAAGTTCTGGTAGAGAAAGCTTTGCCCATACGGAAAGAGGCATTAGATTGATGCTTGCGCCAAGATCGGCCAAGGCTAAGCATTCATCAAGCTTTTGGAAGTCACAAGGAATGAGAAATTTGCCGGGTCTCCTAGTTTTTTCGGGTAACTTTTTAAGAATCACCGCCGAACAATTCTCATTCAATGGAGTTTTTGCCAATTCCAACAATTTTTCCTTATTGCTAAGGAGACTCTTGAATGTTGAAGCAAACTTTGGCATGTAGAGAAGAGCATCCGCAAAACTAATATCGAAGTGTATCTTTTGAAAGATTTCAAGAAACTTCATCATTTGACTATTAGTTTTGTCACGGAGCTTTTGTTCATTAAGCCTCGAAGGATAAGGAATCGAGGGCTTAGAATTTGTCTTCGGAACATCGGGTTCCGGAATTGGAGGTTGGACTACCGAAGGTTGGACGTTTGCGGTACTTTGTGGGCTAGTAATTTGCACTTTGTCCTTTGTCACCTTGGTTTCTCGTTCCACTTCCTTCACCGGAGAAGGAGTAGGAATCGAGGGTCCATCGATTGTCTTACCACTACGAGTGGTAATAGCTTTCAACTCACCCTTTGGGTTGACCACAGTATTACCCGGGAGAGTTCCCGAAGTTGAAGGTTGATTCAATTGACACATGAGACTGGCAAACATGTTCTCAATTTTATTTTGAGATTGATCAATCTTTTGATTTGTATTCTTAAGCTCATTTTTAAGTTCATAACCTTGTTTTGAAATTGAAGTTTGAAAATCATTTTTCAAGGTGGTGATTTGATTTTGCATTGACCTCAAATTTGCTTCATTTGCTTTGATGTAATTAGCAAGTTCGTTTGAGGAAGCAATTGGGGCTTGGTAAGTCGAAGCTTGGAAGCCTTGATTAAAATTACCACCTTGATTTGGGTATTGATTGATCGGGGCTTGAAATTGATTTTGAACATTTTGCCCTCTCGGTTGGTTTTGATTGAATCTATTTGGATTGTTGGGTTGAGAAAATCCGGGTGGTCCATTTTGATTGCTAACACGATAGTTCGGGTCAACTTGAGGACGGTATTGATTACCTCCTTGGTTGAAAGACCCGGATACCGCATTAACATCACAATAACTACCATCGGGGGCAGTACAATTGTAATATGCATGAGGACCACCACAAGTGACACAAGTTTCTTCCACCGCTTTGACTTGAGTGGGTGAAGAAGTTTGTGGGGAAGATTGTTTCTTATTCTTGGAAAGAACCAAAGCTTGAATAGCCTCCGTGAGTTTGTCGATCTTAGCATCGGTGCTAGAAGAACTCACGGGAGATGAAGTAGAAGGTGAAGCATTCACTTGAGAAACAACTTGCTTGCTTCGTGAAGTACGAACCTTAGACTTATTCTCAATGATGGCTAAAGCATCTTTCGTAGTCCGATACAAGAGATTACCACCGGCGGCGGCATTAAGAGAGTCTTGATCGGAATGGTTCAAACCATTATAGAAGGTATCGAGTTGATGTAACTCGGAGAAACCATGGTGAGGACATTTGCGAAGTAATTCTTTAAACCGATCCCACGCTTCACTAAAGGATTCATCAAATTTTTGAGTGAATTTGGTGATTTCATTTTTAAGGGCTGTGGTTTTTGATGGAGGAAAGAATTCATTTACAAATTTCGACACCAAATCTTCCCATGTTAAAATAGAACGAGGGGGTTGTTTTTCTAGCCAAGTCCGGGCCGACCCCTCGAGAGAGAAAGGAAAAAGAAGCAATTTGATTGCATCTTGTGGTACATTTCGGTATTTGATGGTAGAGGTGATCTTGTTAAACCATCGAATGTGGGAATGAGGATCGTCCCTCTCAAATCCGAAATATTGACTCGAAGTTACTAAGGATAGCAACCCGGTCTTAAGCTCAAAGCTATCGGCAACGATTGCCGGAACAACAATAGCATCTCCGTAACCCTCGGTGGGTGCTTGGAGAAGCTCACACATGGTACGTTCCTCCGCCATTGTGACAATGGGAGGAACGGGAATAGCACGAATCTCGGGTCCGGCTATTGGGGCGGAATGCCCACGATTACGTCTTCGATTACGTCTTCTCGAGGTATGCCCGAGTTCACGTAAAGGACTTGTTGACGGAGAAGAACGAGTGCGCATGCACTAACAAAAACAATTTCAATTAAAACAAGACCGAGGCAAAACACAAGTGAACTTAAACCTTAAATCAAACAAGCGTACGGTAGCTCTTTGAAAGAAAAACGCACAGGGTGGCGGAGGAGCAAAGGTGGGCAATAAATGTCCTTAAAAACCCGCTCCTTTCGGTCTGCAATTTAATGTCAAGACCATCCTAGAACCTCCTTTATAGTTTGTTTATCAATCAAAGGTGAGCCGAATTCGCAAGCGACACAAAGGCAAGTTTTAATCTTTTGTTTGGGAACTTATTAATGGTCATACCCCCAGTTAGGTAGTATTCTGTCTTGGTTTTCGACGGTAAATTTTTTATGGTTTTATTAATTTAACAAGAAAAACGGAAAATCTTTTTGTATTTTTGTTCTTATATGATAATATATATACAAAAGAAAAGAAAAATATTTTTGTGTTTTATAAATTTTTTTTGGAAGTGATAACTTCGTGAAGAAGGATCTCAAGTCACTAATCGTTTAAACCTTAAACAATATTGTCGCAACACAACCTCCCCGGCAGCGGCGCCAAAATTTGATCCGTGTGTAGTATATATATAAATAAATATAGTATCGTGCACACGTGATACTTTGAGAAATGACAAGTCAAACTTGCAAAACCCGTGAATGTGATGTGTGTGATACCGGGCAAGTGATCACCCGGGTCGTGTCCCAACGAGGTGTGAATCGAGGATATCGTTTTAGGTTCGGAATTAAAATGCTTGATGATTTGATTTGGAGATTATTTGGTGTTGTGGTAATTGAAATTAAATAAATAAAAACAGAAATTGAAATAAATGAAAACGCAAATAAATACGGTAAACACACGAAGCTAAAAACTTGAAATACTAATCCTAGGGTACAAATGCAAGAAAAACTAATTTTATAAAAGAAAATACTAATCTATAAAAGTCTAGGGGCCAAAAATGTAAAAAATTAAACTTTAAAAATACTAAAACAAAGGCAGGGACTGAATTGCACTTTTCTGAAACTTATTTTAAACTAAAATCGGATTTAAGAAAGACAGGGACCAATTTGGATTAAACTGAAACTCAAGGACTAGATTTGTAAAACTTTTAAAAACTAAAAACGGGTTTTAAACAACTAAACGCCCCAGGTTCGATTCCCACACTAGACCTTTTTTGTACTAACTATTTTTTTTTCTTTAACTTTGAATTGGAATTAACACACCACACAATTCTGCTATTTCTATTTTTAACAGCAACTAAATTACCTCTAACAAAATAACCACAAAAATAACTAACAAGTATACTGATGCAATAACTTGAATCAAAACAGTCAAAACGCATACAAAATAAACTAAAACACAAATACTAACTTAAACTAAACAGCAGCAACAATAACGAGAACAATATACTAACTTATCAAAAATAAGAAACAACAAGAATTAAAACTAAGCCGCATACAAGCACGAACAAAAGTTGCACCACAAAATATCCAAATCCAACTCAAACTAAAAGATTTCCAGCACAAACTAAAGCAACACTTAAACTATATATATATATAATATTTTTTTTTTCGCTTACTGAAAATGCACTACAAGAACAACTAGCAATAACTTAAACCGATTTAAATCCAACAATAACCTCAAACTAAAGCAAAACTTAACTAAAAACTTAACCTCAAACAATAACTAACTAAGCAGATTCAAACTCAAACACAAACAGGAAACTTAAACCTACACAAACACAAACTAAAAGTGTGTACTAATACCACAAATCGAAGCAGTAACAGAAACATTAGCCACAAATCGAAGCAGTAACAGAAACATTAACCACATTTTTTTTTCTTAAATTACTAACAACTTAAAATGGCAGAATCGAAGCGACAATAACAACAACAACTTAAAAAATAGCAGAATCGAAGCAACAAGCTAGATAATAAAACTCGACTTAAATAAAAAGTAAAAATTAAAACCGAATTTAAATTACATTAAAAAGAGAAATACAAAGTACCTTAAAAACTAGCTAAATAAAACCTAGTTACCATAGTAACCTTACTACTCTATTTATACTACTAAGAAATAAAATACTCCGGTCTCCTCTTGTGCTTCTCCCGTGAGAGTAATCCTTTGATAACTTCGATTTGTGCTTTCTTTGACTCTTTCCCAGCCGTAGGATTAAAAAGAAATGATCTTGGCCCTTTATTTTGGTCTTGGCGCCATTAAATCCCACGGATTGATGACATGGAGGTGAAACCCGTGAGTGGGGAGGTATAAGGGGAAGGGTTTTGGTGTTGGGGAGAAGAGAAGTGGGTGAAACGGTGAAAGTTTTGGGGAGAGAAGTGGATAGTGATGGTTGTGTTGGCTGCTTGTGTTTTGGCGGGATAGGGAAGAGGACAAGGGAGTAAGCGAAGTAGGGATTTAGGGTTAGGATTTTGGGGTTGATTGGGATTTTGACCAAGCAATTGGGGATTTGACCCCTTTTGTATTGACCGGCTTTAGCTAATATTGAGATTGGGTGTGGGTCGGGTTACGGTAGTTAAGTTGTAGTGGGCTGGTTATTGTTAAGTGAATTGGGCTTTGGTTTTAGTAGGATAGATGGGTTGGGTAGTTTAGGTGTTGGGTTGGCTGTGGGGTTGTAAGGGTTAAAGTGTGGTATGGGTTTAATTGTTTTTGTGGATCCGGTTATTTGTAGGATTAGGATAGATTTAGGATACAAGGGAATTAATCACAAGGACCATTCTTGCAATTCCTGAATTTTTGAGGACCCATCTTGCACATCTTCCAAAATACATCAAGGGTGAATCTTGCCATGTTTCCATAATCCAAGAACCAAAATTTCACTTTTCTATCTTTTAAAATTCCCAGGGATTATTTTTGACAGATTTCAAATTTGAGGGACCAAAGATGTAACTTACTCAAACTTTTCACCAAAGGAATAAATATGATAAATTATGATTAAAAAGGACCTTTGGTGATTTTTCTGACAAAACAAATGCTTAGGGACTAGTTTTGACAAGTTTTGAAACTTGAGGGACTGAAACTGCCAATTTTGCAAACTTTGTTCGTTTTTCAACTGTTTTTAAACATTTTGCATTTAAAACACATAAAACACAATCCCTGGGATATTTTCAGTATTTTGATGTATTTCTGAGTGTTTTTGAATGTTTTGGCAGCTCAGATTAGGTAAAAATGATGAGTATTTACACACTCATCAATATACATGGGTAAAGTTTCTGAGGTCGAAAGACGAAACACCCGGCATCATCATCACCTTTCTGAAGCGGATTCAAGTTCTACTTCAAGCTCCAGTAAGGATAGTAAGAACTGATAATGGCACGGAATTCACCAATCAGGAGTTAAGAACATACTTTGAAGAAATTGGTATTACTCACCAGACATCAGCTGTTAGAACTCCACAGCAGAATGGGGTAGTGGAAAGAAGAAATCGAACTCTTGTGGAAGCTGATCGGACAATGCTGAGGGCTGATGCTGTTGCCACTGCCTGTTTCACTCAAAACCGATCCCTAGTTCATCCAAGATTCAATAAAACCCCGTGTGAACTAGTAAACAAAAGAAAACCGGATATCTCTTATCTTCATGTATTTGGCGCTCTATGCTATCCAACGAATGACCGGGAAGATCTAGGGAAGTTGAAAGCTAAGGGTGATATTGGAATCTTCATTGGTTATTCTGAAAACTCAAGGGCATTCAGGGTGTATAACAAGAGAACGAAAAAGATCATGGGGATGATGAATGTGAAGTTTGATGAAATTTCACAAATGGCTTCTGAGAGACTCGCTCTAGAACCCGCGCTTAACTCGATGACTTCCGGACATATCAGTTCGGGACTCGCACCTCAAGGAGCTCAATCAATTCATAACGAACAACCTACAAATCAGGAACTGGATAATTTCTTCGAGTTTATGTATGATGAATACTATGGTGGCGCTTCGACAAATGCATCTAACCAACGTTCCGCTGCACCCGCTCAAAATCAACAACCACCACCACCACCAAATCAAGATGCATCCACAACATTCGAAGCTGACGCACCATCTCCCTCCACGTCATCAACATCTACTCCACCAACTCCAGTAATTGAAATTGTTCTACCAAGAATTGATGAGCAAGAACAAAATAATGCTGTGTTAGACGAAGAACCATCTTCCAGATAACATGAACCATCTAACACACATTCGTCCAGTCCAAGGTACCCTTCAACATTACAGTGGACAAAAGACCATCCGATAGAACAGGTTATTGGTGAACCCTCAAGGCCAATTCAGACGAGAAAACAACTAAACACCGATTGTGACATGTGCATCTATGTCTGCTCAGTCAGTCTCATAGAACCTAAGAACATTCGGGAAGCAATGGCAGATAATGCCTGGATTGAAGCGATGCAGGAAGAACTTCTTCAATATCAGTTACATGACACCTGGGATTTAGTTCCAAGACCAATTTACAAACTCGTCATTGATCTTAAGTGGTTATGGAAAAACAAAAAGGATGAAGAAATGACTGTCATTCGCAACAAAGCTCGTCTAGTGGCAAAGGGATACAGACAGGAAGAAGGGATAGATTTTGAAGAGTCATTCGTACCAGTTGCAAGGCTTGAAGCAGTCAGGATTTTCTTAGCATATGCCGCTCACAAGAACATCACAGTTTATCAGATGGACATCAAGACAGCTTTCTTGAATGGAACTCAGAAAGAAGAAGTGTATGTGAGTCGGCCAGACGGATTTGTGGACAAAGATCATCCAGAATACGTCTACAAGCTAAAGAAAGCAATCTATGGTTTGAAACAAGCCCCACGGGCGTGGTATGATGAATTATCATCTTTCCTACTTCATAATAAGTTCACCAAAGGAACAATTGATCCGACCCTGTTTACAAGAAAATACAAAAATGACATTTTGATTGTTCAGATTTATGTGGACGACATAATATTTGGGTCCACTAATCCGCAACATTCAAAACATTTTGAAAATCTCATGAAAAGCAAATTCGAAATGTCCATGATGGGTGAATTAAAATTCTTTTTAGGTTTACAAATTCATCAATCCCCAATGGAATTTTTCTAAATCAAGCTAAATATACAATTGAGATTTTGAAAAAACATGGAATGGACAATTGTGACTCTGTTGGTACTCCAATGGTCACTTCACCCAAAATAGGCGCTGACCTATATGGGAAACCCATGGATCCGAAGAAATATCGGAGCATGATTGGTTCTCTCATGTACTAAACTGCTAGCCGACTAGATATACATTTTGCTGTTTGTTTACTCGCACGGTTTCAGGCAAGGCCTACTGAACTTCACCTCCAAGAGGTTAAACGGATATTTTGGTACCTACGAAGAACCATTAACATGGGAATTTGGTATCCGAAGGATTTAGAGTTTACACTAATCGCATTTTCAGATGCAGACCATGCCGGTTGCCAAGTTACAGCAAAGAGTACATCAGGAGGAGCATAATTTTTAGGAGAAAAGCTAGTAGGCTGGTCATCAAGGAAACAAGACTGCACAGCTCTATCAACAGTAGAAGCCGAGTATGTGTCTCTATCTGCGTGTTGTGCCCAAGTTCTATGGATGCGGACACAACTCACAGATTATGGTTTCTTATTCGACCACATACCTTTGTATTGCGACTCGAAAAGTGCCATAGCCATCTCGTGCAATCCGGTGCAAAACTCGAAGACCAAGCATATTAGAGTCCGCTATCACTTCATAAAGGAGCACGTAGAAGAGGGTACTGTTGAATTATTTTTCGTGAAGACTGAATACCAACTCGCCGATCTATTTACTAAAGCCCTCCCAAAAGAGCGGTTTGAGAACTTAGTTCATCGAATTGGAATGCGAAGCCTAACTCCCGAAGAGTTAGAAAGTCGTCTCGAATCTTCTTGATTTTTATCAACAAGCTTCGCATGTAAATATTTTTCAAAAAACAAAATACAAAATTTGAAAAACCAACAAAAAGAAAATATAAAAATAGAAAATTTCAAAAAAGACATAAAAAATATAAAACTTAAAAACCAAAAATATTCTTCTCACGACATGTCTCTCGTATAATCGATATTCTGTACGTATCTAGAAATGTCATTCAACAGTGATACGGGCATGTACAGATGCTTGAGCGAGAGTTCATTTAAATTTTTTCCAAAACATGTCGTTTCTAAAATTTCTTCACTAAGGCTTTCGTATATATCAGTACGAAACCCGTTCTTTATCGTGAAATCTTTAATTGTAGCTCGGGTACTCCAACTCGAAAAGATTTCATATAAAGGCTACATTGATGACTTCTGATTATTTCCGATCAGGACTCGCAATGTTAATGGCAAAAAGCAAAAATGTGAGCACTTAATCAAAACGGTTTCAAAAAGATTTTCCAAAGTCTATCTATACATTTTGTGCTCACAATCACTCCCTCTAAGGCCCTTAAATGCTTTTAAACTCCAGTGTTTAATCATATGCTTTGTTTAAGGGGGAGTATAAAAAGAAAAATGTTTCGATTTCATGCTAAAATCAGTCCGTCTCTCCAAAACGTTTCATTTTAATCAACTGTTTTCAAAAATATCACTTCATGCTATTTTTGAGGGGGAGATTAAGTGGTAATTAGGTATAAGGGGGAGAGGACGTGATTAAAATGTGATCTAAGACCGTGGTTTGAATCTCAAGACTCAGTTATAACCCTCGAATTGACGAAACTAAATGTCCGTTATCGAAAAGACATGTCCTGGACGGGTAATAATTTCAAGCTGGTTTTCCAGTGATGTAAGAGTGTCTCGCAAAGGACTTGTCTGAGTAGAATGTACCAATTCGAGAGATGATCATTGAATATGACCGGGATGGGTAATAATTTCAAGCTAGTCCAACTAGTGATGTAAGCGTGTCTCGCGAAGGTCATGTTCAGTGAAAATCGATCATTTCAAATGTGCGAACTCTACCCAACATGTGTATTTTATTTTAAAAATGCATGAGCACATGTGAAGGGGGAGTATTTCAAAAATGCAAAACTCTCAATGTGTTATCTAAATGTGTTTTCTCATAAACACTTTAAGAGATTTTCACAAGGTTTATGGTATGTGATCGATAATCTAGGATAATCATGGAGTAATAAGGTGATTATGGTTAGGTTATGTCCAATGATCCGCCAGAACCGGAGGGATCTACCCAAGGACAATTCCAATAGATTAGAATTAGAAGTCCTTAGGTAAGATTGAAAAAAGGAGAAAAATGAGAAAGGAGAAAGAAGGGGTTGAAGAACTAAAAAGAAAAGTTTAATGAAAGGGTGAAAAGAAATAGCCCTCCATGAAAAGTTAGGTCAGAAACCGGGTCAATACATCTGCTATCAGGTACTCACTAAGGTGATACTGATATTGAAGACAAGACGTCATGGACCCAGTGACGCGTTGCACCACCCCTCCTATCCACTCAGATACCTCTTAAAAGATATTTGTTTCATTTCTCACGGAGAACACTACATAATCTATCGACCTCTCATTCCGAGATGTGTTGATATTGAAAAGGTGGCACTCTGCTCCATGCCTCCGATAACTAAAACCAAAACGCACATTATAGATTCTAGAGACATGAGATTCATCAAGGATCTCTTAGGAACACTTCCTATGCAATACACTTGTATTCACCTTAAAGGATACAAGTTGTATGAGTCTTAATGAGATCTAAGGATCTTGCCTTATGTCATGATGGTGACGTGCTTCAAACGGTCTACAGTCTTGAAGTGATACTTCGGTATACTTCAGAGGCTCTCAACGGCCTTGGTAAAGATTAGAGAAAGTTTTCACCCTATGCTGATAACGATCTCAAAATCTGAACCTATAAGCGCTGGACGATTTATTGCTAACTCTTTTATGCAGGTACTGACGAAAGTCCATTGACCATCATCATCTACAACGACGACGCATCTGGACAGAAGAAGTAGATCAAGGCAAGAACGACCAAAAGACGATTCTTTGAAGATCACAGTGCATGAAGGAACATTGAATGAAGACTATTATACATTGACACGCAAAGTTCAAGACATTGAAGGTAAAAGACCAATCACGGGAGCATCATTGAAATAACCATCCCTTAGGGGAGATTGTTAGCAATTATTTTATTAATTGTGAAGTGATGGTCATTTGCTAAATGGAACCTAAGTGTCAAATGTATTAAATAGTTTAGAAAGTGGGCTAGGGTTATTAGATATGTGTGTAAGTTAAATGTATAAGTGTAATAATTATACTAGCCCACACCAAGCCCAAATCAAAGCCCACCAAAGCCCTTGGTGATGGCTGTGTCGATATATAAACACACACATTCTCTCATTCTATCTAAGTGTCTAAGTCTTGTGTGTGGCTCATAGTTCAATGTAAAGAGAGTGTGTGTGTTCCCATAGTGTCTTTGTATTATTCCTTCTTCAAGTGATAATCATTCGACAAAAAGTTATAACATACGATCCACATACATCTCTTCTTGTTCTATACATCGATCTAGTGAGTGTCCTCATATTGTGTCGTGTGTTTGTGTGATAAAGAAAGGAAGTCGATCATTACACTCATGGATTGCATTTCCCCCATCATTGCAACTTGCCATTTATCCATTTCAGGATCATTCATGGCGGCCTGTTAGCTTTTATAAAAAGTGATGGTTATTTGTCGTTATAATATTTTTGTAATGTGTCGTCGTTTATTAATTAGAATAGTCAATGGGCTTTTATGTAATCTAATAGGTTAGAAGTTAGCCCATAGTTAGCCCAAATCCATATGTTGTAAGAAACTATAAATACCCATCATCCTCCTCATTTTAGAGATTGGATGTGTAGTTGCTTCTAGGGACATCTCATTGTATCCTCCCCATTCTCTCTTAATTTAATACACTTCTCTTTCTCTCTCTAGAAGTTACCATCTCTCTATCTCTACTAATCTCTCTTCTTTAATCTTATATTGTGTGTGATAAAGATGGTTTTAAGTCATTTAAAAGTGGTATCAATAGCCAAACAAGGATTTAGGAGAAATTTTTTTAGGGCTCGTTACTGTTCATTGACGTCTATCTTCGAGTTTCACTTGAATCCTTCGAGTTTGAAGGCTTCAAGTTTGGTTCCTTCGAGTTTCTGTCCGGTTTCTTCGAGTTTGAAGTTACCGGATCAGATCCTTCGAGTTTAGTGATATCCTTCGAGTTTCTAAGATTAGCATCCTCCGAGTTTCTAAGATTAGCATCCTCCGAGTTTCTAAGATTAAGATCCTCCGAGTTTCTAAGATTAAAATCCTTCGAGTTTCTAAGATTAAAATCCTCCGAGTTTGTGTTTTAAGTCTCCGAGTTAGGAAAGCTTAAAATTCTTCGACTTTCTTGGATTACTTTGACTTTCTTGGTTTTCTTCGACTTTGTATCCTCCGAGTATCTCTTTTTTGGCGGGAAAATTTGAGTAAAATTTAATTTTTAGGAGGGACTAAACGTTCAATTTTTACGTTAAATTCAAATTTTGGTATAACGATGAAAATTTTGGCCCAAAATTCAAATTTTTAGGTCAAAATTTGAATTTTTACGGTGAAATTTGGTGTCAAATCTTTAAAACTCAAAATTTTCTAGTAACCTTAGAATTGCATTTTATGGTGTATTTCAAATTCTGGTAGAGAAATTTTTGAAATTCAATTTTTGGAGAGAAATCAGAAATCACCATTAAGAATTCCTTCAACTTAGAAAACTCGGGAAAGGACGTAACTTCAAACGAACACAACTCTTGAACCTTAAATTAACATTACAACTCCTATTTCTTTGCAATGATCCAACATCAACTTTATCATACACAACTTCATCAATGGCAACTCAGCAAGGCAATATCGCAACTGAGCTGGCAAATGCTTTTGCTTTATTCTCTGAGGCATTAAACATTAAACCACATAACAACAACCAATGGATTTCATCGTACACTGAAAATACGCAGTTATATATGGGTCAACAAGGACAAATGGTTGAAATTATTGAGAATCAGCAAGGAAATGCTATGGGTATACAGATGGGGAATCAGATGCAATATGCAAGGAAGTATACTGGAAACCAAATGGATGAGTTTGTGAATCAGAACGGGGTTAGTCAAAATGGGAATTATTGTCTTATGACTTCGATTCAGAAACCTACATCTGAAATTCACAGTAGTGATATTGGTAGAAAATGATTTGACGAAACCAGTCACTCCACATTCCTTGCCCATCAAAAAAGGAATATTAAAGATTGATGAAAAAGGTGTTGAAAAAGGAAAATCGGTTGTTGAGGAATCACAAGTCATTACACCTCATCTTTCTAGGAATAACTCACCGAATGTGACCACAAAAACTGTTAGAGAATCTGTTGGTTATAATGACATGGTCCACAATCACTATCTTGAAAAAGCTAGGAAAAAGGCACAGATTCAAAAATACGGAATATTAGGTACAAAACCTATAGTGATGAATTCTACAACATTACAAGGCGAACACTCTACAAAAGACTAGGGATTGGCTTGCATCTAAGAGTAGTTGCGCAAAAGAAAATGTTATGCACGTAGAATGCAACACTAAGAATTCAAATTCCTCTTCGAACACAAAACAATTTCCAAATGACTGTAGTGACAATGTTAAAGTTGCTGTTTTAAACAAAAATGTTGAATTTGTCTGTCCTACATGTCAACAATGTGTCTTTTTAGCTAATCATGATGCATGTGTTGCACAGTATCTCAAGAAAGAAAATTTACATGCTAAGGCACAATCCACTAAGACACCAAATAGAAACAAACCCGTTGATAAGAAGTAAGAGGCTAAGAAACCTAATAGGTGGATCTCTACAGGACGTAGTTTTTCTCAAAATAAGACTTCCGCTGCATCTGAAAAGAAAACAACTCCTAGAGCTTGCCTTAGGTGGACTCCCACGGGAAAAGTTTTTAAAACAGTTGGTCTTAGATGGATTCCCACAGGGAAGATTCTTGATAGCTGCACCAAGACAAATAATAGTGAAAATCTTTAGGATAAGGAAGTAGACACTACTACAACTGTTGATAATGAACACTAACACTGTTATTTGTGCAAATTCTTCTTCTGTGGATTCTTTGGACGCAGGTACTTGTGAAAGTGTTGAGGTTTCATACACTCGATGTGGAAAAGAAGAACTTTATGCCAACATTGCATGTGGAAATCCTGGTTTTATTCCACTCTTAACTCCACTTTTACTTGTTCAAACTTAATTCTTTTTGTAAATATTTTTTTTGAAAAAAAAAGGAAAAAAAAATACAAAATTTGAAAAACCAACAAAAACAAAATATGAAAATAGAAAATTTTCAAAAATACAAAAACAATATAAAATCAAAAAAATAAAAAATATTCTAATCACGACATGTCTCTCGTATAATCGATATTCTGTACGTATCTAGAAATGTCATTCAACAATGATACGGACATGTACAGATGCTTGAGCGAGAGTTCATTTAAATGTTTTCTAAAACATGTCGTTTCTCAAAAATTTCTTCACTATGGCTTCGGAAAAACTCAGTTTCGGACCCGAGCTTAATGTAATTGCTTCTGGACACATCAATTCAAGACCCATGCTTCAAAGAAAGGAAAGTGCTCAATCAAAACAAAGGTTTTAAATATTTTTCGAGCACTTATCCTAAAAATCTCTACGGCTTTCGTATATTTCAGTACAAAACCCGAGCTACATTGATGACTTATGATTATTTCAGATCAGGACTCGTAATGTTAATGGCAAAAATAAAATCCTTGAGCACATGAAAAACAAATTGATTTTAAACTCAAATGTTTAAAAATATACTTTACTTAAGGGGGAGTATAAAATGAAAAACAAATTGTTCCAAATCCTGCAAAAATGATCCGTCTATCTCTCCAAAAAGCTTTCATTTAATCAGTTGATATAAAAAATATCACTACATGCTATTTTTGAGGGGGATAAGACATGATTAAAATGTGATAAAAAATGTTTAAAGATCGTGGATTGAATCTCAAAAGAGCTCGACTCAGATCTGAACCCTCGAATTGACGAAAACTAAATGTCAGTAATCGAATAGACTTGTCCGGGACGGGTAATAATTTCAAGCTGGTTCATCCAGTGATGTAAACATGTCTCGCAAAGGACTTGTCTGAGTAGAATGTACCAATTCGAGAGATTCGCCTTTGATATGACCGGGACGGGTAATAATTTCAAGCTAGTCTAACTAGTGATGTAAACGTGTCTCGCGAAGGTCATATTAATTGAAAATCGATCAATTCAAAATGTGCAAACTCTACCCAACATGCGCAAATTTATCTTAAAAATGCATGAGCACATGTGAAGGGGGAGTATTTCAGAAAATGCAAAACTCTCGAAGTGTTAACCAAAATGTGTTTTATTCATAAACACTTTGAGAGATTTTCACAAAAAGGTTTTATGGCAAGTGATCAACAAATCTAGGATAATCATGGAGTAATAAGGTGAGTATGGTTAGGTTTATGTCCAATGATCCGCCAGAGCCGGAGGGATCTACCCAAGGACAATTCCAATGGAGTAGAATTAGAAGTCCTTAAGTAAGATTGAAAAAAAAAGGAGTAAATGAGAAAGGGAAATAAGGGGTTGAAGAATGAAAAAGAAAAGTTTATGAAAGGGTGAAAAAAATAGCCTTCCATGAAAACTTAGGGCAGAAACCGGGTCAATACATCTGCTATCGGTTATCACAAGTTGATATTGATATTGAAGACAAGACGTCATGGACCCAGTGACGCGCTGCACCACCCCTCCTAGCCACTCAGATATATCTTAAAAGATATTTGTTTCATTTCTCACGGAGAACACTACATAATCTATCGGCCTCTCATTCCGAGATGTGTTGATATTGGAAAGGTGGCACTCTGCTCCATGCCTTCGACTACTAATACCAAAACGTACATTATCGAGTCTAGAGCCATGAGATTTATCAAAAGATCTCTTAGGATACACTTCCAATATAATACACTTTTGTTCACCAAAAAGGACACAAGTTGAAAGAGTCTTAATGAGATCTTCGGATCTTGCATTATATCATGATGGTTATGTGCTTTAAACAGTCTACATTCTTGAAGTGATACTCCAGTATACTTCAGAGGCTAACAACGGCCTTGGTGAATATTAGAGAATGTTTTCACAATATGTTGTTAACAATATCAAAATCTGAACCTTTAAGTGCTGGACGATTTATTGCTAATTGTTTTATGCAGGTACTGACGAAAGTCCATCAACCATCATCATATAGCACAACATCCACAACTCCTCATACTCATACTTATAAAGATCATCCTCAACAAGCCCAAGGGAAAAAGTTCAAGATAAAAAGATGAAGTTAAAGACAAAGTGTTAAGACCAAGTCAAGAAGCTAATCAAGATATCAAGAACAAGTTCATGTATCAAATGAGGATGACTTAAGTATGAAGAACAAATTAGCATCAAGAAGTATGAGTATGATGGAAGAGACGACACTGCTATCAAGTGAAGATGTTGATCGAAGGAAAGAACGACCAATAGACGATTACTTTGAAGATCACATAGCATGAAGGAACTAAGAAGAAAGATTATTCTACAACACACAAAAAGTTCAAGACATCAAAGACGAAAGACCTAATCACTGGGAGCATCATTTGAATGACCATCCCTTAGGGGGAGATTGTTAGCTTTTATAAAAAGTGATGGTCATTTGTCGTTAAAATATTTTTGTAATGTGTCGTCGTTTATTAATTAGAATAGTCAATGGGCTTTTATATAATCTAATAGGTTAGAAGTTAGCCCATAGTTAGCCCAAATCCATATGTTGTAAGAAACTATAAATACCCATCATCCTCCTCATTTTAGAGGTTGGATGTGTAGTTATTTCTAGGGATATCTCATTGTATCCTCTCCATTCTCTCTTAATCTAATACACTTCTCTTTATCTCTCTAGATGTTACCATCTCTCTCTCTCTACTAATCTCCCTTCTGTAATCTTTTATTGTGTGTGATAAAGATTGTTTTAAATCATTTACACAACCCTATAATTAGCAGGTTCTCCAAGATCCCATAATATAGTTTCCTCAACTTCTACGTTAAGACCTAGACTATTGGGTTTTATATATTTCATAGATTTGATGATAAAAAACAAGAAGAATGAAACATAAGGATTACTGAAATGATAAGCAAAATACACCAAGTAGATTCTACTGCTAGGCCTAAAAGATTCTACTGCTAGAGTATTTTATTCTACTGCTAGTGTATTGTTGAAGTCTGCTCAGGTTATAACGAGCAGTACTAACTTAAGTTAGTATTGCTGGTTCAAAGAAGGTAGCAGTTAGTACTGCTTGTGCAAAGAAGATAGCAGTTGGTACTGCTAGTGCAAAGAAGCTACTTCTGAGAAGATAACTGAGGGACTCATACTACTGCTTAAAGGATAAAGATGAAAAAGATATTTTGTGTATAAGAGTCAATTATATACGGTAGATAATATCTTTCATATGTGTTCAGTCAACAAGCTGTAAACACAGATACATGTTGTATTTTAATAACTGACACACAAAAGCAAGTAGTAGATAAGACTTATCAAGTTTGTAATGATCTCCTTTGTTCTATAAAAGGGAGATCTTAGCTTAGAAGTTAAGTGTATCGTTGTGCTTCACTAGAGTGTTTTTGTGAAGTCACCAGAGTGGTAAGAAGTTAATCACCAGAGTGTTTTACTGTGCTTAGAACTCAAAACACAAAGTGTGTTACAAATGTAAAACATCAAACAGTGAGTGTGTGTGGGAACATCAGACAAGGGGTCTGATGTTGTTAGGTTTGTTTAGCCTCAAGGATCTTTGATCCCTGATTAGAGTGTAATCGTGCTATATTTGATCACATAGCATTGGGGCTGATTTTATAACAAAGAGAAAGTTTGACAAAACCTTGTTGTGATAGTATTGATTCTTTCATTTGAATATTCCACCAATATTATCATTATGCTTATCATAGTTTACCCTAGATCAAGGTCTAAACAACCTAGAGTTCAAAAACGGTTCAAAAAACTTATATTAAGTGTGTGCCTAATCATTATCAAAGTTTTCACAAATGGTATTAGAGCGGGGGGCTCTGGATCTAGGATGTTACAAGGTTTTAGTTGAAGAAAGAAAAAAAAATTCATTTTTGGTTTTCTTTCAAAGAGTTCTCTGTTTACACACACAAAGGGGAAGAACACACACTCAGAAGGAAGATTGTTGGGTTATGTTCTTAAAAGATTAATGGCTTGTTTTTACTTTCATTGGCGAAGAAGGTTATTTGTTACTTATTTGCAGATGAAGTAGAATTTTTCAAGGTTGTGTTCTTATCATATCTTAAACGTCTCCATTACGTTTAAAGATAACTTGTTCGTTCATTCAAGTGACTACGAATTGACAAACACTTAAAGGAGTTACTTTGTAGTGCTCAGTGTCTCATTGAAGATGAGTTTGTTTTCAAGAGACTGCGGTCTCCCTATACATGGGTATACGTTCGAAGTCAGTTTTAGTACAAGACATAAGACTCAAGGTTGGTTTATTCTACTTCAGCATCAAGTTAGTAATGGTTAGTTTTCTTCATCATTGATAAAGCCTACAGAATTGGAGATTAAAATGGTTAACATATGGGTTTCAGGGGAAGCTTAAATGCTCAGATGCTTAACCATTTATATGCTACACCAAGTTTTTACTGCTTCCAATTCTCTATTTGTTGATAACAAAAAGGGGAAAAGATATTGTGGTGGATAGCATAGATTAAAGGGAAGATAGTATGGTTTCATTCATGATGAGATTTAGTTATCTCAATTTCTCTACTTCGTCTAGGGAAATTCATACAAGAATGTGTTAGTTTTGTAATCATCAAATAGGGGAAGATTGTTGGGTTTTATATATTTCATAGATTTGATGATTAAAAACAAGAAGAATGAAACATAAGGATTACTGAAATGATAAGCAAAATACACCAAGTTGATTCTACTGATAGGCATAAAAGATTCTACTGCTAGAGTATTTTATTCTACTGCTAGTGTATTGTTGAAGTCTGCTCAGGTTATAACGAGCAGTACTAACTTAAGTTAGTACTGCTGGTTCAAAGAAGGTAGCAGTTAGTACTGCTTGTGCAAAGAAGATAGCAGTTGGTACTGCTAGTGCAAAGAAGCTACTGCTGAGAAGATAACTGAGGGACTCATACTACTGCTTAATGGATAAAGATGAAAAAGATATTTTGTGTATAAGAGTCAATTATATACGGTAGATAATATCTTTCATATGTGTTCTATTAAAGGGAGATCTTAGCTTAGAAGTTAAGTGTGTCTTTGTGCTTCACTAGAGTGTTTTTGTGAAGTCACCAGAGTGGTTAGAAGTTAATCACCAGAGTGTTTTACTGTGCTTAGAATTCAAAACACAAAGTGTGTTACAAATGTAAAACATCAAACAGTGAGTGTGTGTGGGAACATCAGACAAGGGGTCTGATGTTGTTAGGTTTATTTAGCCTCAAGGATCTTGTGGAGATCGATTTGCTCGAGGCTTGTTAGACCTTATCTAGGATTAACACAATAAAAATGAATAACAACATTGTACGCAGCGGAATAATCAAACGACTCATTATTATTGAACAAGGTTAGTCGAACGATTCTTGTAGCTTATACAAACTACGAACCCTAGGCATCCATTAGAGGTCTTGATGCCTAGACACACACACACACCTTTAATGACTACATTATGGAAGACCTGTTTATAAAACCTACGCCTCTAATCTCTTTATATAATAGAGATTAGGGTTACAAAGACTTTAAAAATTAACATAAATAGTCCCCCATCTTTGTCTTCATAAGTTTCCTTCATCTTTCATCTTTTTGTCAATATCAACTCAAAGTTTAATTCCTAACAGATCTTTGATCCCTGATTAGAGGGTAATCGTGCTATATTTGATCAGATAGCATTGCGGCTGATTTTATAACAAAGAGAAAGTTTGACAAAACCTTGTGGTGATAGTATTGATTCTTTCATTTGAATATTCCGCCAATATTATCATTATGCTTATCATAGTTTACCCTAGATCAAGGTCTAAACAACCTAGAGTTTAAAAATGGTTCAGAAAACTTATATTAAGTGTGTGCCTAATCATTATTAAAGTTTTCACATAGACGTTCAGGAGCTTTCATAGTCCTTGAAGACATGCGAATGGAAACAACTTCAGGTGGAGGACCTAGACTTTCAGGTTCCACAGCAAGTTCGCTAGTGTTTTCAGAAGGTAATGTATCTACATGATCATCTTCCAGATCATAGACTCTCCCACTGAATTCTTGAGATATAAGATCCTTTTCTAGAAAGTCTCCATACCTATCAACAGTTACTTTGTTTTCAGGTGGGTAGTAAAAGTAGTAACCCATCGTTTCCTTTGGGTATCCTACAAAGATACACTTTACAGATCTCTGTTGGAGTTTATTTGCTGAGTCACGTTTAACAAATGCCTCGCAACCCCAGACCTTTAAATAAGACAAGTTAGGAGCTTTTCCATGCCATATCTCATATGGTGTCTTATCAACCTTCTTGGTCGGAACCATACTTAGAATACAAACTGCAGATTCTAAAGCATAATCCCAAAAAGAAAAAGGAAGAGTTTTAAGATTAAACATTGATCGCACCATGTCTTGTAATGTACGATTTCTTCACTCAGATATACCATTTTGTTGTGGAGTATATGGGGATGTGAGATGCTGGACAATTCCATTCTCAGCTAAGTAATCTTTAAACTCTTGGCTTAGGTATTCACCACCTCTATCAGATCGAAGAGCTTTAATCTTCTTTCCTAGTTGCAATTCTACTTCTACTTTGAAAACCTTAAATGTTTAAAATACCTCATGTTTATGTTTAAGCAAGTTAACATAACCATAATGACTGAAATCATCTGTAAAGGTTAAGAAGTAGCTAGTACCTTTCCTTGACACATGTCTAAGTGGTCCACACACATCAGTATGTATTAAACTAAGTAGATCAGAATCCCTTTACATACGATTATGAAATAGTTTCTTTGGCATCTTCCCAGATATACAAGATTCGCATTTATCAAATGATTCATCATTGATATTTAGCAAAAGCCCATCATGCTGCAGCTTTTCCATGCGAATCTTGCCTATGTGAGCAAGTCGACAATGCCAAAGATAAGACGAATCCAAGTCCTTCTTGATTCTCTTATTATTGATGCTAAAGATCGAATTATTTTTATTGGATACATTATCAATCATATCAATCTCAAACACACCATTCACATCAATAGTATTTGACCGGATCTAAACACACAAGTTGCGTTGGGAGATACTTTGAGTATATACTTGATAGCACGCGGAATTTACTACCAAGTATCTAGAAGATGTTTTGTGTTTGGTGATTGATTGAATAAAACAATATGAACAAATAAGAACACAAAATGATATCAACCAAACAATCACTTCAATATATATCGAATGATTACAATATGAACGTGAAGCTCTTGATAATTCGTATGAAGGGATATATCAAAACCGTACCTAAGGATCTCTTTTTATAATGCAAAGAGTCCTATACAAGTAAAACATCTAATCGTATCACAAAACATAAATAAGATATATACCATATATTTTCTCTATTTATCCATGCACGATCTGTCTTTATCATATAAGCAGTACGAACTTTAATGTATCAGCAGTACCAACTGCTGATGTATACTTCAATAAATCTTCAACCGTACTAACTTTCAATGAACCGTTCCAACTGTTGGTTTAATTCCCAATAATCCTCCCCTAAACTTATGATTTCAATGCAAATCAACATGTTTCTTGAATTAAACTTCTGCTTATGTTGATGGGGTAGATTCTTTCAAACACTTATCTTTAATCTCAAAACACTTGGGAATTTTCTTCACATATCGTACTCTTTTGGTAAACTCTTCAAAAATTACCAAAATTAAATTTATTCTTATAAGGAATTAATTCTAAGTACCAACCCAAAGAATTTACTTCATTATACCAACCCAGCATTTAATTACTTTAATAACTCTATTGGTTCTATAAAAATCCTTAAATTCTCAATACTATCACCGTTACACACATCAACCTTCAAATCACAACTATCAAACATAATGAGTTCTTCCAATCCGAATATTGTTGAGATTTCATCAGATTCTTCTTCAGATTCAGAAAGTGATGGATGGAGATCTTACTTTCCACCGAACTACACTAATCTGACTATCAGAAACCCATCTTCAAAAGCTCAAAAAGTATCTTCTAATGATGACCTTTCAATATCCTCTGATGATGATGATCAATAATCACTTCCACTATCAGTTGTATTGACAAGAGAGATAGAGAAAGCTGTGGTAAAAATGAGTAAGGTTCAAGTGCCAGAAAAACATCAAGTACCGGAAAATCATCAACCACTTCCAAGACCTGACAAACAAGTTTTGGGACTTCCTAGTTGGAAAGTGTGGAACTCAATTGATAGTAAAGGAGTTCACAAATCCATGCCAGACTTCAAGGACAAAGGCAAAAGGAAGCTTGTTTAGTGATTATGTGTTAGATTGGTTTAGGTTTGTGTGTTGTTTGTGATGTTAGGAGTTGGTTGGTTTTGTTGGTTTGGCTTATGTAATGAATCCACCTCTGTAATGAATAACTTTTTATGCACTTCTTTATAATTCATCTCTGACTCTTAATTCCTCCCCTGAATTTCATAATCTTCTTTAACAGCAACTAGAACAAACTTTATTCCTCCCCTGTTTGGAAGAATCTTCACCATCAGATGAACTAGAATATATGACATCCAAGCTCAGCATCCAATATGACAATTTGTACAAGTTACCATCAATTCAGTTGTTTAGTTTCAAACTGCTCTCAACACTTCCAGATGTATTACCTTATGAGAGAGGTGTATCACAGAGCATAAACTCAGTAGGAACTAAGTTTGAACAATCAGTACAAACTGGTAAAGCCAGCAGTTCAAACTGTTAACCCCAGCAGTACTAACTGTTAGCAAAAAGTTTTCAGAGATAAAATCAAGTTGTAAGTTTAATGTGGATTTGAAAACATTTTTGTCCACTTATAGTTTTTAGCAAACTATTAGCTATGAACGGATTTGACATGTCTTTACCAATAGCCGTTTGCTATAGACTAGCCAACTCTTCACACTTAGATTTGGTGAGTTGATAACCAACCAGTTTTTGGAAAACTGTCAACCATAAACGGATTTGAGTAGTCTTTACCAGAAACCGTTTGATCTGTACTAGTTGATTCTCATGTTGGTTAGACATGGTGAATCAATTACCATTTGTTGTGTGACAAGTATTCACACTTGACAATCCAAACCACCAGACTTTCCAAAGCACAATCCAAAGCAAAAAGCTTTTCTTAACCTGAAATGTTAGTCCAAAACCAAAGAAAACACAATACACAATATTTTATTTTAACAGTTATCACAATTGACTAACAAATTTACAAGCAGTACTAAAAATTACCAAGCAGTCTTAACTATACAAATAGCACAACTAGCAGTACAAAAACCAAAAACATTTAGACATTAATCTTTTGAAGGATTAAGCATTCCAATACCTGTTACCAAGTACTGAAATCTGCATACATCAAAACCTTTTGTTAAGAGATCAGCAAAGTTGTCATCAGTGTGTATTTTAACAACTTGTATTAACTTCTTTTCAGCACAGTCTCTTATAAAATGATGTCTAATTTCAATATGTTTAGTTTTTGAATGTTGAACTGGATTCTTAATGATACACATTGTACTGCTATTGTCTATATGTATAATTGTGTTTAAGAAATTGTACCCATAATCAAGCATCTGGTTTTGAATCCAAAGAACTTGAGCACAACAACTTGCAGCTGCCACATATTCTGCTTCAGTAGTAGATGTGGCCACCATAGTCTGCTTCTTACACTGCCAAGAAATTAATCTACAACCCAAGAACTGACATCTACCTGTTGTAGACTTTCTATCCATGCTAGCACCAGCATAATCAGAATCAGAGAATGCCACTAGATCAAATGCAGAACCTTTAGGATACCATAGCCCCAAATTAGGCTGACCTTTAAGGTATCTGAAGATTCTCTTTACTGCTGGGAGATGAGACACCTTAGGATTTACTTGGAATCTTGCACAGGCACAAACAACAAACATAATGTCAGGCCTAGATGATGTAAGGTACATCAGAGACCCAATCATAGATCTATACATGTGCACATCCACATCTTCACCACTGTGATCCTTTAATAGCAAATGTGTCTCCTTGTCAACTGGTGTGCTAGCAACCTTGACATCTGTGAATTGGAATTTCCTCAATATTTCACCAACATATTTATCCTGAGAGATAAATATACCATCTAGCTTTTGCTGTACTTGAAGACCTAGAAAGAAGGTAAGCCCTCCCATAGAACTCATCTGAAATTGGTCTTTCATCAGCTTTTCAAACTCTTTACACATCTGTTTCTTTGTAGAACCAAAAATGATGTCATCCACATAGACTTGTACCAGTAGAATATCACCCTTGTTCTTTTTAATAAAGGGAGTTTGATCAATTTTCCTTCTATGAAACCCATTCTTCAGAAGATATTTAGCAAGAGTTTCATACCAAGCTCTTGGAGCCTGATGCAATCCATATAGAGCTTTCACCACCTTATAAACCTTGTCAGGATGCTCTGGGTCTATAAAACCTGGAGGTTGTGAAACATAGACCTCTTCATCAATAGTACCATACAAAAAGGCACTTTTCACATCCATTTGATAGACCATAAACCTTATAAATGAAGCATAAGCAAGAAATAATCTTATTGCTACAATCCTGGCAACTGGAGCAAAAACTTCCTTATAATCTATACCCTCTTCCTGAGTATAGCCTTGAGAAACCAATCTTACTTTGTTCTTTATCACAATGCCCCTCTCATCCTTCTTGTTCCTGAATACCTACTTTGTACCAATCACTGTCGTTCCCTTTGGTAGATCAACCATAACCCATACATTCTGAATTTTGAATTGAAGCAGCTCTTCTTGCATAGCTTCAACCCAACTTGATTCTTCTAAAGCTTTTAACACATTCTTGGGTTCAATCTGAGATAGAAAACATACAAACATACACTCATGCTCATCATCATGATGTTTCTCCTCATAAACCACACTAAGAAATCCATGATGATCTGGGTCTTGTATTTGCCTTCTGGTCTTGACTCCAGATTGTACATCTCCTATGATATTTGTAAGTGGATGATTCCTATGTACAATAGTATGGGGAGTAGAAGGAGCTGCATAGCTGGTAAGCATGTTTTGCAGACCATCTCCAAAGAAATCAAACTCATCAACTTGAGAAGCAGTATCAACTGGTGAATCAAGATGGGTTGACTTGGTCCAGCAGCATCACTATTTTGCTCAGCAGTTGTAACTTGTGGCTGAGCAGTACTAACTTCCTTTGTACTGCTCGTTGGATTTTTGGCTTCTTTACCATTCTGACCACTTGTTTTAGCAGCATCTTTCTCTTTGTCTACACCACTTGATGATGGAATATCATCTTTCTTTATAGAAGACTCATTCACTGGACTTTCTTCCATGACAGGTATGAAAATGAAATCATCATCTTCCTCCTCTGAACTTGCATCATGGTTAGTATTTGTACCTGTAACAGACATATAATTCATGGAATCTGAAAGATTGTCAATATCAAAGATCCAATCTGGACCTACACCTGCAACATTTGGTTTATTTTCCAAAAATTCTATGTGCAGATTTTCTTCTACATGCTTGGTGCTTGTATTGTACACCCTAAAAGCCTTACTGTGCAGAGAATAACCAACAAAGAAACCTTCCTCAGATTTCCCATCAAACTTTCCTAGTTGGTCTTTGGTATTAAGGATAGTAACATGACAACCAAAAGGTCTCATGAAGCTCAAAGCAGGGGTTCTACCTCTAAGAAGCTCATAAGCAGTCTTATTGTGAGGTTGTACAACTAAAACCCTATTCAATACATAACAAGCAGTGCTAACTGCTTCAGCCCAAAATGAAACTGGTAGCTTAGAGTCAGCTAACATTGTCCTAGCAGCCTCTATAAAAGTCCTATTCTTTCTCTCAGCTACACCATTTTGCTGTGGGGTTCTAGCTACACTAAACTCCCTCTTAATACCTTTTTCTCTACAAAAATCATCCATCACCCTATTCTTAAATTCAGTCCCATTGTCACATCTGATTATTTTAACTTTCTTATCAACTAGGTTTTCTACTTCAACAATGAAGGTCTTAAGGATTTCACAAGTTTCATCCTTAGTTTTCATAAAGAACACCCAAGAAAACCTACTATAATCATCAGTGATAACAAGACAGTATCTCTTAAAATTCAAGCTATTCACAGAGGTAGGACCAAACAAGTCCATATGCAACATATATAAAGCTTGAGAAATAGAGTTTTGGGTCTTTGGCTTACATGAGGCTCTGTGTTGCTTACCTTTAAGGCAAGAAACACAGGTTTGGTCATTGAGAAAAGTTTAATTTGGTAAACCTCTTACCAACCCATTCTTAGCAATATTGTTAATGGTTTTAAAATTAACATGACCAAGCCTCCTGTGCCACAACATTGATTCTTCCAATGTGGCTTTTGCAACAAGACAAGTAAGTCCAACCTTAGGAACTAGTTTATTCATCTCAATACTGTATGTATTATCCTTTCTAGGGATTTTAAGCAATACTTGACTTTCATCAGGTAGCTTGAAATCAGGAGAAAGAATAAGACAATCAGTATCAGTAAATAAAACTTTGTTCTGTTTATCACAAATTTGTGATACACTGAAGAGATTGTACTTAAGTTCTGGTACATAATACATATTTTCAAAATCAAGATTACCAGTTTTAATTACCCCTTTACCAGTAATCCTTCCTCCAATACCACCACCAAAGACAACTGGTCCTCCATCCAGAGCAATAAAGTTTGAAAGATATGACATGTTGCCTGTCATGTGTCTTGAACATCCATTGTCTGAATATCCTCTATCTTCTTTATCATTTGAAGGATGTTCCTGCACATAAAATAAAGGTGTTAGTTTCTTTTGGGGATCCAAACCATCACTGGTTTGGATCTGCCTTGTGCATCAAATGAGAAAACTTGTTGGAGGTCTTTGATGCACCATTGGGTTTGGTAGTATTTCTAACCCAATGTGCTGAGGCTTTGACAACATTGCCCCTTTTTCCCTTAACATTTAAGTGCCTAGCAGTAGGATTTGCTGGTCTAGCAGTTGGAACTGCTGACCTAGCAGTTGGATTTGCTGGTCTAGTAGTTGGAACTGCTGACCTAGCAGTTGGAACTATTTGTATTAATTTAGGCACACATATTTGATTGGTCATTGCTGTTTTCTCATAAAAATTCCTTTTAACTGTTTGTGCATGATTTGAAAATTGTTTTGCACTTATAACAGTTTGCTTGTTATTAAACCACTTATTTTGACTAGCAGTTGAAACTGTTTTGATGACAGTTTTTAACATAACTGCTTTGGGTGACATCTTATGATTTGCATTAGGGCTTGTCAATCTAGTTGGACTATTTTGAGTTACCCTAGCATTGTTCCTATTCACCCTTGTATTCCCAGAAACCCTCTTTTTCCATGGGTTAGAATCACAATAAGCAGCCATATGATCAAAACATCCACAAACAAAGCATACTTTTCTAATCATGGCAAACTTATCATCCAATTTCTTAAATTTTGAGTGATTCCAGTTCCTATGACCACCTCAGAACTTGGTGATCTGTTTTTAGTCCTATACAACTCAGCATATCGAACACTTTTCCTAACTGGTTTTATGTTTTTAGTCTTAACCACTTTAGGAGCATGTTTAACTTCTACCTTAACAACATTAGGTTTGTCCTTAACCTCTACATTTTCATCATCAGATGTCTAATCCTCAATAGTTGGTGCATCTGAGTTCCTATCAGAGGACATCTTTTCCTCAGAAAGAGATTTATCACTAGCACTCACAAAAGAATCTTCTGCCTTAACAAATTTAACAGGATTCTCACTAATCTTAACACCATATCCAGGAAAATCCATATCCTTAAACTCTTCTGAACCTCTATGAGCTAAATCAATTCCTGGTGGAACAAACATTCCTCTAAGAGGGGGTGCAACTGACTTATAACCTAAACCAGATTTAGCTTTGTTAAGTATTTGACTCTCTACTATCTTCTTAACTCCATTTGAAGTATGTTCAAGAGTATCTACACTTAACTGGATGTTTTCTTTTTCCTTTTAAAGCTTCTCTAGTTCATATACAAGTCCACTCATTTTATTATCTTTTATTTGCAATTCCCTCTTCAAAACACCTATCTCATCAGAGAAGTTTGACTCATTCTGTCTATAAAACATAATTTGTTCTTCCAAAATAGCTAATCCTCTTTTATGATTTGTTAGACTAGAATTTACTTGATTAAATTCTACTCTAAGATCATCATACTGTTTCTTAACATTTTCATAATCTTTTAAAGCGCGACAAGAGTTTGAACATTTTTGGAGTATATTGATGAGGCGAAAAGTGTACCGCTTTTAAGGGGTCATTTAAGCCCGAAATCGTATTTATTTGATCAAATATTGCCCTAAATCGTTCCTTTTGTCATTTTAGGTACTTTTGAGGAGAAATCTGGAAAAGGAGGCATTTTGGACGTTTTTGGAGCATAAAAGTGAAGAAAACGGCAAAGTCTCAAAATTGTGCTGAAAGTCACCTTTGACGGCGTCAAAATTAACTCCAGACGGCGTCATGCTTTGGCAAGAAAAGTTGGATGTGAAATTTACTCATGACGGGCCAGTGAGTTTGCATGAGAATTCTGACGGCGTCACGCTTTAACTAAATCAAGGGCGTCACGGCTTAAATCATAAGGGGACGGCGTCACGTTATAGGTCCGACGGCGTCAAGCCTTGATAAGCCAGAATGGATTTTTGAAGAGCTAAAGAGGGACGGCGTCAAGAAGGTCACCCGGGAACCCTAAAAGCGGCGAGGTGACGGCGTCACAATGCATAAGGTGACGCCGTCAGATGTCAAAGTCTATATATAGTTTTCTAATTTTTTGTCATTAGGGGAGAGCTTAGTGTGTGGAATTTTGGGATAAAACCCTAAGACGATTTTAGCTACTTTTTCAGGGCTTCTTGCCTTGAGATCTTCCATGTTTCATTGAAAGATAAGTTATCAATTAATCATTCAATATGTCTATGTGTTGTTTGATTCTATCTTATGCTTGTCTTTTGTTTAACATGTTAGGCTAATTTTATCTTGTGTTTGCTTAGATCTAATGGAACCTAGCTATTGATTATTGGTTGTTAGTGTGTTGTTAGTTGTATTGGATGATTGTTTATCTATGTTAGGCTTAAGAAAACTGGCTAACTTCCTATTCGGTAACTTGCTTGAACGTCTTAAGAAACATGAACCAAATGCGTACTAAAGGTTTTTATGGTTGTATTTAATGCACAAGCGAATTCTAGTGATCCCATGTTAGGAGCTTCCTAGCCGGCTCGACATAGGAGTGAAGTAGGAGCTTGTAGAGTTTGGGGAAGTAAGTACGCCACCCCACGAATGGTATTAAGGAATACACCCGTCATCCACGCGACTAATACACACTAATTAACCGGTAAAAGATAGTTAGGGAGTAAGGAAATCTAAGTAAACACATTTCTCCACACATAAGTTTCTCACCACTTTTCATTTTTGTTATTTTATTTTATTTGCATTTGTAGTAATTTGGGTTAGTTGACTAGCAACTAATTCCGCCCACTCCTTCAAAACCCGAGATTTTACTTGCTTTCATAAAATATAAAAACATAAAAAAGAATCTTCCTCAACCCTTAGACCTAATTAGAGTAGCCTTTCACACCTAACGAACACTATTCCCTGTGGAGAACGATCAATCCCCCGTACTTACCACTACACTATAACTACATCGGTCAGGTACACTGCCTGGTGGGGTTGTAAGCCTCTTGAGATCCCTCGAGAGGTAAAACCTGTTGTAAGGTTGCAAAACCCACGCATCAAGTTTTTGGCGCCGCTGCCGGGGAATAGTTATTGTTTAGGTTGAAATTTTATTTTATTAGGTCTACTCACTAGATTCCTTTCTAGTGAGATTTTTATTTTATTTTTCTAGGTTTTCTTTAGTCTATCTTATTTCTTTGTGTG
Organism: Artemisia tridentata subsp. tridentata; assembly: GCA_021014915.2. Classification (NCBI taxonomy): domain Eukaryota; kingdom Viridiplantae; phylum Streptophyta; class Magnoliopsida; order Asterales; family Asteraceae; genus Artemisia; species Artemisia tridentata. The sequence continues at coordinate 503,370,242 of CP139508.1, forward strand.
TTTGTTCGTAATTTCCATTGACTCTTCCGTTCACCATTATGGAGAACGCGAATCCACCATACTACCAACCACGTAATTCACCCACTCCATATGACATCTTGATGTTTAAACAACATAAAGATGAACCTCTCTATGATGCATGGACTCGTTTTAAATATTTACTCCAAAAAGTCCCTCATCATAACTTCGATTTTTGGTCCCTAACTCAATTCTTTTACAATCATGTCGACCGACAAGCCCAAAGGTACATTTACCATATTGCCGGCAGGGATATTAGGGAATTAAGTGCTGAGAAAGCATGGGAAGCTATTGAAGAGTGTGCCCAATATTATTATATAGTAGACAACCCAACTAACGTTAGTACAAGTCAATTGACCACAAAATTCGAGGATCATGAAACAAGTTTGTTTGGGGATGAATATGTTAGTGTTGAGATACCTAAGTGGTTGTCATGTAATGCCATAGTACAAAACAAACACATAGGTGACCTTGATGTGATGGAGGATTTAGCCAAACATGATCACATTGATCAAAAAGACCTAGGTTTTATGATCGATGATGATGAATCTCAAGAAACACATGATGAATCTTTTGGGCAATTTGAATATAGCAGTCATAATATTGAGGATGATCCTTATGATTCGGATATAGAAGTTAAGATGCCTAGAGAAGCACTTGAGATACTTGGGAAAATGTTAGGGTTGGATTATAATGAAACACATGTTGAGGATATAGGTGATCTTGATAAGATGGATGATAAAGTAGAAAATCCAAGCCCGCCAAATACCCCACAAGTCCTACCATCATTTGAGGCATACACACCACCCGTGACTTATTCAGAAGAAGTAGAAGAGACTTTAGGAACCCCAATTGAGGTAGAACCCTTGGACCAAGCACCACTAGAGCATATAGGTTTGAATACTCATAATGATAACCTTACTCTTAGTTCTAGGGAAGTTCCTAGTTTTGATGAACCGGAGCCTAAACCAAAACCGTTACCTAATCTTCCATCCTTAGATGTGAACTTAGGAATTGAATTAGGTCCCGATCCACCCATCAAACCATGTAGTCCGGGTAATGTTAAGATTAAGGAAGTAGACTCTAGGCCTTGTAGAGAGGAAGCTAACATAGGAGTGAACCATGACCTTACATACTTACATCACCCATTCATGATTGACCGCAAGAAACATTATGGGTTTAAACCGGGTTTATTAGGTCAAGATGGATTCCCAACTAGGAGTCTCTCGAAGTTGATAGAAGATGATCCCTTTTTAGGAGGAAACTCAAAATCACCCATTGACCAAAGTGAACTAGGCAAGGTTATGATGAAAGGAGCACACCCCTTTGAGCATATAATTCATCCACCACTCTTTCCTTACGTGGCATACTCCTACCGAGCTGGTGTGTATCGCTACTATCACCCGCACTTAATCCTAAGTGTAGGGAAAACCTCTCCTTTATCCATTAAATAAGGGTAGAGTCAGGCTCGTGACTCGAACAAAAACAAGCGCTCTTGGGAGGCAGCCCATGCTTTATTTGCCTTGTGTGTTTATTTGTTTGTTTGTTTGTTTTTATTTGCTTCCGTATGTATGTTTAATTTTTATTATTATTGATTCATGTTCAAAACTAATTTGTGAAAATGCTTTATTTTGTTTTTAACATCGTCTTAACTACATATAAAGGTATTTTGCAAAAGGTAAGTGTAAGGGAAATCTAAATCGGTTTATTAGAACACAAATGAACATGAATCGTAATAATATTAAATTAACATACATATTCGTATTTGTTTGAGTCAAATGCTTGTATCGAGTCATAATGATGTTTTGCAGGATTTCCAGGAAGTAAGGTAAAGGTTTTTCCAGAAATTTTCCGGAAACTTAAAATGAAAATTTTTGTCAGGTCATTTCTGACGGCGTCAGGGGTTATAACCTGACGGCGTCAGATTTAATTTTCAGAAATTTTTGAAATTTTTGTTTTTAAAAAGTTTTTATTAAAATCTCCAACTTATAATCTCCAGGAATCTGCGAAGTTATCATTCCACAAGCATTATATCCTTATATATAGATTTTATCCCGCCGATGTTATGCAGGTTTTCGTGTTTGTTTTCTCAGGTTCAACAGGTTATTTTGGACAAGGAAATGTTTTGAATCAAGCTTATGGCGATGCATTAGTCATGGAGCTTCAACATTCTCTTTGGAGGAAGATTTAACCGTGTAATTTCATTATCCAACGAGCGAATCAGGGGAGTATTTGATTTCATTCTTTTACTTTTTCTTTTACATCTTGTTATTTGAACATTAGGGACAATGTTCATCTTAAGTGTAAGGGGAGGGTAAAAGTACGATTTTAGAGAATACAATTGCGTTTGATTTTTTGTTTGTTTAATAGTAGATGTGTAATAAAACTGAGAGAAATACTTGTTAAGGTAATTTTAGTGCCAAATTTAAAATTTTTTACAACATATAGGAGTGAAACTTTGATCTTAATGAGCGTCTCACGGATAGGAGTTATATGACTAGCACAAAAACCGTACCACTAAAAAATTTTCCACCCCCAAATATGTGAGGTTCGCCCCTAGAATTGGTAGGAAAAGCATTTATGCTATGATGTGTGTACCGGTAGCACTTAGATTCTAGAACTTGCGTTAGGACCATTCCGAGGCCACAAGTGAGACTACATTCGTGTAGTTAGATTTACTACATGATAAGAGGCATTAGGATTAACCCATGTTTTACACCTGTGTTTTTGTTATAATTACGTTGGCTACATTGGTCAAGTAATTCTCCACACCCTTTGCGTTGTACTCATTTTTAGTACACGATACCCCTAGTACACCCCTCAGAGCCTATCTTTTCGTTTCGACCTTTAAGCATTTTACTTAAAGGAAGAATTTGTTACACCCCACTTAAATGTACACCCAAATCGCCTTAGCCTACCTTGTATGCACTCATCTTTAGTGCATTATTGTGACAACATTTGTTTAAACCCAAGTTAATTATCTAATTGATTACATGGTTGCTAAGTCGAGTCATATCCTTGTACATATTGTTTTGGGACGATTGGGACTCATGGGTAAAGTACTAGTGTAATGGAGTAATGGGGAAGAACATCATTTATTACCCCCATATGTGCTAAATGTTTTAAAAGTACTCCAAGTTTTTCAATTATCTTAATTCGAGTCATTAGAATAGTTATTTGTAAAGTTATGTAAAAGTTCAAGTGTAAGGGATGCAACGCCCCTATGATGTATTATTTTGGATGGTAGGGTAAAAGTGTATGCAAAAAAAAAAAAAAAAAAAAAAAAAAAAAAAAAAAAAAAAAAAAAATTTCAAGAAAAATACAAAAAAATGAGAAAAAGAAAAATAGAAAAAACATACGGACTACCATCCCGTTTTATTTTATGTTTATTTTATGTTTATGTTTTGTTATTTTCTTTCATTAGCTTAAGATCGAGTCTAGTCTTGGCTTAGCAACATTGTATAGTACATGTAATTGATCAAGATCTTTAACTCGCCACCAGTAAAATATCCCGTATCCAACAAAACCGTGTTTTCCTTTTCCCTACACCTAACGTTATAACCCATTTAAAAGCCCTCTTTGATAGTTTATCTTAGGTGCTTACGCCTAGTGGAGGAGGTTTTCGATCCTTTCCCAAGCCTATGGTAATCTATTTGCTATGACAGGTAGTGAGAGATATTTTCCGTTTTCATTTATGAGATTTATTTTGATGACACTTGAGAGATGTGAGTATCTAAACACTACTTGTGAGGTGCTAGTATGTAATCTCCGTGCTTATTATGATTGAAGTGGAACGATTATTTGTTGTAATTACTTTTATGTTTGCATTAAATGACCCCTAACTTGTATTTTGATTAGAATAAAAGCGCATTTGCTTGAGGACAAGCAAATCTCAAGTGTAAGGGTATTTGATGAGGCGAAAAGTGTACCGCTTTTAAGGGGTCATTTAAGCCCGAAATCGTATTTATTTGATCAAATATTGCCCTAAATCGTTCCTTTTGTCATTTTAGGTACTTTTGAGGAGAAATCTGGAAAAGGAGGCATTTTGGACGTTTTTGGAGCATAAAAGTGAAGAAAACGGCAAAGTCTCAAAATTGTGCTGAAAGTCACCTTTGACGGCGTCAAAATTAACTCCAGACGGCGTCATGCTTTGGCAAGAAAAGTTGGATGTGAAATTTACTCATGACGGGCCAGTGAGTTTGCATGAGAATTCTGACGGCGTCACGCTTTAACTAAATCAAGGGCGTCACGGCTTAAATCATAAGGGGACGGCGTCACGTTATAGGTCCGACGGCGTCAAGCCTTGATAAGCCAGAATGGATTTTTGAAGAGCTAAAGAGGGACGGCGTCAAGAAGGTCACCCGGGAACCCTAAAAGCGGCGAGGTGACGGCGTCACAATGCATAAGGTGACGCCGTCAGATGTCAAAGTCTATATATAGTTTTCTAATTTTTTGTCATTAGGGGAGAGCTTAGTGTGTGGAATTTTGGGATAAAACCCTAAGACGATTTTAGCTACTTTTTCAGGGCTTCTTGCCTTGAGATCTTCCATGTTTCATTGAAAGATAAGTTATCAATTAATCATTCAATATGTCTATGTGTTGTTTGATTCTATCTTATGCTTGTCTTTTGTTTAACATGTTAGGCTAATTTTATCTTGTGTTTGCTTAGATCTAATGGAACCTAGCTATTGATTATTGGTTGTTAGTGTGTTGTTAGTTGTATTGGATGATTGTTTATCTATGTTAGGCTTAAGAAAACTGGCTAACTTCCTATTCGGTAACTTGCTTGAACGTCTTAAGAAACATGAACCAAATGCGTACTAAAGGTTTTTATGGTTGTATTTAATGCACAAGCGAATTCTAGTGATCCCATGTTAGGAGCTTCCTAGCCGGCTCGACATAGGAGTGAAGTAGGAGCTTGTAGAGTTTGGGGAAGTAAGTACGCCACCCCACGAATGGTATTAAGGAATACACCCGTCATCCACGCGACTAATACACACTAATTAACCGGTAAAAGATAGTTAGGGAGTAAGGAAATCTAAGTAAACACATTTCTCCACACATAAGTTTCTCACCACTTTTCATTTTTGTTATTTTATTTTATTTGCATTTGTAGTAATTTGGGTTAGTTGACTAGCAACTAATTCCGCCCACTCCTTCAAAACCCGAGATTTTACTTGCTTTCATAAAATATAAAAACATAAAAAAGAATCTTCCTCAACCCTTAGACCTAATTAGAGTAGCCTTTCACACCTAACGAACACTATTCCCTGTGGAGAACGATCAATCCCCCGTACTTACCACTACACTATACTACATCGGTCAGGTACACTGCCTGGTGGGGTTGTAAGCCTCTTGAGATCCCTCGAGAGGTAAAACCTGTTGTAAGGTTGCAAAACCCACGCATCATATATGTACCTCAGAGTCTGAGAAAGCCATCAAACCAAAGTTAGCTGGTTCCTCTTCTTCCTCCATGAAGCTCCAATCAAATCCAGCTCCATCTACAGCTACCATAGCCTTGGAAGAAGGCTCTTCAACATTAACTGTTCTCCTTGTTCCTTGCTGATTCTTAAACCCTTGACCCTGGTTGCTTTGTTGTCTTGGACCTCTACATTCCCTGGCAAAGTGCCCCATCTTGTGACAATTAAAGCATTCTACCTTGGACTTATCATACCCAGCAACATCTCTTCCATTGAAGGTAATCTTATTCCCAGTCCTTTGGTAATACTTCTTAGCCCTGATGCTTATCAAAGCCAACTGCCACTTTAAATCCATAGCTTCCAAATCATCTTCAGAAATTTGAAGAAGATCTTCATTAAAGATCTTAGACCCACCAGACTGTTCTGACAGAAATGCATATATGGTCTTTCAGTCAAGCCAGCAGTACTAGTTTTTACACTAGCAGTGCTAACTGTTGGATTAGCAATACCAACTGCTTCTTCATCTTCATGATTCGAACTGTTTGAAGAAGATACAAAAGCCATATTCCCTGAACTGGAACTGGTGCTACCACTCTTCTTGACCTTCTGCTCAACAATCTTAAGATTGTTGTAAAGCTCATTCATTGTCATTTTCTCCAGCTCTAGTTTATTGCTCCAAACCACAACATAAGTGTTCCATTCAGCAGGTAAACTATTTAGAAACTTCATATTGAGGTCTTCCTGTGGAATCACAATCTTCAACACAGTTAGTTGACTGATGATCTTTTGAAGCCTATTAAAGATATGGTTCAAAGTTTCATTGCTTGATGCAGTGAAGTTCTCATAACTTTGCTTAAGTAGGGTTTTCTGTGCCTTCTTGGTAGCTTCATTGCCACCAAATCTTTCCACCACTGCTTCAAAAAGGGTTTTAGCAGTCTCGTAATGGCTAATTCAGCACTTGATCATTAGGAATTGCCATTAGTAACAAATTCCTAGCCTTCTGATCATTCTTCTTTTTAATTCTCTCCTCGTTTGTAACTGGCTCAGTGTTAAGCTTTGTGATCTTGGAACCATCAGCATGTGTTTCTTCAACAGGAATTGGTTTGAAGGAATCACCATTGATAATGATATCCCATAATGCATAGTCTTGCACTATGAAATATTGCTCTATTCTGAGCCGCCATAAATCGTATTCATTCTGTTTCAGCATGGGGAGTTTAGAAAGGATTGAGGTTTGAGGGGTCTCCATGTCCATCTTCTTGGTTGCTAGTGAGTAAATACTTCTGGATCTTCTAAACTTAAAGTATCAGAAACCTGTCTCTGATACCACTTGATCGGATCTAAACACACAAGTTGTGTTGGGAGATACTTTGAGTATATACTTGATAGCACGCGGAATTTAGTACCAAGTATCTAGAAGATGTTTTGTGTTTGGTGATTGATTGAATAAAACAATAAGAACAAATAAGAACACAAAATGATATCAACCAAACAATCACTTCAATATATATCGAACGATTACAATATGAATGTGAAGCTCTTGATAATTCGTATGAAGGGATATATCAAAACCCTATCTAAGGATCTCTTTTTATAATGCAAAGAGTCCTATACAAGTAAAACATCTAATCGTATCACAAAACATAAATAAGATATATACCATATCTTTTCTATATTTATCCATGCACGATCTGTCTTTATCATATAAGCAGTACGAACTTCAATGTATCAGCAGTACCAACTGCTGATGTATACTTCAATAAATCTTCAACCGTATTAACTTTCAATGAACCATTCCAACTGTTGGTTTAATTCCCAACAGTATTAAAATAAAAAACACCATTTAAAGAAACATAAATTCCATTACTATTGATAGTGTGAATAAAACCAATATCCAACAATAAAGAAAAGGAAACAACACCTCTAATATTAGAATGTGCATAATAACAATTGTTTAATGACAGTACTGTAACACCCAGTAATTTTCCAAAACCTTTTACACTAACCAAATATTTATTTTTGCATCACCTTAACATTTAAACTTTTTCCCGAACTGATGGTCCCTATATTAAACGTAACACAAGAACTACTCTAATAATAACCACGATAACAACTACTAACTATGCTACGTATGAAAACTTATAACAACTTAACAATAACAAGAGTTTAGAGAGAAATGAGATGAAGAGAAGATGGATGATTCATTCACACGATAGAGTAACAAAGCTTGCGCTACAAGTGAAATAAAACCAACAATGTAAATGACACCCCATGCCTTCTATTTATAGGCTAATTCTTAGGGCACCATGCACATGGGGTGTTTCTAGAAGGATTAATACATAAAGGCCGGCCCATGGACTTCCTAATGGACCGTGACATTAAATCAAACATAGATCCTATTTTGAGCAACATATTAACGTACAAAATGTGTTCCCAATAATCCCCCCCTAAGTCTTGGTCATTTTTGTTGCTCGACGTCATCTTTGCTTCTCGGGCTTTTGACGTCTTCATAATCTTTGTTCTTTGTTCTTGATCTGATATGGTATGGTATGGTAATAATCTGCCGTCCTCCAATGGTCTTTAATGCTGGTGTCTTTACGTCTTTTCCACCATGCTCATATATCTTTCAACGTTTGTTCTTCAACAAGTTCTCACTTCTTTAATTTTTGACTTGTGAAAGGTTGTAGTGCTTGAAATTTGACTTATCTTTAATATCTTTGAACTTTTGATATTCCTTAGTCTTTCTGAGAACTTTGCTTCAGGGTATGAGCATGATGGAAAGGTGGTGGAACTTCAGGTATTCATGATTCGCTGCAGGTAAATAGTTAGTAATAAATCATCCGGTACTTACAGGTTTGGACTTTGAGATCATCAACAGCATAGTGTGAAGACTTTCTCTAATCCTAACCCAGGCTGTTCTGAATCGGATACCCTCGAAAGGGCATACACGGACACACCGAAGCGCACCCATGATTCAGTGAGTCGCTGGAGTTCACCCCACGACTGTAGACCATTTTTTGGAGCAAACACTAAGCGTAACCCACAATGGATTACCGAAGTGACCTGCTGTCAGGGCTGTTTGATGTTGACCTTGGCAGGATTTCCATTCAATCACTGAGAATCATAATTTATGAATTCTCTCATGAATGTTCTTGGCAGATTGAAAAGATCTGCGAAGGACACTCTTATGATTTACAACTGGTGTTCTTTTTGTTGAACAACCAGTGTATACTAAGTGTACCTAAGAGGTTTTTGATGTATCTCATGGCTCTAGAGTCAATTTAGTGCATATTTGTTTGGTCGTCAGAGGCATGGAGCAGAGTGCCTCCTTTTCAATATCAACATATCTCGGAGTGAGAGGTCGATAGATGATGTATGGTTTCCGTGTGTAATGAAACAAGTTCCTTTTGAGAGATACCTGAGTGGCTAGAAGGTTAGTGCAGTGCGTCACTGGGTCCATGACGACTTTGATCTTCAATACCGGTGATGCCCAATCAACCAGTAGATTATGTATTGAACCCGGTGTTTGCCCTAAGGTTGAACAAATGAAGGGCTATTTCTTTTCACCCTTTTCTTTATTTTTCTTTTTAATTCTTCAACCCCTTCTTTCTCCTTTCATTTCATATCTCCTTTTTTTCAATCATACCTAGGACTTTCTGGTTCTAAACTATTGGTATTGTCCTTGGGTAGATCCCTCCGGCTCTGGCAGATCATAGTACGGTTATTCCTAACCTTAGTCACCTTATAACTCCATGACTATCCTATTGATGCCATAAACCAAACCTTTTTGAAAATCTCTCAAAGTGTTTATGATTATGAAAACATATTTTGTTAACACTTTGAGAGTTTTGTGATTTTCAGAAATACTCCCCCTTAACATGTGCTAATAAATGGTTAAGGTAAATTTGCACATGTCGGGTAGAGTTGACACTTTTTGAATTGATTGATTTTCAATGAACATGATCATCCCGAGACACGTTTACATCACTAGTAAAACTAGCTTGAAATTATTACCCGTCCAGATCATATTCAAGGAAAATCGCTCAAAATCGATACATTCTACTCAGACACATCCTTTGCGAGACACGTTTACAGCACCAGATAAATTGGCTTGAAATTATTACCCGTCCAGGACATGTCTTTTCGACTACTGACTTTTATGTCATCAATTCGAGGGTCAATTCTTGAGTCAAGCTCTTGTGAGATTTCAACATAGATTTATCATATTTTAATCATATCGTTATTCTCCCCCTCAAAAATAGCATACTCATGTTGTTTTTGTTGAACTTTTGATTAAAATATGCTCTTTTTGAGGTTTATGGGAAGAATTTCAAGAACCTATGTTTTTGAACAAAGATTATTTTTCAAATACTCCCCCTTGACGAGGGAATACTTGTCCTTATGAGCAGAATTTTGAAAAAACTTAAAAACAATTCTGGTTTAATTCTACTCATAAGTAAGAAGCTTTCGCTCCTTTGATCAGGATTGAGGCACTGAAGCGTACCTCAGGGTCCTTTCTTTACAGGAACGGGTTGTGCAATGTGATGTGTGGACAAGCCATTGTTTAACAATCATATAGCAAGAAAAATGAATTAATGGAATGAACCAAACTCTTACTTCATCCTCCTCGTCTGAATGATGTATAGACTGGATCCAGTCTTTGGAATGTTCTGACCGGGAAGGATGGGCGTCCTCCAATATAGCATTCAAACCTTCTCATCTGATCTCTTCTGAATATCCTTCTCTCAACCTTGTTAACAAACTGGTAGACCTGTCTCAGCTGATCACCATTCTATCTCTTTGTCTTCAGCAATTGTTGATCACGAACTCGAATAACTAACCCATCACGGACCTTCTTCAACGTGTTGTCGCAGAACTTATGAATATCCCAATATACCATGAAGCAGTTGATTGTTAGATCACTTTTGTAGACGAATCCAAAAGTTGGCTGACTCTTGAAGGTGTATTGGGCTTCATTGTTGATATCCGGAAGATGTAGCAATGGTTCAGTCAAGTTCAACTTTGTCTGATAGCTCTCGACTCCTAGTTGAAGATCTTCTACACGTTCTTTGATAATCTTTCTTCTGATGAAATGAAGAATAGATGTGCTGAAGGCATATTGAAGTTCTGGTGTCACATTTTGTTGTCTCCCTTGAACTTTAACTAGATACATATCATCAAGATCGTTAAGGCTTAAGTTTGGGAAATCTGCCTTAAAGAACGTGTAGAGTTTCTGGTGATGTCTTCTTACTTTGATTTCTGACAAGAATGTGTAATCATACTTCTTGTCCCCCTTCAGACTAACTACAACAACAATCCTGAGGTCACTTCTCACTGATTCTTGAGATTTCTTGGTTAGTTTACTTTTGTATCACGCCTTCCTTTTCTCAAACCAGTGATAAATGCCCAGCTCAGCATCTTGGTCATAGTGCACCTTCTCGGGAATGAAGAGATGAGTGGCTGTTTCCTTGATGGCAGGGTGTTCGTAGCGTGCTGCTGGAGTCAAAGTAATTGAAGTAGCATGTTTCATTTGACAGTTGGCCCCGTGCATGAGTAGCTCAAGATCTTTGTTGAAGAAGAAATGATATGGAATGGCTGGTTGACTGTGAACTCTGATCACCGGTAGAGGCTTCGTCTAGTCTGTGATGTATGGCTTGTTCTTACTATCTCTGCTGCCAATCACATCTGGATCAGTCCAGCTGAAATCAGAAGACATGGCTCGAGCAATGTTCTCGAGGTGATACTCGAGCTCAGCTGCAGTCGAGGAGTTGTCCTTGAGAAGATTAAGCGCATTGTTTTTGATTCGACGAAGCTCCCTCTTGGTCAATTTCTTGATTCGTTGAGAAATTTTAAGTTGCTAAGCAAACTCAAACGTGCTGTCTCCAATCTTTGAGTCTTCGTCTACTTGTGTCTGAGCACTTGCTAACTGATTAAAAAACTCATTCCCAGGTGTATCATCATCATCGAGCCATGAGACGACATTCGACTTTTAAGAAGATTTCTTGCTTGTCTTAGTCTTTGGTGGTGACTAGGGTTGATGAAATTCTTGTTGATAGTCCATATCTTCTGTGGCAACGTGCTCAAAGTTATGCTCTGTCTCCTTAGGTTCAGACTCCGAATCCTTGTGTGGTAGAGATGTAGTTGTAGTTGATGGTCCAATTGGTTCTTTGATCTGTGGACTAGATCCTTCTTCACCCTTTTGCTTCTTGGAGTGGGTATCAGGGTCTTGGTCTTCATCATCTTGGGAACATTTTCCTTTATTGGCCGCAACTTTGCAAGATTCCAGATTTGCATTAATAGCCTCATAGAGAGCTATTTCTGTATCAGTTGGTGAGGTAAGTGCTATGAGTCTGGTGAGGAGTGCTCGTTGGAGTTCATCAGTTGTGAAATCATGAAGCTGCTTTGGTTGGGTTTCTGAGTCATGAGGAATCGTTCCTGTGATGTTCTTGACTTGTTTAGCAATGTTGTTGTCGACATACTCTTCAATCTTTTCCATAAGCTCAGGTATGTATTGTTTGACATATTTCTTACTGTTGGCCTTAGCTTACTTGAGCAGTCGTTTCTTAACATCATCATCAAGGAATTCATCCATTTGTTTCTTGGTCTCCTGCAACTTATTTACTTGCTCAGAAAGAACTTTGACCACATTCTGCAACTCAGTTACTTGGTCACATAATTTGCTGTCTTTCTTTGCTTGTGTAAGTTTTGCCACCTTTTTCAACTTCTTTGCTGTAGGAGATATGACTTCAACCCGTGAAACCCTAGCACTCTTCTTTGCGTACTTGCCTTTAATGATTGTTTTGATTGTTTCTTCAGTTGTTGCCTTTGATGGTTTGGGTGGTGATGATGGTAGTGACGATGATACAGGAGGGGTTGGAGCCTTTGGTGGTGAGTCAGGAGGTGTTGGCACCTTTGGTGGGGAGGCAGGAGGTGTTGAATCCTTAGGTGGGGAGGTAGAAGTTGTAGAAACCTTAAGCTGTAAGTCAGGTTGAGGCTCATGAAGGGTGAGTGTTAACTGAGGTGGAGTGAGGGGTGGTGTTTGAATATATTCATCTGCTTCCTTTGCAGCCTCGTTGTTCTCATTCTTTATTCTTTCTGATTCCATCCTCTATTCTTCTTCTGCCTTATACTTAGCTTCAAGCTGATTTGCAGCTTTTGTGGTTTCCTCCCCTATAGGTCGCTCATCCTCTGACTTTTCCCAGAAATTATTAGCGTTTCCTTCTACATACTCCACCAGATTACCTTCTTCGAACATGTCATCCTTTATCTCCTCATCTGTCAACGGTTCTTTTTCCTTGCCGGGTTGATTAACCGGACTTACTGGTGGAGGCATGTCCTCAGTATGTGATTCAGACCTATCGGGTTGATTAACCGAATTGGGCTGAGATGTTTCTTTTGTAGTAACTCCAGACCCTCCGGGTTGATTAACCTGATCAGGATGGGTTGGAGACACTTCTTTTACTGTTTCAGATCCTCCATCTCCTTTTTGTTGTTCCATTTTTCTTTGTTCTTCAACCCTTAACTGTGCTCTTCTGTCTTCATCATCTTTGACGGACTTTTTGCTTAGTTCTATTGCTTTAATAGTATCTAAATCTTTTTGCATATCAATGGTTTCTTCTTCCTCGGATTCAGTTTCTTCTGAGTCAGTTTCCTTTTCAGCATGAATCCCACCTTCTTCTAGTTCTAGTTTTGGAATATCAACTTTGACTCTCCTTTTGATGATGTTAGGTGCAGAAGGTTTGATTTTCTTAGATGCACTTGATGCACTCCTAGTCTTGCTGCTTCCTTTTGAGCGAGTTTTAGAAGATCCTGTTGTAAGCACTGTCATAATCTTTGAAAGCTTGGGCCTTCTTAACTGAGTTTGTTAACAGCTCTTCTGGTAGTCTTGACCCTAGTTTGTGTGAGCTATCTTTGGGAAAGTAGATTAAGTTGACAGTCTTATCCATCTTAAACAAGTGCATTTCTTTGTCTTCGGGTCGTGGGTAAATGTCGGTGTTCTCGTCAAGCAGATGGCTGATAAGTACTTTGGTGTATCGGACAAATGGGATTTTTGTTAATGGTTTTCGGTACAAACATTGTATTTGATACACGAGGTCCTCCCGGATGAGTTGTGCATAATCAATCTTTTTCTGATTGACTATGCCCTAGAAGTGTTGAAGGTGTGGCAATCGTGGGTGCTCATGACCACTGTCCCTCCCTGAGACTGAACGGGCAAGTATGTAGTAAATTGTCTTCCAGGGTTGTGGGATGTATTTGGTGTTAACTTTTGAAAATGAGGTCAGTGGAACATCTGGTTGTTCATCGTATCCAATGTTGATGAAGAATTTAATAACTTCATCTTCGGTTGGCGTGGGCCAATATCTGTTAGAAGGTTCTGGTGGGTCGGGTAAGTCCAATGCTTTGCGCAGGAGAGTAGGGGTGACTTTTACTTGCTTACGATCCAACGTGCAAGTGTAGTATCTTTCATCAGTATCTAGCTGGATGGAGTTCCACATTTGTTGAATATAAAATTCTGAAATACTGTCAGATGCTTCCAATATGTTCTTGCACTTGTGTTGTTTGAGTATTTCAATAGCGATCTGGCAACTAGGTTCAGCACACTTTATCTCTTCAAAGTTAACCCTCGCGTTGTTGTTGCCATATTTTGCCTTATAACCCCATGGGAAAACTTCTTCCTTCGTGAGCATCGGAAGAGGTTGTTGTTGTGGTGCAGCCATTTTGAGATAACTGAAACATCATTTAGACACAAATTTCCAGGATACATGAAAGTTAGCATTAGATAAACTTCTGGTTTCACATGTGATCCTTTAAATTGCATAACATGATTTTACAAGTTGACACATGACAATTTTCTTGAAGTGACAATTTCTATGGAATTGGACAATTTCGATGAAAATTGACATTTGCGATGAAAATTGACATTTGCGATGAAAATTGGCATTTGCGATGAAAATTGACATTTGCGATGAAAATTGACATTTGCGATGAAATTTGACAATTTTGATGGAATTTGACAATTTCGATGGAATTTGACATTTTCGATGGAAAATGATAATTTCGATGGAAAATGAAAATTTCGATGGAAATGAAAATTTCGATAATTCCTTATACAAGAAATTTAGATAACACTTGTAGTCGTACTGTTCTTCAGATTTTTCGCAATTTAATCAACAAGTAGTTACAATGATCGCACAACTTGTTCCATTTATATCCTATGATGTTTCTATGTTGTTTGTCCAAGTTTAAACAACTTTTAACCACAAAATCTCAAAATCACACCTGAACGTGTTCTTAAACCCTAACAATCAAAGATCATAGCAATGGTGTTTCTGGGTTCAATTTAAAGGTACAAACATCCAATTCGATGCATAAGAACAACACAACAGAGGTTTAATTATACAACAACACGCGCAATCAATTTTCCCCAATTCTACGCATAAACCCTAACTTAAGAACATTCAACAATCAAGTATCTGGGTTCAATTAATCACATGCATTATGTAAAGGGGCACATTCCGACAGTAACACACCAAAGAATTACAACATGACCACTCAGAATCAAATTATACGATTTTGCTTAAACCCTAGATCTAAGAACAATCGATTGTGACATATTTAACCGTTGGATTGTGAAATCCTTCAAAACCATTGTTTATAAACATGTTTTAAGCATAAGTTCACTCACAAATTTGAAGATTCTTGAACGGATTAGCAAGTGTGATTTTGGCCGTAGATGAAGGTGGTTGTATGTATTAACTATGGTGGGTGAGTATGTCAGTGAAATTGAATGCGGCAATAACTGCGGTTATTTTCTCCGTTTTGTCAACTTTGTTTTATCTTTTTCAAACTTTTCACTTTTAGTCCCTAAACCTTGTAACTTAGCCCTTAACACCCTAACCTACTAACTCTAAGTTTTAAACTTAGCAATTTGGCACTATACTTAATCACAAAGATAATTTCACCACCACTCCTTTTGAAGCAACAATTTATAGAAGAAAATATGCAAGTACAAAATTAAGAAAATTTTTAAAATTTTAATTTCTGTCTCCCTCTCAACACTTGTTAAAAAATAGTTGACGGTTTAAAATGAACAAAGTGTTGGAGAAAGGTTTTTTACTTGCATTTTTTTTTAAAAGAAAAATCTTTTTGTGTTTTTATAAAAAATATTTACTGTTGGGTCTAAAATGCTGCTGATTCGAGAAACATAACTCTGCTGGATAGTTATGTGACTCTGCTGATTAGTGTATTAACTCTGCTGTTTTGATAACTTTGCTGTTTTGGATAATAGGCATAGTGTAACTCTGCTGCTAGCTCACGAAGACTCTGCTGCTAGAAGATTTACTCTGTTGTCTATAGGATATGTATAGTATGTTAAGGATAAGTATATAAAAGATACGTATGAATATTTTTCTTGTATAGGAAGTCTTGTAAACCGACTAGGACTCCTTACGCTATAAAAGGAGGTTCTAGGGTTAGAGTTAGATATCAATTATCTTAGCATACGTATTGTTTACACTTCAAGGTTTCTTGTAACCCTATTGCTATTAAGAGCAATCGTATTAATATATTGAAGTGTTGTTTGAGAATTCGTTTGTGTTTATTCTTCTTAAGATCAAGTATTAGTTTCCGCATAATATTTGATATACAATCTAAGATCAGTTTCTATACCAATTACTTTAGATTTATCTAAGGTAGTTAATAAGATCGTGAAGCTCAACTGGGATCAACAAGTGGTATCAAAGCTTGTGATCTAGAAACTGGTACCAAGAAGAATTTCTGAATAAAAGATCTGCTAATCATCAAATTTAGCAATGGATTCCGATTCAACACACATGGTCACTGCTTCAAGAGTTCCTATGCTCAAGACTGGAGAGTATGAGATCTGGAAGATGAGGATGCAACAATACATGCGAATGGTTCATTACTCACTTTGGGATGTTGTTCTTGAAGGAGACAAGGTGCAAACCAAGACTGCTACTGGATCAGTCTTGACTCTCAAGACAAGTGAAGAGAAAGCACAGAGAAGATTGGAGGTTAAGGCTCACAGTATTCTCATGATGGGAATACCTAATGATTATCAATTGAGTTTTAATCATCTTGAGTCTGCTAAGGAGTTGTGGGAAGCAATTGAACTTCGATTTGGTGGGAATGAGGCTACCAAGAAATCAAGAAAGAATCTACTGAAGCACCAGTTTGAGACTTTTTCTGCTTTGGGTTCTGAGAACATTGAGGGAACCTATGATCGACTTCATAAGTTAACCAGTCAGATGGCTCTTTTGAAGATTGAACCATCTCAAGAAGATGTTAATCTAATGTTTCTGAGAAGTCTATCTTCTGAATGGAACACTCATACAGTGGTTTGGAGGCACAAGGAAGATTTTGATACTATGACATTGGACGATCTGTACAACAACTTGAAGGTTTATGAATCTGAAGTGAAAGGATTGTCAAGTTCATCTTCTACCACAAATAATCTTGCTTTTGTTTCCTCAAATAGCAAGAATACTGGTAGACATCAAGAACAGCACTCTGCTGGTGGTGCTTTTACTCCTGCTGTTGGTTCTCATGTCTCTGCTGCTGACTCTGCTAACACCAACACCATCAGTGATGCTGCAATCTGTGCTTATTTGGCTGAACTTACTACCAGTACTTCAGTCATGCCTCAAGATCTGGATGAACTTGATCCTGATGATGTTGAGGAGATTGATATGCAATGGCAATTTGCAATGCTTACTATGAGGGCAAGAAGATTTCTTAAGCGTACTGGGAAAGAGATGAAGTTCAGAAGGAACAAGAGTGTGGGATTTGACAAGTCAAAGGCTGAATGTTTTAATTGCAGAAAGAAAGGACACTTTGCAAGAGAATGCAAAGCACCAAAAAGAAGCAATGAAAATTTCAAGAAGTCTGCTGATGAAGAACCAAATTCTACTACTGCTATGGTATCATGTGATGGATTAGGTGATTTTGATTGGAGTGATCTTGCTGAGGATGGTCCAAATTGTGCATTAATAGCTGAAGAAGATCCTGAAGTACAGCATTTTGCTCTCATGGCCTATTCTTCTTCTGGATCAGACTCTGAGGTATCAAATGAATCATCTTGTTCTTTTAAATCATGTTCTGATACAATTGAGATACTTAAGTCTAGTAATGGAAGCCTTAAAAAGGAAAATGAAACACTTAAGCTAGATAATCTTAGTTATGAATATGGTTTAAAGAACTTAGAAGAAAAACTAGAGTTTTATAAAAAGATTGAAATTGAATACCTTGATCAGATCACTATCCTGAAAAATGAAATTATCAAGAAAGATGATGAGATTAAGGTTCTTGTGGAAAAAGTAGGAGAAGCTGAACAGGCTAGAGACTTAGCTAAGAGTGAGACTGAAAAACACATTGTTAGGGTGTGATGAACTCAAATAAGTACATTTTATTACTATCATTTATCCTATTAATTTGACTTGTTTTACCATATTATGTATGAGGATTGATACTTAATCGTTTACTTTTGTAATTCTCAGGTAAAAACAAGCATTTGGTGAAACTTGGCGATTTTGGACTAATAATGGAGCAAAACGTGCATAAAGTGAAGAGTCTACTGAAATGAAGAAGATCAAGACTAATCTGCTCCAGATGCGCCGCATCTCACTATCAACATGCGCCGCATCTCTATCAAGATGTCACCAAATACGATCCAAGATACAAGAAGACATGCGCCGCATCTAATAAAGAGTTACGCCGCATCTTCTGGCGGTGTACGAATATTCCTGAATATTATAATCTTGGACCCCACGCGAAGTTACGTAGATACGCCGCATCTACTTAAGTAGATGCGCCGCATCTTCCCTCAGACACAAACTATAAATACCCCGTAGACCAGACGAGTTAGAGAGTTCCAAAGAGTTCGAAACCCTAACCGAAGTTCGGACAACAGAAGAGAAGGACGAATTCAGTCAAGAGGCAGCACAAGACACACCCAAATCGAAGATACAAGAGCTGTAAGAAGGTGCTGCATGTATTTAATTCATTAAGTAGTTTTGTTTTATTGTTTTAGCAAACTTTAATTCATCAGGATTGGTGGCTTGTGTAATGTGACAACGGAAAGATTGCACTCCCTTTAATACTTGCTTTCCCATCAATTAAAGTTTATATGTTGATGTCTTTGGTTACTACTTATTAGTGCATTGACCACCTCTGTGTTTATTAGTGGCTTGCGGGCACCCGACTGCGGGACAAGGTGTGGCTCCCACGGTTGTTTCTAAATTGATCACTTAGGAATAACTTTTAGACATAAGTCGTCATTAAGGGTTTACTCGCCGATGAGAATAGGACCAACGAGAAAGGGTTAATTACATACACTTCATATAAAGCTATCAATAAAACAAGTGACAATCTACTTAATCATAAGGACAGCCCTCTTATTGTCTCAAGTATCTATCTGTGTACGTGTGTGCTACTTGCTGATTCGTGCCTATTTGTTTATTTTATTATTTAATTGCAAACAAAACTGTGCCAGTCTCTCAGGCTGAAACCCCCTTGCGTTAGGATATTAAAATACTGATTAGATTAACGAGATTATACGTTCCACTCTTAGTGATCGACACTCTACTTACCATTATCTTCATACTGACCGGGTACACTGCTCGTTAAGTGTGTGTGTTATTGATAAGTCGGCTAAATATAAATTTAAAACTTGAATAGGCATTAAAACTGCTAAACCGCAACGACACATCACGCGCATCAAGTTTTTGGCGCCGCTGCCGGGGAGTGAATTGTTATTTTCTGTTAATTTGATTAGTATTTTAATTAGGTTATTTTTCTTTTTATTAGATTAATTGCATCATTGTATTATTTTGCATATTTGTTGTATTGTGTATTATTTGTTTGCTTTAATTTTTCTTTTTGTGTGTTTTATTTTTGTTTCGTGTGTTTAATTTTTATTTTTATTTTTCGTATTTTTCTGTTCTGCTATCGTTGTACTGTGCTAAATCAAACGATACGGCGCATCTGATTTCTCAGATACGGCGTATTGCGTTTAATTTTTTTTAATACAACGCGTTTAATTAATTCGATACGACGCATCTTTTCCCCAAGATACGGCGTATCTGTTTTTAACAAGAAAATTTTTCTAAGCGATAAAGTAATACGACGCATCTGCTTTTGTAGATACGGCGTATCTGATTTTGATAAAAATTTTTCTAAACGTTAACGCCATACGACGCATCTTCTTCTGAAGATACGGCGTATCTATTATTTTAATTAAAAACAGTTTGCGAATTATTAAACAAATACGGCGTATCGATTTCCGTCGATACGGCGCATCTTACTGAATCAAAAATCTTTTATTTTTAAACGTAACGAAAATACGGCGCATTAACTTTCGTTAATACGACGCATTTAATTTTAATTAGATAAGTTGATTTTTGATTAATTAATTCGATACGGCGCATTCTTAAATTCTAAAGCGGCGTATCTATTTTCTGAATAAAGTCTGATTAAATTTTAACGATTATAAGATACGGCGTATCCAACTTTTAGGATACGGCGCATCAACAGCAGATATCAGAAGCTTTTATTTTACTTTGATCGTTTCACCCTTCTTTTGCACGAGTAAGTTTTATTTCAGGAAGATGGACGATCCGGATATTACAATGGAAGAATATATCAGATTTGAAGAGGAAAGAGCCTTGAGCAATAATGGGATATACGAGTGGGAAAGAGCAAGATATGGTGCACAAGTCATCGAGGATAAGGAACTCACGATGGAAGAATACTTGTTATTGAAGCAGAAAAAGTCAGGGAGAGAGAGAAACAAATTGCCATTTCGACACACTTGGACTTTATCAATTAATGAAGAGGAAGAAGAATCATACGATTTTGGTGCAATTAGGTTTCCGGCAATAGTTATTGATGACGATATTTCTCCGGAAGTTGCCCAAGATGAAGAAGAGTCACAAGTGTTTGATTTGAATGAAAATCCGGCAATTGTTTACAAAGAAGCTTATTCATGCGAAGGTGCTTATGATGAAAATGAAGATGAATGTGGGACAATGGTGTATAGTGCTATTACTTGTAATTTTCCACCCGAGATGGAAAATATATTCTCATCATATCAAAAACACCATGATAATATTCCCTCAGATGAAGATAATGAGTATTCCGATATTGAAAGGTTTGATGCTATTGCGTACGATGGCATACCGCAATTACCACAACAAACGGAAGTATTTAGGTGTGGAGCGGATGAGCCAGATTATGACCCCACAAAGGATTTTGAAGAAATCTGGGATTACTTATTTAAGGATGAAATTCGGGACGATGCTGAAATTGCAAGACCACTAGTTGAAGATGGAGATTCACAAGATGAATTGGAGTCACTTACAACACAAAGTGGTACAAATTTATTTAATATTATTAATCCCGTTACTTATAATCTTGCTAGTTTTCCTGAACAGGTTGCAAAACAAAAAGATGACGAGGTGAAATTTATTACACTACCTATTGAAGCACCTGTGATCAACCCGTATTTGGTGGAGCTCGAAGAAGAATTTGGTGATGAGCTCTTAAACATTGCTATGATTGATGAAGATGATGGTCTCGACCCTATGAAGGTTATAGAGGAACTCGAACTTTTACTTGCCAAAGACCCTTTCTCATCTTTTGCGGAAGTCAAGGGACGCCTTACTACCAAAGAGATTAACCAAGAAGAAAGGAGACTCATTTTTCCTCAACACATTACTCTTTCAGATGGTATGGTCGAGTCATCCAATTTATCAACCAAACCGGGTAAGAATAGGGATGATGTACATATATTGCCAAGGTATGATCTTTATTTATTTCTTCCATCTTTACTAGCAAATTTACACTCTTTTCGTGTTTATTGCTATTATCATCCGCACTTGATCCCAAGTGGGGGGAACAACACCCTATTACACAGTAAATAAGGGTGGAGTCAGGCTCGTGACTCGAACAAAAACAAGCGCTTCGTGGGAGGCAACCCATGCTTATCTTTTATTTTATTTTCTGATTTTGTATTGAGTCAGTCCAGGCCGCATGAGGATACGGCGCATCTCAATTCTGAGATGCGACGCATCTCCTGCAATGGTCATATCTTATTTTATTTTTCTCTGCATTTTTTATTTTCGACTTTAAAACTATTTATCAGTTTATTTTAATGCGGCGCATCCCTGGTTAAGGATGCGGCGCATCTTTATTCTGATCCGTATTTATTCCAGGCTCGATACGGCGTATCTTCTTCAATAGGATACGGCGCATCGACTGACCTGATGATTTTCAGTTTTAATTTTTAAGTTTTATTTTTACCTAACTACTAATGTATTATGCAAGTTGAACCTTTCTTATCTTAGGTGTGTTTTAAAGTGTTGGTGGTATTATAGTTTTCTGGATTTCCTGTGGATACATCAAGTATGAAGCTTTAACGTTCTAATCCACAAGAAAGATGATTTTTGCTCATATACTAATGGAGGATCATACCGAGCAAATATCAGGGGAGTTTTTTCCGTTCTAATTCTTTTATTTCCAGTTTTTAACCTTTTATACAAACAACGAGGACGTTGTTTAACTTAAGTGGGGGGATAGGAGAATTAGAACACTTAACACTTACTTGTCCTAAACTTTTTCAAAAATTATGCTTAAAATGTGCTTAATATATTAAATTTAAAATTTTTAGCATGTTTTTGTTTAAGATCTATGTTACATAACTGCACACATGACGTTATTTTCAAAAATTGTGATTTTCCAAAATTCACAAATCTATGAGTGTGCCGGTGACTTGTAAACTTTAGAACTTGGCTTGTATACTATTCGAGACCACCATAATGAGTATTATTTATTTAATTGGAATGACTTGTCTAACTTGGTAAAATTCTAGGATTACACCCAAAAAGCCTTTATATGTTATGTGTTATTAGCTAACTACACTGGTTAGTTAACCCCCGTATAAAACCTTTTGTTACTCTCACTTTTAGAGTAAGATACCCCTAGAAAAACACTCAGAGCCATTCCTTTCATTTCTTACACCTATGTTTAAAATGTTTCGTTACACCTTAAACCTTAGCCTACCCTGTAGATTAGAATCCGTGGTTGGTTAATTGCTATAGGCAGAGTGTGTTTCCTTACATTACCTGTGTTCGCGTGCGTAATTCATTATATATGGTTAGGTCGGGAAATTGCACAATGCAATTGGAGTGAAAGTAAATATTGTATATTTTAGAGTTTATTTTTCGTGTGTTTACTACTTTCACTATTTACCATTATTTCTGAAGTTATGAAAAGTATGGAAAAATTATCCGGAAAGAAAGTTATAGTGATGTGGTGAAATTTTACACATCTATGTTTATGTTTCAAAAAAAAAAAAAAAAAAAAAAAAAAAAAAAAAAAAAAAAAAAAAAAAAAAAAAAAAATCGAAAAAATGAGAAAAGAAAAAGAAAGAAAAAAGAGTTGGATGTTTATTTTAAGCCAACGATGTAGAGTTATGTAAGTGGTTCATATGGCCACTATTTGTTGTATTATATCTATGGATTGAATGGGAATTGGCAGTTATGGGAATGCCAATTAAGGATTATTCTTTGATTAAGATCTTGTTGAGTATAATTCGTGTCTACCTAAAGCGTGTGTTTCAAGTGTTAAAGCGTGAGTTATTCAATGATATGAGTCTTATTCATGGGATGGTTGGGATAGTGATTAACCACACTTAGGATTTTAATTTATTTGTTTTGTTTATTTTTATTTTTACACCAATTTATATCCCAAATATTATCCATACCCTATATTATTCTTTATCCAACCAAACCTTTGATTTATTGAGATTAGGGATTTGAGCAATCTTAAGTATCGTAGTCGTGGATTCGGCTATGTATTTATGATTTTGTCGCCCTTTTTGATATATTATTATTGGTGAAGTTTGGACCTATCTTTAGCCTATTCGAGTTAAGGATTTGAGCAATTGCAAGTATCGTGTTCGTGGATTCGATCATGTATTTGTGATTTTGTCGCCTTTTCTGGAATTTGAGATCGATAGTGTAAATAAGAATAATTAACCCTTAAGCCTAAAAACCCTTTTTACCGCTTTAGACTTGTTATTCCTTAGCTTTAGTGGTGGAGATGTGTATACTTGCCAAGCTTATGATAGAATATTCGTCGCGACTGGACAGTTAAACGATTAGATTTGCTTTTATCGACTTATTTTATTTTACTTCTAATTCGTTAAGTGTTTAGTTGTGTGATTACGAAATGAACGAATACATGCTTAACTATAAAAATAAATCCTAACATCTTTTAGGATACATTTTCATGAGATTTAATCTAAGGTTTACTTGGGGACAAGTAAAGTTCAAGTGGGGGGATATTTGATGAACTCAAATAAGTACATTTTATTACTATCATTTATCCTATTAATTTGACTTGTTTTACCATATTATGTATGAGGATTGATACTTAATCGTTTACTTTTGTAATTCTCAGGTAAAAACAAGCATTTGGTGAAACTTGGCGATTTTGGACTAATAATGGAGCAAAACGTGCATAAAGTGAAGAGTCTACTGAAATGAAGAAGATCAAGACTAATCTGCTCCAGATGCGCCGCATCTCACTATCAACATGCGCCGCATCTCTATCAAGATGTCACCAAATACGATCCAAGATACAAGAAGACATGCGCCGCATCTAATAAAGAGTTACGCCGCATCTTCTGGCGGTGTACGAATATTCCTGAATATTATAATCTTGGACCCCACGCGAAGTTACGTAGATACGCCGCATCTACTTAAGTAGATGCGCCGCATCTTCCCTCAGACACAAACTATAAATACCCCGTAGACCAGACGAGTTAGAGAGTTCCAAAGAGTTCGAAACCCTAACCGAAGTTCGGACAACAGAAGAGAAGGACGAATTCAGTCAAGAGGCAGCACAAGACACACCCAAATCGAAGATACAAGAGCTGTAAGAAGGTGCTGCATGTATTTAATTCATTAAGTAGTTTTGTTTTATTGTTTTAGCAAACTTTAATTCATCAGGATTGGTGGCTTGTGTAATGTGACAACGGAAAGATTGCACTCCCTTTAATACTTGCTTTCCCATCAATTAAAGTTTATATGTTGATGTCTTTGGTTACTACTTATTAGTGCATTGACCACCTCTGTGTTTATTAGTGGCTTGCGGGCACCCGACTGCGGGACAAGGTGTGGCTCCCACGGTTGTTTCTAAATTGATCACTTAGGAATAACTTTTAGACATAAGTCGTCATTAAGGGTTTACTCGCCGATGAGAATAGGACCAACGAGAAAGGGTTAATTACATACACTTCATATAAAGCTATCAATAAAACAAGTGACAATCTACTTAATCATAAGGACAGCCCTCTTATTGTCTCAAGTATCTATCTGTGTACGTGTGTGCTACTTGCTGATTCGTGCCTATTTGTTTATTTTATTATTTAATTGCAAACAAAACTGTGCCAGTCTCTCAGGCTGAAACCCCCTTGCGTTAGGATATTAAAATACTGATTAGATTAACGAGATTATACGTTCCACTCTTAGTGATCGACACTCTACTTACCATTATCTTCATACTGACCGGGTACACTGCTCGTTAAGTGTGTGTGTTATTGATAAGTCGGCTAAATATAAATTTAAAACTTGAATAGGCATTAAAACTGCTAAACCGCAACGACACATCACGCGCATCAGGGTGGAAAAACAACAATTTGCCACTGACATTCTTAGTAAACCATTAGGAAGACACTTTAATGGTATAGGATATAATGCTGTAGCTCACCCTAAAAAACTTAGTGCCAATGCCCCTCCTACTAGGACATTAACTTTCATATCTGAGTCTGGAACCACACTTGTAGGTGAAACTAGTAAACCTGTAGTTGAAACTAATGAAAAAGAAATAGAGTCACCTAAGGTTGAGGTAAAGAAGTATGAACAAGCACCTGTGATTGAAGATTGGGTGTCTGACAGTGATGATGATGAAGTAGAATCTGATTCAACCTCTAAGAACAAAAAGGAAGAAATTCCTACTGTTGTTGAATCAAAAGTACCTAGGGCTAAAAGGGTTGCTTTTGTTAAGCCTAGGTTTGGTAAAGGTATCTCTAGAAAGATGGCTGAGTATGATAACACACCTAGAGTATATCCTAAAAGAACAAATAACTTGCCTAGGGGAAACCAGAGAAATTGGAACAACCTAGTTTCACACAAATTAGGTACTGATTTTCAATTACTTAAGAAGGCATGTTATTGCTGTGGTAGTTTTGAACATCTGCAAGATGAGTGCTATAAGAAACCAGCTTGGAACCAATACACTAGGGTGAACCATAGAAACTTTGCTAGAAAGACTCACCCTCACCCCAAAAGAAACATGGTTCCCAAGGAAGTTCTGATGAGAGATGGTACTTCTAGAGTTATCTCTCCTATTGCACCAACAGGGTCCATAAAGAAGGAAATAGTCAACTCTGCTGTTAAGGCAGACTCTGCTGTTTTGCCTAAAGTTGTTACTGATACTGTTGTGGGCAATCATTTTTATGCTGTTAAAGCCTCAGCTTGCTGGGTCTGGAAACCAAAAGTTAAAGTTTTAGATCATGTTCTCAGACACAGCAGTGCACCAATGCAGTTGAAGAAATTTGACTACTTTGATGCACAAGGTAGATCCAAGTCAGTAATGGCTTGGGTCCCTAAGAGAAACTAATTCTCTTACTTTTTGTGCAGGGCAATCTACAAAAGGAGCTAAAGGATAAATGCATTTTTGATAGTGGATGCTCTTCACACATGACTGGAGACCAGAGCAATTTGGAGAATTTTGAAGCTTTGGATGGTGGATATGTTGCTTTTGGGAATGACCCCAAAGGAGGAAAGATTGTTGGTAAAGGCATAATCAGAACTGGAAAATTGGATTTTGAGAAAGTGTATTTGGTGAATGGTTTAAAGTTCAATCTTTTTAGTGTCTCACAAATGTGTGACAGAAAGAATTTTGTTCTTTTTACAGACACTGAATGTCTTGTCTTATCTCCCGACTTTAAGATGCCTGATGACAAATTAGTACTTCTTAAAGTCCCTAGACATGACAACATATACAGTGTGGACATAAAGAACATTATTCCCAAAAGAGATTTAACTTGTCTGTTTGCCAAAGCTACTATTGATGAATCCAAACTATGGCACAGAAGGCTTGGACATCTGAACTACAAGGCTATCAACAAGTTGGTGAAAGGAAACTTGGTCAGAGGATTACCTTCAAAGATTTTTGAGAATCCTGAAGTATGTGTTGCTTGTCAAATGGGAAAACAGCATAGAGCATCTTGTAAGTCCAAATTGGTGAATTCTATAACTGAACCTTTGTTTATGTTACACATGGACTTATTTGGACCTACTTATGTGCATAGTTTGAAGAAAAAGATGTATGGTTTAGTGGTTACTGATGATTTTAGTAGGTTCACCTGGGTATTCTTCCTAGCTACTAAAAATGAGACTTCTGGTATTCTTAAGGCTTTTATTACTAGGATAGAAAACCTATTTAATCACAAGGTTAAGATCATCAGATGTGACAATGGAACTGAGTTTAAGAATCAAGTAATGAATCAGTTCTGTGAGGAAAAGGGTATAACTAGACAATTTAGTGTGGCTAGAACTCCTCAGCAAAATGGTGTGGCTGAGAGGAGAAATAGAACATTAATTGAAGCTGCTAGGACTATGTTGTCAGAGTCTAAGTTACCCACTATCTTTTAGGCTGAAGCAGTCAACACTGCTTGCTATGTACAAAATAGAACTAAGATAGTTAAACCTCACAATAAGACCCCTTATGAGTTATTGCATGGTAGGAAACCACTGATTGATTTCTTTAGACCATTTGGGTGTCCTGTCACTATCTTAAACACCATTGACCACTTAGGCAAGTTTAGTGAGAAAGCAGACATAGGTTACTTTGTTGGATACTCAACCGAAAGTAAGGCTTTTAGGGTTTTCAATCAAAGGACTGGGCATGTGGTGGAAAATTTGCATGTTAAAATTAGAGAAACCACACCTAATGTTGAAGGAAAAGGTCCTGAGTGGATGTTTGATATTGATTCCTTAACCAAGAGTATGAATTATCAACCAGTCATTGCAGGTACTACTAACATGTCTGCAGGTACACAAACTAACCCCAATGCAGGTACACAAGCAAAGAAGGATGAAACTGCAGAGGAGTTTGTTTTGATTGAAAGAAGCAAGTTTGATCAGTATTTCACACCAACAGATAAAGAGGGAAAAAGTTCAGATGATGCTGCTGTTCATAAGGAAGTTCCAAAGGATACTGAAGAAGGTGATGATGAACCTTCTCATGATGTCAAGAATGATGATAAGGAATGGAATACAGAGTCAGATGTTGCTGGGCAACAAGGAAATAAACATAGCAACAGTTCTCTCAACTCTGCTGCCAAGCCAAAGCACTCTGCTGATAAGCCAAAGCACTATGCTGTTAGGCCGAAACACTCTGCTGTTAGGTTTGGTGATTCTGCTGCTATGGACAAGGACTCTTCTGCTGATAAAGATGGTGATTCTGATGATGATTCTGCTGATGAGATGCCTGAATTAGAAGAAGTTTTATTTGTACCCAAGGTTTCTACAACTTATAGTAAACAGACAACTAAGGGAACCATTGAAGCATTCACAAATTGAGCCCTGTAGTAGAATGGCCATCAAGATGTTTGCATTTTTAAAGAAGAATGGGAAAGGATTTTCTGGTGTTATTACTCCCTTAACTGAGCATATCTTGAATGTAGTGGCTGAAGTAAATGAGGATGAAGAGGCTGGAACACCCACAGCTTCCCATCACACATCCTCCTCTACAAACTTAAATGAATCATCTTCCTCTGAACCACAACCTACCCAATCACCTAGGAATTCACAAGAGGACATTGTGCTACCTCAGGCCAATGTTAGTATGGTAGCAGATGAGGCTGATACAGGTGTTGGAGGTATCATGATGGACGAGGCTGGCACTACTGTTTCCAACTTAGTAGTTGAACAGGACAGTGTCAACATTATTAAGACCTCAACCATGGCAACATCATTTGTAGAAGGTTCTCAGGAACCTGACACAATTGGTGGTAACCCCAGCCAAATAGCTTTTATGGGGGGCTCAGATGTTCATCCTAGGGATGAGACTGAGTTTATGTCCAAAGATTCACCTCTCAGAGAAGGTAACACATCTCGAAGTGATGAGGACAGAGATGAACATATTGAATTGATGGACACTGATGTACATATTGACATTGCAAATGATACACCTCTCGGACCAGGTAACACAGGTCGAAGTGTTGATGCTAGAATTGAACTTGAAACTGATGATTTGACGGCTAAAACACCTGTACAAAATGTCAATTCCAATGATCAACCTCTCGGGTCAGGTTACACAGACCGAAGTTGTGAGGATATCATGAAACAATTGAAAGCATTGACGGAAAATTGTACAAAATTGTCAAAGGAGGTCCTGGATCTAAGAAAGGAGTTAAAGACAGCCAGAGCTACTCAAGGTGCTGAAATTAGGAGGCTTAAGCTAAGGGTTACACACCTTGAGGGGAGGCTCAAGAAGAGGTCCAAACCAAGTTTGGAAGAGGATGCTTCCAAACAGGGGAGGAATGATCAAGAGGCTGTGGTGAATGATAAGGATCAAGAGGATGTGATAGGTTCAGGGAGGTTGAAAAGGACTTTGTTGAACATGTTGTTGATGAGAGTGGAAAGGTTGACTCTGCTGATGCAGAACATTCTGCAGGTGCAAACAACTCTGCTGATGGGTTGAAGGTTTCTGCTGATGAGACTGAGCAGAGTGCAGGTGTAAAGGACTCTGTTGGAGTAAATGATTCTGCTGATTCAGATGATGAACAGATGACTTTAGCTCAAGTATTGCTGAACATGAACAAAGAAGCTAAAATACCCACACAATCACAACAACCTATTGCTGAATCAAGTGAAAAGTTTGAAAGGATGAAAAAGTTGGCTGATGAACAAGCTCAAATTGCTATTGCTCAAGATGAAGAATATGCAAGAAGAGTTGCAGCTGAAGAGGAAGAAAATCAGTTTGAATTTATGGGCAGCTCTACATTTAATGAAGTTAGTCAAGAAGAATTAGATGAACAATTGCAGTATTTCATTGATTCTGATATGATTGTAAGAGGTGAAGCTAGGATGATAGCAAATGATGAGCAGTTAGATGGGAGTGAAAAGACAAAAGAGCTTGTTGATTTTATACTTAAAAAGAATGGATTAGCTAAGTGGGAAGAGCTGATTAAGAGGATTACAGATGCACAGAAGCATGGTTACAAACCTAAGTCAACTTCAAGGAAAGCAGTGGTTAAAGACATGAAGTATTATTTGAAGAATGCAAGAGGCTATCAGATGAAGGATTTCAAAGGTAAGTCAGATCACTTAATTGAAAAGGAATTTTATGAAACTTATGCTAAGCTTAATCCAAGAAAAGTTTCTGAAAAGAAGAGAAATCCAGAAGTTATGGGATCTGACAGTATGAAAGCATCTGGGAGTGGAAGTGTCTCAAAGCCCATAGTATCTGATGTTGAAAAGGAGAAAGAAATTGTTGTTGAAGCTGAAGTTATGACTGAATCCTCTGCTGGTACAAAGAGATATAGGAGGACAGTAAAGCAGGTGGGTAGGAAGAAGAGAAGAACACAGTCAATAGTGATGAGTGATTCGGATAAAGAAGAGAAAGAGGATAGTGATTCAGGGAAAGAAGAAGTGACTGCAGATGATATGCAAGGAATTATGCATCTCACAGTTCATGAACCTCAAGAAGAGCCTGAGTTACTTAATGAAGTTCCTTTATCAGTAAAATATCCAATCATTTCTTATTCACATGAAGTTCTAAGTGATGGTCAAGTATGCTGGGTAATTAGGAGGTCAAATGGTTCAAGTGTGGGGTATATTAGTTTTTCTCAGATGATGCACTACATGGATAGGGATGATATTACTCAACTCTGGAATCTTTATAAGAAGAATTATGGTGATACTCGACCAGAGATAGTGTATGAGAGACTTAATTATTACTACTTGAAGAACATGTTTGAACCAGATGAGAGAAGTATTGAATGGAAGAAGTTACTGAGTTCCACAGTTCAGAAATGGTATTTATATCAATCTTGTGGGGTTCATGTCTTATCATGCATAGGTGTGACTGTGTATATGCTTGTGGAGAAGGATTATGTCATCAACAACAGTACATCTATTCTGTATCAAATGTTGCAGCCTGGTAAGTTGACACTACAAAGACCATTTGATGCAGATCATCAAGCAAAGGAACTGATTGAGAAATATAAAAGGTTGCTGGTATCAAAGGTTTCAAAACAGTAAAGTGTTTGGAAGCATCCTCCTGGTGGTTATCTGGATTTAAGGAAACTTGATGATTTTTGGAGAAAAATATCAAGTTTAGGGGAGGATTGTTGGGTCTAAAATGCTGCTGATTCGAGAAACATAACTCTGCTGGATAGTTATGTGACTCTGCTGATTAGTGTATTAACTCTGCTGTTTTGATAACTCTGCTGTTTTGGATAATAGGCATAGTGTAACTCTGCTGCTAGCTCACGAAGACTCTGCTGCTAGAAGATTTACTCTGTTGTCTATAGGATATGTATAGTATGTTAAGGATAAGTATAGAAAAGATACGTATGAATATTTTTCTTGTATAGGAAGTCTTGTAAACCGACTAGGACTCCTTACGCTATAAAAGGAGGTTCTAGGGTTAGAGTTAGATATCAATTATCTTAGCATACGTATTGTTTACACTTCAAGGTTTCTTGTAACCCTATTGCTATTAAGAGCAATCGTATTAATATATTGAAGTGTTGTTTGAGAATTCGTTTGTGTTTATTCTTCTTAAGATCAAGTATTAGTTTCCGCATAATATTTGATATACAATCTAAGATCAGTTTCTATACCAATTACTTTAGATTTATCTAAGGTAGTTAATAAGATCGTGAAGCTCAACTGGGATCAACATTTACAAAGATAGTTTTGATGTTTGACTCGATTAATTTTGTGTAAGAAATTTGTTCAAATCGTCTGGATTCAAACATCGCATACCAATTTGGTAAACTAGTTCCACAAATCTTGCATGAGGCAAGGCTTTGGTGAACAAATCCGCCAATTGGTGTTCAGTACCGACAAAGTATAATTCAACTGTACCCATTTCCATATGCTCTTTGATAAAATGATACCGGAGAGCAATATGCTTCGATTTGGAATGTTGAACCATGTTGCATGAAATAGCGATGGCACTCTTGGAGTCGCAGTACATCGGAATCTTGTTAAACATGTATCCATAGTCCATCAGCTGAGATCGCATCCAAATGACTTGAGCGCAGCAGGCAGACATGGCGACGTATTTTGATTATGTAGATGAGTGTGATGTATAGTCTTGCTTCTTGGACTGCCAAGAGATGAGCTTGTCACCTAAAAATTATACTCCCCCAGACGTACTTTTTCTCGTGTTTAAACAACCTGCATGGTTAGCGTCTGAAAAAGCAACAAGTTCAAACCCAGAATCCTTCGGATACCAGATCCCCAAATGAATGGTTCCCTTTATATATCAAAAGATCCTTTTAACAGCATACAAATGACGTTCAGTAGGTCGTGACTGGTAACGGGAACATAGATACGTGGCAAA
Organism: Artemisia tridentata subsp. tridentata; assembly: GCA_021014915.2. Classification (NCBI taxonomy): domain Eukaryota; kingdom Viridiplantae; phylum Streptophyta; class Magnoliopsida; order Asterales; family Asteraceae; genus Artemisia; species Artemisia tridentata. Next base: position 503,402,344 of record CP139508.1, read on the forward strand.
TACAACATCCGCCCGGCTAGCGGTGAGATACATGAGAGACACAATCATACTACGATATTTTGTAGGATCAATGGGTGTGCCATGTAGATCAGCATCTAGCTTTGGGGATGAGGAAGACATAGGGGTATTATAGGTGTCACAAGTATTCATGCCATGCTTTTTCAATATTTCCTGAGCATATTTGGAATGACTTAAAAATATACCACGGGGTAATCGATGAACTTGCTGTCCTAGAAAGAACTTGAGTTCACCCATCATGGACATCTCAAAGTTTTGTTTCATAAGTCTTGCAAAAGCGATTGAATATTTTTTATGAGTTGATCCAAAAATGATATCATCTACATAAATTTGAACAATGAGAATATCCTCCCTGTGTTTTGGTATAAATAAAGTTGGGTCAACAGATCCTTTAGTAAAATGATTGGCTAATAAGAATGCAAACAGTTTGTCGTACCATGCCCTCAGGGCTTGTTTAAGGCCGTAGAGGGTTTTCTTGAGCTTGTGGACGTGGTTTGGATGCTCTGGATCGACGAATCCCTCTGGTTGTGAAACGTACACCTCTTCCCGGAGTTGTCCATTGAGAAATGTCATCTTTACGTCCATCTGGTATACCGTGATGTTTTTGTGAGCAGCGTACGCCAGGAACATTCTTACAGCCTCAAGACGTGCCACTGGTGCAAATGATTCTTCGAAGTCAATCCCTTCTTCCTGACTGAACCCTTTGGCGACCAAGCGGGACTTGTTACGAATAATTGTACCATCCGCATCTAGCTTATTTTTCCAGATCCACTTTAAGCCAACGACATAAACCCCAGTCAGTCTTTCTACCAATTCCCAGACTTCCAACCTCTTGAATTGATCTAATTCCTCTTGCATAGATTCAATCCAGTTGTCGTAGGTAAGGGCTTCTTTAATGTTTTTGGGTTCGGACTGACAAACAGTGAGTGCATAAATGCAGGTTTCACCGTCTGTATGGAGTCGTTGTCGTGTCATTACAGGGTTTTATGGGTTGCCAATTACATTTACAAGGGGATGATCCTTTGTCCATTTGTGTGTTGATGGGTAATGTTGATAGGTACGGTGCAGATTTGACGGTTCCAAGTTTCGTGTGGACGACTGTACGATATCAGGAATGGTGGGAGCCGGCGCAAATGGATTGAAGAATGCATTGCCGTCATAACCTGCTGGAGTGGGTACTTTAGAAGAATGTTGTGGGGGACCTTCAGCTGCAGATGCGGAAGTAGAAGGTTTTTGATCTATTGATGATGAGGTGTCTGGTTGAGGTGCATTTTCAGTAACTGTCGTAGTTGTAGTCACTAGTTTATCAAGTACTTGATTATCGACGAGTGGTTGTGCAGCGGAGCTTGTGGATACATCAGGAGCACGATTAACCATATTATCATCAAACAATGGAGCAAACAAGTCTTCTAGATATTTGCGGTTTAGAGAGAAGGAGAAGGATCAGGGAAGTTGAGACGGTTGGTTTCGGGTCCTAAGCTGTTTTGCTCAGAAGCCATCTCGGTGAGCTCATCGAAATTAGCATGTATAGTCTCCTGAATCTCCCGGGTGCAACGGTTCCAAATTCTGAATCCCTTAGAATTTTCACAATATCCGACAAAAATTCCTATGTCCGCTTTGGCCTTCAATTTTCCGAGGTCATCACGATCATTCATTGGATAGCAAAGAGCTCCAAAGCTACCTTTGTAAACGATTGTTTTACGAATGAAACTTGAACAAACTCAACTAATAACCACAAAAACCAAACGTAAATACTTAACTAATGATTAAATCTACTCGATAACACACTCCTAACTATCCTTTGGCTTTGATACCACTTGATGGTCCCTATATTAAACGTAACACAAGAACTACTCTAATAATAACCACGATAACAACTACTAACTATGCTACGTATGAAAACTTATAACAACTTAACAATAACGAGAGTTTAGAGAGAAATGAAATGAAGAGAAGATGGATGATTCATTCACACGATAGAGTAACAAAGCTTGCACTACAAGTGAAATAAAACCAACAATGTAAATGACACCTCATGCCTTATATTTATAGGCTAATTCTTAGGGCAACATGCACATGGGGTGTTTCTAGAAGGATTAATACATAAAGGCCGGCCCATGGACTTCCTAATGGACCGTGACATTAAATCAAACATAGAGTCCTATTTTGAGCAACATATTAACGTACATGACCATGACTTGAATTGTACAAAATATGTTCCCAACACGAACTATGTGAGCTTGAGAAACGTGAGATATCTTGAGAAACGTAAACGTTATCCCTTTATTAAGCCAGCACAACCAAGAAAGCACGAAACGAATTCAAATTGCAAAATAAATTAACTTCAAGAAAGATTTGCATATTTATACTCATTTTTACTAGAACAGCACATATTGGTAGCTTTTCCTCAGCAATGATCTTTTTCACCTCCTTTTGTTTATCAGAAGTACTAAGACCTCTGATATTCCATGATGCTACTTTATTATCCATTTTTACTCTTTTTCTATTTTTGGCTCACTTTATCTCTCAATTCTTTTGGCTCAATTTAAAACACTCTGTTTGTTTTTGAAACACAAATACTCTCTTTCTATTTTTAGACTTACACTTTTTTCACAATTCTTTTGGCTCACAAACACTTTGTCTATTTTTATTACACACAATACTCTCTTTCTCTTTTTATCTCACCAATCTCTCAATTCTTTTAGGCTCACAAAACACTCTATCTGTTTTTGCGCACATTCTTCTCTTTCTGTTTTTGTCTCACCAATTCTCTCAATTCTTTTAGGCTTACAATACACTCTATCTATTTTATACACACAAAAAAACTCTCTTTCTGTTTTTGATCTCCCCACTTTTGTCAATTCTTTTAGCTCTCTATTCACTTTGTCTGTTTTTTGCGCAAGAGAAAAACAAAACTATAATACTATACTATCTATATACAATACTAATAAGAATCAATTTCAATTTTTCAGTAAAGGGTATAACTGCAAATACCCTCGACCTCATTCCTCAGCAGACTTTCTCCAGTTGAGGATAAGTCTTGCACAACATCCTCTTCATTCTCTAGACTTTTATTTGCATCAATCAATTCCTTTTTATCCTTGTAATACCTTTTCATGTCATCATTCCAGCTTTCCCATTCATTCACTGTTGGGTCACCATTTGTTTCTAGAACACTATCAACTTGTTTTCTTTCCTCATTGTTTGGCCTTATTTCCTCTTCATTAACCAGTGAATCCAGTAGGGAGAAACTATTTTGACCTATTATTCCTACATTAGTTTGTTTTTTCCCACCACTAGGACTAGCATCAATACTTTTACCTTTAGGAGGTTTACTATGTCCTGCTTCCTTAGCAACCTCAGCAGACTTTCTGCTGTTTCCCATTTCCTTAGGAGTGTTACTACTGTTTCCAGTATTCTTATCAACCTCATTGTTGTTATCCATGCTAGGTTGAGTGACTACTTCAACACTCTTTTTAGACCTATATTCCTGCTTGTTATTGTTTTGCCTATGCCCAGCCATTATATTAGGATAGGTAGCTCCCCTGGTGTAATCATTAATACCATTCTGTTCATTTCTTTTGTTGCTGTTATTGTAAGTCTCATTCTTTCCTTTCCTATACGTCACTTTTTGGAAACAATCATTTACTTCACTTTGCACATTACTTAGCTTCTCACTTTCAGCTTCTTTAGGTATCATTCTACAGTTTACATCATCATGACCAAACACACAACAATGGCTACATCTGGGTTTCCAAGCATACTCAACCTGCACTTATTTAGTCAAACAAGTACTTGCATCTTTTTTCCTATAAGCAATTTCAATAACATCTTTGAATTGCTTCTCAGCATTCAATTCTATTAGCACCCTAGCAAAACCAAGTCTTCCCATCCCTGTCATACGCACTTTGGTAGTCATTTCATCCATAATGACTGGTTTACCTAGGACACTTGCTAAAGAGCTAATTCCTTTCACACTCCAAGCTTCTAGTGGCACATTTAGTAACTTCACCCAAACAGGCAATTTCTTAGGTTCTGTCTTATCCAAACAAACATCAATGCCCCATCTTTGGACAAACAATGGTTTGTTGTTAACCATCCAAGGACCATTATGAATTACCTGTAATATACCCTGCTCATCCTGGAAGTTAAAGAAGAAAATTCCTTTTTCACTCACAGTCATGACCTCAAGGCCATATTTTTTCCACATTCTCCTTAGATGGTACCTAGCCTCATTGAAACTAACCATACAACCTAAGAATTGGCCACACACAGTCTTATCCCACTTAACACTCCCTAATTCAACAATTTCTTCATCAAAAATAGCAATTTCTATCCCATTTTCATTGACTTTAGTTGGGATCAATTGCAGTGTGTTATCATGGGTATTAGATTTAAGTATGTCTACCATAGTACTAGTGTTTCCCTTATTAGGTTCATTCATACTATTACAAGGACTATCAACATTAACACTTTTAGCTTCTTGATTAGTATTAACCCTAGGATCTTCATGATTAGCACATACATCCGCACTAGTACTACATGCATTATTACTAACACATTCCACATTTGATTCAACAAAAGTATTCTCACCATTCAAAAGATCAGTCACAACATTATCACTATTGGAAGTAACATCAGTGGTTTTTGATGTGCTTACCTGACTCTGTAAAACAGGAAAACCCTCCCCATTCAAATCACCATCAAAAATACTCCTTTTCCCCTTATTCCTAGCCTCTTCATTTTCCTTTTTATCCCCATTAATACTTCCATCATCACCCTTCCTTTGCTCCTGATTGACCCCATTTTCATTGTTCTTATTACCATTTCTCTTGTTCTGACCAAGAATTGAGTCCCCATACCTAGCAGGAAATGTAGCTAGATGGTTAATGGTGCATAAAGGTAATTCTAAAAGATTCTGGTGTAGGGGCTTGTTTCTCTGTTTTACATCAACAGTGCATTGTTAGATATATAGTTGTAACATTGTCTGATATAGTTTGCAGATTTAGTTTGGGTGTATTTTCTTCTTGTTTCTGATCTGGGGAATTTCCCTTATCAGAAGATGTTTATGATGTACATATTGGGTGATGTTGATATTAATATAAATTTACATTTGCACCAAAAAACTAGAACTATTAATAATTCCATCAGTTTAAATAGTTTTTATTCAAGTTTTCAAGATTTTAAGTCTTGTGTGGTTCACCACTATGGATAATCTTTTATCTTCATTAATCGTCAATATTGTCAATGTCAATGTGTGCATAATTTCTTTCATGGATCATTACTTGTATGCTTTTGTTTTATGGACGCCCATTAATCTGATTTAACCTAGCTACTATAGCTATATGTGAATGCATCAATTAACTAGGTCATCATGGCGTAGTTAAAGATATATACTTAGAAAGTTGATTGATACACCATTATTATCAAAGCCAAACATTTTTCTTGGAACGATCTTGTTTATATCCTGAATTGAATCACTTTCATCAAAAGTTAAAATGATCATATAAAGTAAGTGTGATGTGCGATATATTTATTGTTAGCTAGCACGGGACGTGCAAAATTAAAGTTCTTAGATTGCATTATTGGAAAAGTAATTGACATATTTAACTTATACGTCGAGACATTTCAAGTGTCGTTGTTAAAGTCATGTAAAGTTTAAATATAATTCCTAGGTATATGAAATCTGACATTCGAAACCGAAGTTTTGATAGAGAATAACGAAGAGTAATATTCATGGAAATGTTTACGTAACTTTGTAGATGACAGTTTTTTCTTTAGTATAGATTAATGAAATTGTTTAAATGATAAACCAGTTACCATTTTATGAAGTAATTTAGACAATGACAACTCATTCATTCTTATCTTAACGATCTTTCATATCTTAAATCCAAATTATGGATTAAGACAACACTTAATGATCGCACATGTATTCTTGTCTTAGCCGATGGAGTTACATTACGGTTCGATGTGGTTGTTTAAACAACCATTTGATCTCTTAGGAAATTTAGGAATGAGACAACTTACTCTTTAAAGCAGCCTTCAAAAGAGCTCATCCTTCAATTGGACAATGATAACTAATTTATTCTTATCTTAACGATCTTCCATATCTTACCCAAATTAGAATTAAAACTTAATGATCGCACATTTATTCTTGTCTTAGTCGATAGAGTTACATTACGGAGTACGGACTTATCACTTAACCCCCTTCGACTTGGTTTTTCAAACAACCCTTTGGTCTCTTAGGAAATTTAGGAATAAGACAACTTTCTCTTCAAAGCGGCCTTCAAAAGAGCTCATCCTTTATGACATCAAACACTCGTCCTTCAATTGGTGTCATGCAGGTTCAGAAAGTCTTCCTTAAACCGGATCGATTGGTTCAGTGACCCATCTCTGTATCCAATCTTGTTCTATCACCCTCCTAGTGACTTAGTAGGTGGCCTGTTTTAATTTATACTTAAGTTTTATGGACAAATAATAAATGTATATGACTAGAATCGAACTCAGGACCACGGGATTGCACACATTACGTATGAGGAATTAATGTATAATAATTAATATATATAAACCGTTATATATTTAAGTATTTAAACACAAAATAATGACTAACGGACGTTAAGTAATTAACGGGAATTGACTAACGACCGTTAGGGAATTAAGGAAGGACTATAGATGAAATTAGAGGATCAAGAATGTTCCGGAATTCCTTGGGGATTAGAACCGATCGGCATAGGGGTTAAAGCCCAACCCATTGCCAAAACTTGTTCTCCAAGATTTCATGCCTATAAATACAAAGGCTAGGGTTATTATTTCATGTTGCTTGTACTCTAGCTATAACCCTAGATCTTTCCCTTCTTCTTCTTTGCTTAGAACCGATCGACCAAACAACCCTTTGGGTTGATCGATCCAAGTTTTTATAAAACAAAAGTGTTTGGTTTAAATTGTGTTTAAAGATCTAGCAATCTTATTGATTCGGTTATAGTACTTGTGTACAAGATTGTGGTATCAACTCACTATAGTTGATCTTCTTGGATTGAGATACAAAACGGTAAGGGGTGTTGGGAATTAAATATTCAAGAAGGTTAATACCGGGTTCTAATCAAAGAAATACTCTAAGTGTGATTCTGCTGCTAGTGCATTTTGTTCCTGCTGATAATGTTTGTTCCTGCTGCTAGAACATTTTGATTCTACTGCTAGCGATAAATGATTCTGCTGCTAGGCTTAACATTCTGCTGCCGTTGATCCTGCTGCTAGTGTACTTGATCCTGCTGCTAGCGATAACTGATTGCTGCTGCTAATGACTATTCTGCTGCTAAGTGGATAAGTATGAAAAGATATTATTTGTATTTTGGTCAACAATATACGGTAGATAATATCTTACCCCATGTGCTTAGTTAACAAGTTGTGTACACAGATACATGTTGTTTCTTATGTACTGACACTCTCAAGTTAAGTTAACAAGTAGGTCGGCTAGATTTTAAGCTATATTGTAAAGATCTTCTTGGACTATAAAAGAAGATCTTAGTGTCGATATTATGTGTGCATAAAAATAGATAAGTTGAAAAACTCATAACTGTTAAGACATATAACAAACACAAATATATCACAAGTTATAAGAACTTAAGATTCAAGGTTGTAACCCTAGTGATAATTCAAGATCACTCGTATTATTATCATTAATAATATTGAATCGTTTGGTGTTAATCTTTCATTGTTCATTGTCATAAAACTAAAACAACCGTTCCATTTCCATAACAAAAACAACCTTCTAAGTGTGATTAAGTAGATTCCGCATACTTAATCATATTCACTAAATATATCATACACACAAAGAATAAAAGGTTTAACCACCTTAACCGTGTGTCCAATCCTAACAAGTGGTATCAGAGCGTCAGGCTTATATTATTGATTTAGAAGAAGAAGCTGAAGAAATGGATGTTGAATCTATTCAGACAAATGTTGCTGCAAAGATTCCCATGCTCAAACAGAATGAGTTTGAGATGTGGAGGCTGAGGATAGAGCAATATTTCCAAGTGCAAGATTATACACTTTGGGAAATCATTGAAGATGGAAACTCTTACCATCCTACCACCACTACATCAACAGTGGACGGCAAAGTTGTGTCAACTCTACAGACAAAGCCATCATCTGCAGAAGATAGAATAAAGAAGAAAAATGACTTGAAGGCAAGAAGCATGCTGATGATGACCATTCTCAATGATCAACTTCTAAACTTCAGCAAGTTCAAAGTTGCCAAGTCATTGTTTGAAGCTATTATTGCCAGGTTTGGTGGAAATGAAGCCACCAAGAAAACCCGCAAGACACTGCTCAAGCAGCAGTTTGAAAACTTCTCCTCTACATATAATGAATCTCTTGACCACATGTTTAATAGGCTTCAGAATATTGTGAGCCAACTTGCTATTCTTGGCATTGAAATGCTCCAAGAAGACTTAAACTCAAAATTTCTGAGAAGCTTACCAGAAGAGTGGGCTATGCATGTTGTTGTCTGGAAGAACAAGCCAGACTTAGACACCATGGAACTGATGGACTTGTATAGCAACTTCAAAATTGTGGAGCAAGATTTGAAGAAGAATGGAGGTACTAGTTCTAATACTGGGAACAAGGCATTTATGTCAACTCCTAGTACCTCAAAATCAAGTGAAGAGGTGAAAGTTGTTGATGATGTTGGTGCTGCTAGTTCATCAAGCAGTACCATAAGTATTTTGGATGAAAAGACTTGTTGTGCCTTTCTTACAAGTCAAAACAATGGGTCCATGCTCTCCTATGAAGACCTCCAAGAGATCCATGAAGATGATCTGGAGAAAATGGATCTAAAATGGCAAATTTCTCTTCTTAGCATGAGAGCCAAGAAGTTCTATCATAAGACGGGGAAGAAGCTCATAATCAGCAACACTGATGTTTCTGGTTTTGATAAGTCAAAGATAGAGTGCTATAACTGCCACATGATGGGTCATTTATCAAGAGAGTGCAGAAGACCAAGGCAGCAAGATAGCAAGAATAGAGGTTTTGGAAGCAAATCCAAAACAGAGGAGGTTATTGAGCCAAAAGCTATGGTAGCTATTGATGGCTTAGGTTTTGATTGGAGCTTCATGGCAGATGAAGAAGAAACTCCTGCTCAGATGGCACTTATGGCTTTTTCTGCTACTGAGGTACAAAATCATAAAGCTTGTTCTAATACTTGCACTTCTCTTAATGCTCTACAGGTTTTAATGAAACAATATGATGACCAAAAGAAAGAGCTAAGTAGCACTTTTCAAAACTTTATAAACTATAAGTGTGGATTAGAAAAGGTAGAGAAACAAATCACATACTATAAAGAAAATGAATTAGCTTTTTCTGATGACAAAGCCTTCCTAAGACAGGACATATTCTTTAGAGATGCTGAAATTAAGCTTTTGAGCGAAGCTTATGATAGGGTCAAAAAGGAAAATGAAAACATTCACTTGACTACTGATGAGTGTGTAAATACTCATCATTTCTTTCACATTTGAGCTACAGAAACAGTCAAAAATACTTTAAAAAGTCTAAAAATGTATAAAAATATCATCTGACTGTGTTTTTATAAGTTTCAGGGAAAAACAAACAATAAATGGCATAATTTGCATTTTAGTCCCTGAACTTTCAGAATTTGGCAAATCTAGTCCCTAGAATCTAAAAAAGTGGAATTTATCATTCAAGGTCCCTAAAATAATCTTAATTGTCAAATTTGGTCCTTGAATGATTGTTTGAGCAAAAATTACAAAAAGGTCCCTGAACTTTTGAAAATGTCAAAAATGGTCCCTGGGTTATTTTAAAATGGAAAATAAATAATTATAACCCTTGTATTATTTTTCTTGGCAATATTGGTCCTTTGAATATATTTTGGGAAGTTGACAAACTCAGCCTCAAGAATGGGAAAATTACAAGTTTAGTCCTTGTTCTTATTTCATAAACCAAACCGGATCCTTAATTAAATAAACAAACCAACCCACCCTTTTAATAACCCAATCCTATAAACCTAATCCAAAAACAAACCCAAGCCCAATCCACCCCAGCCCACTTCACCCTTAAACTAAGACGGGGTCAAACTTAAGTTTGACCCGTCTCTTTCCCTCTAAACCACCAAAACACCAAAACCAGACAGTCACCACCACAGCTCACCCAATACCACCAACCAGCTCATCCCCCCCCTCCAACACTCCACCTAACATGCCAAAGCTAATTAATGCTTCTCTCCCACTCCCCAATAACCTAATCAGAGAAATAGTCAAAAGCCACTTTTCCCGCCAAAATGCCATGTGGACGAACAAGATTAATTTAGAGCAATTGGATGGTGAGGATGTGCTCAGAAATGTCGACAAGTTGATAAGGGACTATAAAGAGCAGGGGAGAGAGTGTGTATTATCTTATCTAGTGTAATTTAGTTTAATTAGTGTCGAATTATTAAAATTTAAGTTCTCTTTGTAATTTTAATCTTTCAAGTGTTGAATTTAGTTTGTTCCAGTGTAATATAAACCTTTTCTAATAATCAATTTCAAGTTTCAGTTGTTATCTCAGTTTATGCATTTTGCTAAATTTCAAAAATATCATGTATGTTGAATGTTATTGTTATTATTATTTCTGGACTTCATAGGAACACATAAGCTCCCATATAGCTTATTGAAGCTATTAGTAATCATTAAAACAAGTTAGTAATAGAAAAATCAAAAATACAAAAATAGTCAACAAAAGTCAAAGACTCATGATCATGGAATTCATGGCTGGAGCAGGGTGAATACTGGATTGCCCTGGGTTAGTGGTTCTGTGGAGAACCTATAGGAGTGATAACTTGGTCTTTGTTCTTGGTTTTTAGCAGGAAAGCAATTGTAAGCATTTCTAAGTATTTTGGCATTTCACTGTGGTAGTGGTTCATAATCTTTGATCATTGCATTTCTGTGTTTATTAGTTGTTATTAAGTAGATTTATGCATTAAAATATCCTGCTTGTGTTTTGAAATCCATAGTTGCTTTAAATTCCATCTTGACAGTCAACTAGCATATTTGTGATTCCTAAGTTTCATGTTGTTATTGTTGTTTGTTTATGTTTCTTTAGTCTCACTTAATGATAATATGAAGCTCTGAATCAGTATTGTGGTCTGAATCTTTGTAATCCTTTGAAAATACCACAAATCTGAATTTTAAGGGGTGTTTGGATCTAGTTGATTGGCTGTGTTGTGGTTGTTATTTGTTGTTGCTTTTAGATCTCACAAGTTACTATAAGTAATATAAGATCAGAATAACCATATAAACAAGCCCTTGTTTAGTAAAAAGTCAAAATCACCACAAATCAATCACAACAGCTGCACTGTTGTGATTTTGGTTGTGAAAAGAATCCAAATCAGTTTAAAAGTTGTTAGTAGTGCTTGTTCTAATCATTTAGTAGCTTATTACATCCATTTCAATCAGTAGGAATCAATCAAAGTTCACAAAAGTCAACTTTCTTGTTTTGTCTGCACAAGTCAACTGCATCAGCAGAATCATGGATTTGGTTGCTGATCTTGTGGCTAATCAGACCTCAATTGGAGTTGTAATGATGGGGCTTTTGTGATTTTTAGATAGCCCACAAGCTAATCTAACTTTTGCCCCCCTAATCTTGGATCTCAGTTGCTTATTGCTTGGCTTAATTTGGCCTTGAAGTTGGGCTGTTTCCTGAGTTGTCTGAATCAAGTTCCATTGCAGCCTTGGATCAAATCTGATTAAGCTCTTGTGATAAATTGTAGTTTTAAGTTGTTTTAGGCTTATTTAAGTGTATTTAGCTTATCCTGATCAGTTGGTGAAGTTTAGTGCTTATTTGCTTAATTTTGGCTTATTAGCTTATTGCCCTTTAGCCCAAATCTGCTTATTTGGCCTTGTCAGCTTTTCATTTTATTTTTCCCATCTTCCTTATAATATTTTAGTATTATCTGTAATTTTTCATAATTTTTTGATCAGTTTTAATATTTTTAATCAATTTAAGTAGTTTATAATAGTAATTTAATCATAAAAAATAGAAAAATAATCAAAAAAATATAATTCCAATTTTCATAATTTTCTTTTGTCATTTTTAATCTAGGAAAAATATAAAAATATTTTTAGAACTTAAAATCAAACGAATTAGAAATATAGTGATAGCTTCTATTTAATAGAATTTATCTTTTTAAATTTTAATTAAGTAATTTTCATTTTTATAATTTTCTTATCTTTTTATTACCTTAAAGTATTTATATAAAAATTTTCAGATTTTTGTTTGATCTTTTAGTATTTATTAGAATTTTAATTAGTTTAAATAACTATTAAATAGTCTTTAATTAATAATAATTAATTAATAAGTTAAATAAATAATTTTCTTTTTCCAATAATTTTCTTTTATTATTAGGATTGTAAAAATATAAATTTCATATCCGTAGGCTGTTTATTTCTTAAAACTCACTTTTTATTTGGTACGTTTACGTTTATTTAAATTTAAACGTACGTTTTTAGGTTTTTATACGTTTTTAGTTAATTTGGTTTCCTGTTCTTGTTTATATAGCTTGGTTAAAGCTATTTTATTATCTCATTAGTGTAAGCAAAATCATAATCCCCTTTCTGTTCATAAACACTTGATCACAATCCGTTTTAAGCACAATTTCACACTTCGCTGGGACTTAACGACCCGGGGATAAAACTATACTCCTTGGATTATTGCATTGTGTCCTTGATAGTTTGACTTTTGTTGACCAAATCCTTGGTCCATATTAGTTGACTGTTCAGTGCCAATCAAATTTTGGCGCCGCTGCCGGGGAGGTGTGCAGCGTGTTGTAAACGTTTTGCAGTATCGTGTCTTTGAACCCCAATCTGTGAATATCTTCTCTCTCTTGTATATTTATCATATATAAAGCAAAACGCTTGTGAAGTTAACTCATTTAACTGATCAAGCACCAAAAATATCGTATTCCCATTCCCCATAAAACCATATAAAAAACAAAAATATTTTCTTTTCTTTTCTATATATACTATCATATAAAAATAAAAACATCAAAAATATTTTCCATTTTCTGTGTTAAATAATAAACAAATAATAAAAATTAACCATCGAGAACCAAGACTGAGCACTACCTAACTGGGGGTGCGGCCATAATAAGTTCCCAAACCTAAGATAAAAACTTGCCTTTGTATCACTTGCGAATATCGGCTCACCTTTAATTGATAAACAAACTCTAACGGAGGTTCTAGGATAGTCTGACATTAAATTGTCGGACTGAAAGAAGCGGGTTTTTAAGGAGCGTAACTGCCCACCTTTGCTTCTCCGCCACTCTGTGCGTTTGTCAGTTAGAGAGCTACCGTACGCCTGTTGATTATTGGTTTAAGTTCACTTGTGTTTTTTCTCGATCTTGATTTTTAATAGAAAAATTTTGTTTAATAAAATCCAAAAAGAATCTTCTTACCCTTTTCTGAGTTTCCTCCACTATAAAGGATTCTTAGACTCGTCTTAGTGCATGCGCACTCGTTCTTCTAGGTCATCAAGCCCTCTCCGTGAGCTTGGAAAAATACCTCGAAGGCGTCGTAGACGTTCTGCCCCATCAGGCGTATCTGAGGAACGTACTGATCCTGTCGTCATGGCAGAATTGCCAATGAATGAGCTTCTCCAGGCACCCATCGAGGGTTATGGAGATGCCATTGTTGTTCCAGCTATTGTAGCTGAGAGTTTTGAGCTCAAAACCGGGTTACTGAATCTTGTAACCTCAAGCCAATTCTATGGTTTTGAGAGGGATGATCCTCATGCTCACATTCGATGGTTTAACAAAATTACATCTACCATCAAATATAAGAACATCCCTGCTAGCTCAATCAAACTTCTTCTATTCCCATTTTCTCTCGAGGGACAAGCCCGGATATGGCTTGAAAAACAACCCCCTCGTTCAATTGAGACATGGGAGGACTTAGTTACAAAGTTTGTAAACGAATTTTTTCCACCGTCTAGAACGACAAGTCTTAAAAATGAAATCATCAAATTCACACAAAGATTTGATGAATCGTTTAGTGACGCGTGGGATCGTTACAAAGAATTGCTTCGTAAATGTCCTCATCATGGTTTTACCGAGTTGATGCAAATCGACACTTTCTATAATGGAGTGAGCCAATCTGACCAAGATTCTCTCAATGCCTCCTCAGGAGGGAACTTTTTGAGTAGGACTGTCAAAGAAGCTTTAGCGATTATTGAAAATAAGTCTAAGGTCCGTACTGCACGAACAAAGCCATATCATTCTCAGGCTAGTGCCGGTCCTTCTACTTCATCTCCCGTGAGTACTTCTAGCACCGATGCTAAGATTGACAAACTCACAGATGCTATTCAAGCTTTGGTTCTATCAAGCCAAAAGAAAGTCACTTTCACACAGACTCCTTCACATGCTGAAGTTAAAAAAGTGGAAGTCTGTGTTACTTGTGGTGGCCCTCACGCATACTACGACTGTACTGCCACCGATGGTAGTCCTTTTGAAGTTAATGCTATAGCCGGTTCTTCAAATCAAGGAGGTAATCAATACCGTCCTCAAATGGAACCATACCGAGCTAGTAGTTACCAAGGACCACCCGGATTTAATCAAAACCAGAATTTGCAAAACCGGAACCAAAATCAACCTCGAATGAACCAAGGTTATCAAAACCAAGGGAATTTCAATTCTGGACACAATCAAGGTTTCCAAAACCAAGGAAACTTTAATCGAAACAATTCCAACCAGGGAAATCATTTTCAGGGAAATGGTAATCCAAATCAAGGGAATTTTCAACATCAAGGTTATAATCAAAATAACCGAATGCAAAATTTCCCTAATCAACATCAAGCCATTCCAGCCCAACATCCATCATCTGATGAGTTGTTGAGGCAGTTCATGAAAGCTCAAGAGGACACAAACAGGTTGTTGGTCAGCCAGATCTCTGAGATTAAAAAATCTTTAAATGATCAACCTTCGGGCTCAGGAAAACTTCCGAGCAACACGATCGCTAACCCGAAGGGCGATGCTAAGGCGATCACAACCCGAAGTGGTGTTTCATATAAGGGACCCACTGTTTCCACTACCACTTCTTCTTCTTCCCCCAAGGTAGTGGGAAGTGAGCCTGAGGTGACCAAGGACCAGGTACTTCCTACTAATAACGGAGGTACCAACAACGTCCAGCCTCCAGTTGTCCCGAAACCCAAGACTAAACCTCAAGTTGTCTTTGAACATTCTGAAATCCCGGTTGAAGACCCTAAATCCAAAACTTCTATTCCCTACCCATCACGTTTAAATGAGCAAAAGCTCCGCGAAAAAGCTAGTCAACAAATGGATAAATTCTTCCAAATTTTCCAAGAATTACACTTTGACATAAGCTTTGCGGATGCTATCATTCTGATGCCCAAGTTTGCATCCACAATCAAACACTTGTTGAGCAACAAGGAAAAGCTGTTTGAAATGGCAAAGACTCCGTTAAATGAGAACTGCTCAGCAGTTATCTTAAAAAAGCTTCCCGAGAAGCTTGGAGATCCTGGAAGGTTTCTACTACCGTGTGTCTTTCCAGGAATGGTTGAATGCTATGCCTTGGCCGATCTTGGTGCAAGCATCAACCTGATGCCTTACTCAGTATGGGAGAAACTTTCTCTTCCTGAACTCACTCCTACCTGCATGACTCTTGAGCTTGCAGATCGAACCACATCTCATCCACGCGGCATTGCTGAAGATGTGTTTGTGAAAGTAGGAAAGTTCCATTTTCCAGCTGACTTTGTGGTTGTGGATTTCGATGCTGATTCCAGGGTTCCTCTCATTCTTGGAAGAGGATTCCTGAGAACGGGCCGTGCTCTCATAGATGTATTTGAGCATGAAATCACATTACGTGTGGGTCATGAAGCTATTACCTTTAACCTCGATCAAACTTCGAGGTACTCCTCAAATTATGATTCTGAATCGGTTAACCGAATCGATGTCATTGATATTGTTTCAGAGGAGTATTCTCAAGAGTTTCTTGGTTATTCTGATAATTCTGTGAGTGGGGATACCACCACATCTTCTTTACCTGGCATTTCCGACTCTTCCCCTTCTCTCACTCCGTTTGAGGGAGGTGATTTCAATTTAGAAGAGATCGATGATTTTCTCAAGTGTGATTCATTCCTAGAGGGGATTGATGACGCTGAGATCGATCTGGAGGGAGATATTCTTCTTCTTGAGACATTGTTAAATCAGGACAATTCTCCTCCACTCCCTCCCGTTGAACTTCATAAAGAGGAAATCAGATCAGTTGAGAAAACTGATGAATTTCCTGAGGTCGAACTCAAAGACTTACCGCCTCATCTTGAGTACGCATTCTTGGAGGGTGATGATAAATTACCCGTCATTATTGCTAAAGACTTAAGTGATGAGGAAAAGACTGCTCTAATAAAGGTCTTGAAGTCACACAAGCAAGCAATTGCTTGGAAACTCTCCGACATAAAGGGTATTGACCCTGAATTTTGTACTCACAAAATATTAATGGAGGATGACTTCAAACCAGCAGTCCAACACCAACGAAGGGTAAATCCCAAAATCCACGATGTTATCAAACAAGAAGTTCTCAAACTTCTTGATGCAGGATTGATTTATCCCATCTCTGATAGTCCTTGGGTTAGTCCCATTCACTGTGTTCCAAAAAAGGGTGGCATGACTGTTGTCACGAATGATGAAAATGAGTTGATTCCAACTCGATTGGTTACGGGGTGGCGTGTTTGCATTGACTATCGTAAGTTAAATGATGCCACCCGCAAAGACCATTTTCCTCTACCTTTTATGGATCAGATGCTTGAGAGATTAGCAGGAAACGAGTACTATTGTTTCCTTGATGGTTTCTCGGGTTATTTTCAAATTCCCATTGATCCACAAGATCAAGACAAGACTACCTTCACATGCCCTTATGGAACCTTTGCTTATAAACGTATGCCTTTCGGCTTATGTAATGCTCCAGGCACATTCCAGAGGTGTATGATGGCTATATTTACCGACATGATCGGTAAAACAATGGAGGTCTTTATGGATGACTTTTCGGTCATTGGGGATTCGTTCCAAGCATGCCTCTCCAATTTAGAAAACATGTTGAAAAGGTGTAAAGACACCAATCTCTGTCTAAATTGGGAGAAGAGTCATTTTATGGTCAGAGAGGGCATTGTCCTCGGCCATAAGATATCAAAGAACGGGATTGAGGTTGACAGAGCTAAAGTTGATGTCATTAGTAAATTACCTCATCCCACTACCGTCAAAGGTATTAGGAGTTTTTTGGGTCATGCCGGTTTCTATCGCAGATTCATACAAGATTTTTCTAAAATCGCCCGGCCTATGACTCATCTTCTTGAAAAAGATGCTCCTTTTGTCTTCTCACCAGAGTGCATCAAAGCTTTTGAAATACTAAAGAAAAAGCTTACTGAGGCACCCATTCTAGTTGCCCCCGACTGGGATTTTCCCTTTGAACTCATGTGCGATGCAAGTGATTTTGCAATCGGTGCAGTCCTGGGGCAACGAAAAGCCAAACATTTTCAGCCTATCCACTACGCAAGTAAAACAATGACTGAAGCTCAAACTCATTACACCACTACAGAAAAAGAATTGTTGGCTGTGGTGTATGCCTTTGAGAAGTTTCGGCCATATTTAATCTTGACAAAATGTGTAGTGTATACGGATCACTCGGCTCTCAAATATCTCTTTGCAAAACAAGATGCAAAGCCGAGACTGCTCCGTTGGGTTCTCCTCCTGCAAGAATTTGATATCATTATACGTGATAAAAAAGGAGCTGAGAACCTAGCTGCTGATCATCTATCCCGATTAGAGAACCCACACCAGGATGTTTTCGAGAGAAAGGAAATAAATGAAACATTTCCTCTTGAGACAATCAATGCGGTTACTTTTCGTGGAGATTCTACCACCCCATGGTTTGCTGACTTCGCAAATTACCATGCGGGTAACTTCATAGTGAAAGGGATGTCGACTCAACAGAAGAATAAATTCTTCAAAGATGTTAAACATTATTTCTGGGACGACCCCTACTTATTCAAAATCTGTGCGGATCAAGTCATCCGACGGTGTGTTTACGGACAGGAAGCTATTGATATTCTCAAAGCTTGCCATGCTGGACCCACGGGGGGCCATCATAGTCCAAACTACACCGCCAAAAAGGTGTTTGATTCCGGGTTTTATTGGCCCACAATCTATAAGGATGCCCAAGAACTCATAAAAACTTGTGAAGCTTGCCAGCGTCACGGAAATATTTCACAACGGAATGAAATGCCACAAAATGCAATTCAAGTCTGTGAAATCTTTGATGTCTGGGGCATTGACTTTATGGGGCCATTTCCATCATCTCGAGGAAACAAATACATTCTCGTGGCTGTTGACTATTTGTCAAAATGGGTTGAAGCAAAAGCTTTACCCACTAATGATGCCCGAGTTGTTGTAAAATTCCTGAAAGCTCTTTTTGCCCGTTTTGGAACCCCACGTGCTATAATCAGTGATCGTGGTACGCATTTCTGCAATGACAAATTTGATAAAGTCATGCTAAAGTATGGTGTAACTCACCGACTTTCTACTGCGTATCACCCACAAACAAGTGGGCAAGTTGAAGTTTCAAATCGGGGTATTAAAAGAATCTTAGAAAGGACTGTAGGAGAAAATCGTGCATCCTGGTCGGATAAGTTGGATGATGCACTATGGGCATTTCGTACAGCTTACAAAACACCCATCGGGTGTACACCTTACAAGCTTGTGTACGGAAAGGCATGTCATCTACCGATCGAATTAGAGCACAAAGCCTACTGGGCCTTGAAACATGCAAACTTTGATCTTCAAACTGCGGGTGATCACCGAAAAGTTCAAATGAATGAATTAAATGAACTGCGTGATCAATCTTACGAGAACTCTTTGATTTATAAAGAAAAGACAAAGAAGATTCATGACTCTAAAATCAAGAACCGCGTTTTCAACGTTGGTGATCGAGTCCTTCTTTTCAATTCAAGATTGAAGATTTTCTCGGGAAAACTTAAATCCCGTTGGTCTGGTCCATTCACTGTTACAAAAGTTTATCCATATGGTACCGTTGAGTTATCTCAAAATGACGGACCAAATTTCAAAGTGAATGGTCATCGGTTTAAAACACTACTTTGGAGAGGACATACCATTTATGGTTGTCCCGGATCTTCAAACTTTCCCCATGAACCAATAAATGCGGGGATCGAGTCAAGCTAGTGACTCGGTGATCAAAAACATTAGCAAAACATGGGTTCTCACCCGTGTCTCTGTTTTCTTTCTATTTTCTTCTACCTGGTGTGGGGGAGATGCTCCCTTCCACTTACTTCCCCGTAGACTTTTAAATTGCTTTTTCTCCCGGGCTGTTCAGGAACACTTTATTACAGTTAGCCGTTCACAAGCGGTTAGCTAGCGTGATAAACCTGACTGTTCGGGAGGAATCAACTTAATTCGGGGTCGAGTCAGGCTAGTGACTCGGTGATAAAAAAACATTAGCCCGCACCATATGGGTTTTCACCCATATTTCTGATTTCTTTCTATTTTCTACCACCCAAGCCAGAAGGAATGCCCCACAGGTTGTATATATGTAAGTATTTCAGTTGTAAAAAAAAAAAAAAAAAATAGAGGGAATTTGCATGCCTTAACGGCTTAAATGCAAATTAAATAAAAATAAAATAAATATGTATATAAAAATAATGGCTATTCAGTATTTCCCTTTTACGTTCTAAGTGTTGGTTTAACAGCCGGTTCTTTGAATATTGAGGGCAATATTCAGTTCTAAGTGTGGGGGGGAAATTCTAGCGAATTTTATCAAATGTATCATCTAGAACCCCCATTTTAGCCAAAATTTTAAAAATTTTTTCTCACTTAGAACTCAGAAAATGGTAATCAGTCCGCCATGTCTAACCCACATAAGGATTGGCTAATCCCGGAGCAAACGGCTCTGGGTAAAGATGTATCAAATCCGTTTATGGCTTGCAATTTGCCAAAAATTGTATGGTTCTCGACTCACCATATCTTTAATTAGTGAAGAGTTGGCTAGCCCGCAAGGTTATGGCTTGTGGTAAAGGCTTTGGAATACCATAATTGGTAATCAGCTCACCAAAGATAATAGTTGTAATTTATCTAAGAGCTGGCTAGTCCAGAAGCAAACGGCTTCTGGTAAAGACAAATCAAATCCGTTTATAGCTTATGGTTTGCTTAAAATCATTTGGTTATCATTGTGCCAAAGTATCACATACTAAAACAATGGCTAGTCCAGAAGCAAACGGCTTCTGGTAAAGACAAACCAAAACCGTTGACAGCTTGTGGTTTGCTCAAAATCACATGGTTATCAGTGTACCATAGTTCTTACTTGAACTGAAACATTTGGCTACTCCAGAGGTGATGGCTTCTGGTAAAGAGATACATCCATTAAAATCTTCATAAAAGATTGCTAGGGACTAGCAATAGTTTAGTGTGGGGGATTGATGAGTGTGTAAATACTCATCATTTCTTTCACATTTGAGCTACAGAAACAGTCAAAAATACTTTAAAAAGTCTAAAAATGTATAAAAATATCATCTGACTGTGTTTTTATAAGTTTCAGGGAAAAACAAACAATAAATGGCATAATTTGCATTTTAGTCCCTGAACTTTCAGAATTTGGCAAATCTAGTCCCTAGAATCTAAAAAAGTGGAATTTATCATTCAAGGTCCCTAAAATAATCTTAATTGTCAAATTTGGTCCTTGAATGATTGTTTGAGCAAAAATTACAAAAAGGTCCCTGAACTTTTGAAAATGTCAAAAATGGTCCCTGGGTTATTTTAAAATGGAAAATAAATAATTATAACCCTTGTATTATTTTTCTTGGCAATATTGGTCCTTTGAATATATTTTGGGAAGTTGACAAACTCAGCCTCAAGAATGGGAAAATTACAAGTTTAGTCCTTGTTCTTATTTCATAAACCAAACCGGATCCTTAATTAAATAAACAAACCAACCCACCCTTTTAATAACCCAATCCTATAAACCTAATCCAAAACAAACCCAAGCCCAATCCACCCCAGCCCACTTCACCCTTAAACTAAGACGGGGTCAAACTTAAGTTTGACCCGTCTCTTTCCCTCTAAACCACCAAAACACCAAAACCAGACAGTCACCACCACAGCTCACCCAATACCACCAACCAGCTCATCCCCCCCCTCCAACACTCCACCTAACATGCCAAAGCTAATTAATGCTTCTCTCCCACTCCCCAATAACCTAATCAGAGAAATAGTCAAAAGCCACTTTTCCCGCCAAAATGCCATGTGGACGAACAAGATTAATTTAGAGCAATTGGATGGTGAGGATGTGCTCAGAAATGTCGACAAGTTGATAAGGGACTATAAAGAGCAGGGGAGAGAGTGTGTATTATCTTATCTAGTGTAATTTAGTTTAATTAGTGTCGAATTATTAAAATTTAAGTTCTCTTTGTAATTTTAATCTTTCAAGTGTTGAATTTAGTTTGTTCCAGTGTAATATAAACCTTTTCTAATAATCAATTTCAAGTTTCAGTTGTTATCTCAGTTTATGCATTTTGCTAAATTTCAAAAATATCATGTATGTTGAATGTTATTGTTATTATTATTTCTGGACTTCATAGGAACACATAAGCTCCCATATAGCTTATTGAAGCTATTAGTAATCATTAAAACAAGTTAGTAATAGAAAAATCAAAAATACAAAAATAGTCAACAAAAGTCAAAGACTCATGATCATGGAATTCATGGCTGGAGCAGGGTGAATACTGGATTGCCCTGGGTTAGTGGTTCTGTGGAGAACCTATAGGAGTGATAACTTGGTCTTTGTTCTTGGTTTTTAGCAGGAAAGCAATTGTAAGCATTTCTAAGTATTTTGGCATTTCACTGTGGTAGTGGTTCATAATCTTTGATCATTGCATTTCTGTGTTTATTAGTTGTTATTAAGTAGATTTATGCATTAAAATATCCTGCTTGTGTTTTGAAATCCATAGTTGCTTTAAATTCCATCTTGACAGTCAACTAGCATATTTGTGATTCCTAAGTTTCATGTTGTTATTGTTGTTTGTTTATGTTTCTTTAGTCTCACTTAATGATAATATGAAGCTCTGAATCAGTATTGTGGTCTGAATCTTTGTAATCCTTTGAAAATACCACAAATCTGAATTTTAAGGGGTGTTTGGATCTAGTTGATTGGCTGTGTTGTGGTTGTTATTTGTTGTTGCTTTTAGATCTCACAAGTTACTATAAGTAATATAAGATCAGAATAACCATATAAACAAGCCCTTGTTTAGTAAAAAGTCAAAATCACCACAAATCAATCACAACAGCTGCACTGTTGTGATTTTGGTTGTGAAAAGAATCCAAATCAGTTTAAAAGTTGTTAGTAGTGCTTGTTCTAATCATTTAGTAGCTTATTACATCCATTTCAATCAGTAGGAATCAATCAAAGTTCACAAAAGTCAACTTTCTTGTTTTGTCTGCACAAGTCAACTGCATCAGCAGAATCATGGATTTGGTTGCTGATCTTGTGGCTAATCAGACCTCAATTGGAGTTGTAATGATGGGGCTTTTGTGATTTTTAGATAGCCCACAAGCTAATCTAACTTTTGCCCCCCTAATCTTGGATCTCAGTTGCTTATTGCTTGGCTTAATTTGGCCTTGAAGTTGGGCTGTTTCCTGAGTTGTCTGAATCAAGTTCCATTGCAGCCTTGGATCAAATCTGATTAAGCTCTTGTGATAAATTGTAGTTTTAAGTTGTTTTAGGCTTATTTAAGTGTATTTAGCTTATCCTGATCAGTTGGTGAAGTTTAGTGCTTATTTGCTTAATTTTGGCTTATTAGCTTATTGCCCTTTAGCCCAAATCTGCTTATTTGGCCTTGTCAGCTTTTCATTTTATTTTTCCCATCTTCCTTATAATATTTTAGTATTATCTGTAATTTTTCATAATTTTTTGATCAGTTTTAATATTTTTAATCAATTTAAGTAGTTTATAATAGTAATTTAATCATAAAAAATAGAAAAATAATCAAAAAAATATAATTCCAATTTTCATAATTTTCTTTTGTCATTTTTAATCTAGGAAAAATATAAAAATATTTTTAGAACTTAAAATCAAACGAATTAGAAATATAGTGATAGCTTCTATTTAATAGAATTTATCTTTTTAAATTTTAATTAAGTAATTTTCATTTTTATAATTTTCTTATCTTTTTATTACCTTAAAGTATTTATATAAAAATTTTCAGATTTTTGTTTGATCTTTTAGTATTTATTAGAATTTTAATTAGTTTAAATAACTATTAAATAGTCTTTAATTAATAATAATTAATTAATAAGTTAAATAAATAATTTTCTTTTTCCAATAATTTTCTTTTATTATTAGGATTGTAAAAATATAAATTTCATATCCGTAGGCTGTTTATTTCTTAAAACTCACTTTTTATTTGGTACGTTTACGTTTATTTAAATTTAAACGTACGTTTTTAGGTTTTTTATACGTTTTTAGTTAATTTGGTTTCCTGTTCTTGTTTATATAGCTTGGTTAAAGCTATTTTATTATCTCATTAGTGTAAGCAAAATCATAATCCCCTTTCTGTTCATAAACACTTGATCACAATCCGTTTTAAGCACAATTTCACACTTCGCTGGGACTTAACGACCCGGGGATAAAACTATACTCCTTGGATTATTGCATTGTGTCCTTGATAGTTTGACTTTTGTTGACCAAATCCTTGGTCCATATTAGTTGACTGTTCAGTGCCAATCAACTACTGAGGCACTAGAACATGCTTCTAGAAGTGTGCACAACATAGTAGAATGTCAGGTGATTAATAGAGCTAAGTCAGGAGTAGGATATAAAAGTGTCCCACCTCCTTATAGAGGCATCCATAAACCCCCAGGGATTGACCTAGGAAATTCAGGTTTACCTGAGTTTCAAGAACCAATAATGGAATATGGTTCTAAGACTACTGAGAGTCTTAAGGTAGAAAAAGTAAGTAAAAGTTTAGATAAAACTTTACTTTATCAGGACAAGGTGTCCTTTGTTAAGAACTTAGATGCTATAGTTGTTGAAGATTGCACAACTGATAGTGATGATGAAGAAGAACAGGTTATGTCTAAACCTGAAGTGGTTAAGAAAGTAGGAACAAGTGTTCCTAAGATAGTCAAATACAATACTGATAGGCCTAAATCAAACATTAAGCATGTTAGGCAACCAGTTAGATATTGTGAACAATATAGAACTACAAACAAGCCCAGAGGCAACCAAAGGAATTGAAATGGCCTTAAGTCTCACCAATTAGGTGATGACTTTGCTTTTTATAACAAAGCTTGTTACACATGTGGTAGTTTTGACCATCTTGCAGCTTTCTGCAACCATTGGGTAACTGGATATGAAAACAATAGAGTGAACCACAAAAGGCAAACACCTAAAACTCACTTTCACTCTAGTTCTAGTGTTTATAGAACAAAACCCAGAACAGTCTCACACAAGTCTGGCTCAAAAACAGATTCTGCTGCTAGACCAAATGGTTCTGCTGCTAGACAAGTTCATTCTGCTGCTAAACCATTGATGACTGTTAACCCAAAATCAACAGCTAAGGGTGCAAAAACATTTTTCAAACATGCATAAAAGACTGTTCTTAGGCCCATTCAAACAAAAGCAGTGGTTCAAAAACAAGTTTGGAAACCAAAGGGTAGAACTACTAAGTTAGCAGATTCTGCTGCTAAGCGTGTGGTTCATTCTGCTGCTAAAGGAAACAGGGCAAATGCTGTTAAGACCTCAGCATGTTGGATTCTAAAATCCAATGTTGCATCAACTATCCTAAAAAGATTGAATTACATTGATGCAAGAGGCAGATCCAAGTTAGTAATGGCTTGGGTCCCCAAAAGAAACTAACACTCTTATTTGTGTGCAGGAACATTCAAATGATCAGGAAGAGGATCAAGGATACTCAGATAGTGGATGTTCAAGGCACATGATAGGCAACAAGTCTTATCTCTCAAATTATCAATCAATAGATGGAGGCTATGTTACCTTTGGAGGAGGTGTTGGTGGCAAAATTTCTGGTAAAGGTACCATTAAAATTGGAAATTTAGATTTTGAAGATGTGTTCTATGTAAAAGAGCTAAATTATAATCTTTTTAGTGTCTCTCAAATGTGTGACAAAAAGAACAATGTTCTTTTTTGTGAGACTGAATGGCTTGTACTTTCTCCTGATTTGAAGATGCCTGATGAAAGTTAAGTACTTCTTAGAATTCCTAGAAAAGGCAATATGTACAGTGTAGACATGAAGAACATTGTTCCTAAAAAGAATTTAACTTGTCTTGTTGCAAAGGCCACATTTGATGAATTAATGAAATGGTACAGAAGGCTTGGTCATATTAATTTCAAAACCATAAATAAAATTGTTAAGAATGGTTTGGTAAGAGGTTTACCTCACAAAAGATTTGAAAATGATCAAACATGCATTGCTTGTCTAAAAGGCAAACAATACCAAGCCACTTGTAAGCCCAAGATTTTTAACTCTATCAATCAATCATTGTTTATGCTGCATATGGACTTATTTGGACCTGTTTCAGTAAGTAGTATAATGCATAAGAGATATTGTCTTGTTGTAATTGATGACTATACTAGATTTACATGGGTTTTCTTTCTATCTACTAAGGATGAGACTACAAGAATCCTTAAGACATTCATTACACAGATAGGAAACCAAGTAGACAAGAAAGTGAAGGTCATTAGATGTGATAATGGGACAGAGTTTAAGAATAGAATTATGGATGATTTTTACAAACAAAAAGGTATTAAGAGAGAATTTAGTGTTGCTAGAACACCACAACAGAATGGTGTTGTTGAGAGAAAGAATAGAACACTAATTGAAGCTGCTAGAACTATGTTAGCTGATTCTAAGCTACCTATAACTTTTTGGGCTGAAGCAGTCAACACTGCTTGCTATGTTCAAAATAGAGTTTTAGTTATACAGCCTCACAATAAGACATCATATGAACTTTTTAGAGGTAGAACTCCTGCAATAGGATTTCTTAGACCTTTTGGATGTCATGTGACAATTCTCAATACCTTAGACCATTTAGGAAAATTTGATGGTAAAGCAGATGAAGGATTCTTTGTTGGATATTCTCTTAATAGCAAAGCATTTAGAGTATACAACACAAGAACTTTGATTGTAGAAGAAAACCTACATGTGGAGTTTTTAGAAGATAAATCCAATGTAGAAGGTCAAGGACCAAAAAGGCTATTTGATCTTGAAGTTCTAACCAAATCAATGAATTATGTGCCTGTTGTTGTTGAAACTAATGAATTTTCAGGTTCACAAGCAACAGATGAGGCAAGGTTAGAAAAGGAGACAAACCAAGATCATGTTTGGATACCAATATGGTCAAGTACAATTGTGGAATCAACTTCAACAACTGATGAATCTTCTTCTAGCAAAGCTAAAGAAGGTGTTGAAGATGAAAGAAAAGAATATGGAACTCAGGAACAACAAATTGTTTCTGCTGGTGATTCTGCTGCTAAGCTTACTGATTCTGCTGTTCGGCCTACTGATTCTGCTGCTGGCCCTTCAGAAACAAAAGAAGCAGAATTCTCAGATAATGAGGTGGATTTCAACAATCTTCCACCATCTTATCAAGTTCCTACTACTCCACAAACAAGAATTCACAAAGTCCACTCCCTAGATAATGTGATTGGAGATGTACAGTCAGGTGTGAAGACAAGACAACAACTGATGTCTTCAGACCAACAAGGGCTTCTTGATGCCCTTTATGCTTCAAAGCAGCATGAGTTTTCAAACTCTTGCTTGTTTGTATGTTTTCTCTCACAAGATGAACCAAAGAACATTCTGAAAGCCTTAGACAATTCAAGCTGGGTAATTGGCACTAGATGGGTTTTCAAGAATAAAAGGGATGAAAGCGGAATAGTGATTCAAAATAAGGCTAGATTAGTAGCCCAAGGGTCACACAAGAAGAAGGGATAGACTATGATGAGGTTTATGCTCCAGTAGCAAGGATTGAGGCAATTAGGCTTTTCTTAGCTTATGCTTCATTTTTAGGCTTCACAGTCTACCAAATGGATGTCAAGAGTGCATTTTTATGTGGTAAAATTGAAGAAGAGGTGTATGTTTCACAACCTCCAGGCTTCATTGACCCATTACATCCAGACAAAGTGTACAGAGTAGTGAAAGCTCTATATGGCCTTCATCAGGAACCAAGAGCTTGGTATTCAACATTAGCTTCCTACTTATTGGAAAATGGATTTCAAAGAGGAAAGATTGATCAGACACTTTTCATCAAACAGCACAAGAAGGATCTTCTGTTAGTGCAGGTGTATGTGGATGACATTATCTTTGGATCTACTAGGAAGGAGATGTGTTTAGTGTTTAAGAAACTTATGCATGATAAGTTTCAGATGAGTTCTATGGGAGAACTTACATTCTTTTTGGGTTTGCAAGTTAAGCAATCATCTGAAGGCATATTTATTAGTCAAGACAAATATGTTGCAGAGATACTTAGAAAATTTCAATTTGCTGATTCAAAAATAGCAAGCACACCAATGGACTCTGAGAAGCACCTTCTGAAAGATGAAGATGGAGAGAATTTGGATGTACACACTTACAGATTTATGATAGGCTCTTTGATGTACCTTACATCATCTAGACCTGATATCATGTTCCCTGTTTGTGTTTGTGCAAGATTTCAAGTAACTCCAAAGGTTTCTCATTTAACTGCAGTCAAGAGAATTTTTAGATATCTTAAAGGTCAACCAAGGTTGGGTATATGGTATTCTAGGGAATCTCCTTTTGACTTGGTAGCATTTTCGGATAATGATTATGCTGGTGCTAGCTTGGACAGAAAGTCAACAACTGGAGGATGTCAATTCCTTGGGTGTAGACTTGTCTCATGGCAGTGTAAAAAGCAAACAAGTGTGGCAAATTCAAAAACTGAAGCTGAATATATAGCTGCTACAAGTTGTTGTGGTCAGGTTCTATGGCTTCAAAACCAACTCCTTGACTATGGGTATAATTTCTTAAACACTGTTATTCATATTGATAATAGTAGTACAAATTGTATTATTAAAAATCCAGTGCAACATTCTAAAATAAAACACATTGAAATTAGACATCACTTTATAAGAGACTGCAATGAGAAAAGATTAATTCAAGTACTTAAAATTGCTTCAGAATTCAATTTTGCAGATCTGCTAACCAAAGCTTTTGATGTTGGAAGGTTTCAGTACTTGGTAGCAAGTATTGGAATGCTTAATCCTTAATGATTTTAAACTTTGTGTTTGTGTAAATAAATTTTTGATTGTGCTGCTAGTTTTAAAAGATACTACTGCTATTACAAAAGTTTGTGCTTCTAGTACAAATTTTAAATTGTGTTATTCATACAGTTAGTCCTATGATTATTCTAATACAAGACAAGTACTTTGTACATTGTTCTTTTGGTTTTAGACTAACAATTTCAGGTATGAACATGTGAACACAAAGGATGTTTCAAGTAATTTGGAAGCAACAAAATCAGAATATTAGTTGCTGACATATTAGGTTTATGATGGACTGAGTTTAGGAATTTAAAACTCCTTAAAACTACTTTCTTGAAACCTAGTTATGATATTTCACATTGAATTGATGACTTGGTTGATCAGATAGTAACTGATGCAATTTACTTTCTATCATTTTATACTTTTAAGTATAATGAGCAAGTCTAAGGACATCTGATAGAAAGAACAGCTAGTAAAAGTGAATCTAACACTTGTGTTAGAGGTAACAATTACTATGAGCTGGAAACCCTGTCAAGAAAGCCTTTTGAATAGGTTTATCTTTACACAGGCAGTTATTTATAACTAAAAACATTGGTTCTCACACAACTAGAGGTTGCTTTAAACCGAAATTTTGATTAAGTGTCTGTTATACACTTAATCCCTTCAAAATGGTTGAAAGCAGTATGATTTTTCAATTCTAAAATCATGAACATACTGCTAAGTCAAACAATTTCTTAAACAAGGATTTTCAAAGGATTCACAAAAACCATCCATTGATGGACCATGAGTCAAATGTCCACTGATTCACCTCTCATAGGAGTTAACACACCTAGAAGTGATGAGGGCAGTAACTTAAACTCTTAAGGAATTGATGGCTTCATGTACAACATTGTCTGACAACAAGTTCTAAATGATGGATCAGATGATAAGGAAAGATATATTTTGGTACATAGTGAGATCTTCCAAACAAGGGGAGGAAACAAAAGTTATTTGTATCTCAGGGGAGGAAATAATCTCAGGGGAGGAAATTATAGCCCAAAAAAGGAAGATAAGCCAATGAAAGGAAGGAGAAGACAAGGGCATACAAGAAGATGACATGGAGGTTGAAAAATGACAAGAACATTCCAAAGGAGAAAGTTCTATCTAGGTCAAACGAAGAAAAGTTTCAATTTCAGTTTACCACGTTTGTTCATCACTTGCAAAGGCATGCTGATAGATGATTTCACTTGTTGAAACAAGCATCCAAGATACACAGCATCATTGCCTCTTATAATTCCTCCATCCAAGGAAATTGCACCATCATTTAGTCCAAGATTGGAGCAATGTGTTGATATTGTTAAAGTCAAAGAACAAAGCGGATGAATTACTGAGAAGATATTCAATCTTGAAGAACAGAAGTGTTTGAAAGATCTTCACAATCCATAATTTAATTCAGAAACATGTTGAAATGGATTCACATGTTTAGGGGAGGATTGTTGGGAATTAAATATTCAAGAAGGTTAATATCGGGTTCTAATCAAAGAAATACTCTAAGTGTGATTCTGCTGCTAGTGCATTTTGTTCCTGCTGATAATGTTTGTTCCTGCTGCTAGAACATTTTGATTCTGCTGCTAGCGATAAATGATTTTGCTGCTAGGCTTAACATTCTGCTGCCGTTGATCCGGCTGCTAGTGTACTTGATCCTGCTGCTAGCGATAACTCATTGCTACTGCTAATGACTATTCTGCTGCTAAGTGGATAAGTATGAAAAGATATTATTTGTATTTTGGTCAACAATATACGGTAGATAATATCTTACCCCATGTGCTTAGTTAACAAGTTGTTTACACAGATACATGTTGTATCTTATGTACTGACACTCTCAAGTTAAGTTAACAAGTAGGTCGGCTAGACTTTAAGCTATATTGTAAAGATCTTCTTGGACTATAAAAGAAGATCTTAGTGTCGATATTATGTGTGCATAAAAATAGATAAGTTGAAAAACTCATAACTGTTAAGACATTAAACAAACACAAATATATCACAAGTTGTAAGAACTTAAGATTCAAGGTTGTAACCCTAGTGATAATTCAAGATCACTCGTATTATTATCATTAATAATATTGAATCGTTTGGTGTTAATCTTTCATTGTTCATTGTCATAGAACTAACACAACCGTTCCATTTCCATAATAAAAACAACCTTCTAAGTGTGATTAAGTAGATTCCGCCTACTTAATCATATTCACTCAATATATCATACACACAAAGAACAAAAGGTTTAACCACCTTAACCGTGTGTCCAATCCTAACAAGGGGTATCTCGCTAATCCACTTTTGTTATTTGAAGAAGACGATTAAAGCTTGATTCTTGTTCTTGCAAGAATCAAATGTACGTTACTTTTAATATTCGGTTAATCTTTTATATGATAAACATGATCCTACGCTTCCGCATAAGTAATACGATTACTTGATTAATAATATGAACTTGTCTAGATTATTAAATTCTAACAATGGCATCACGAGCCGTTTAACATGTAATTGAATTACCGAAACACATAAAAATTAAATCTTGGATTAGGATTACATGTTAGTCAATTTTTTTTGGGTTTAGAACATAAAAAAATTGAAACCCTAATTTTAGGGGGGGGGGGCGATGCCCTCTTAATTAAAATTAGTTTTGGAACCCTAAAATTAATAACATGTTTATGTGGTTAAAGGTTACGTATCTTGTGACTTGTAATTAATCCATGATAAAACATGCATGTTTATCATGGATTAGGGTTTAAATTAATTGTTACGGACGATGGCCCAGGATCGGAAGATGATAGCTCGGAGAATGAAGAAGATGTATCAATCGATCTTAATAGTAATCCTCATGTAACGGATAAAGCTGACCAACCTGTTATGGAGGAAAGACATTCGGTGCACATGGGAAATCATGAACAACATGTTGACATCAGTGAAGTACGGTTGCAAGCTGAAGAGATTGAAGCTACGAAATTATTGGGAGAAAAGTTGGGCGTTAACTTAGCTGTACAAGACAAATTGATTCGGGAGTCGATTATCAACGAAGGATTACAAACTGGTAACAAATGAATCGTTTGTCTGTTAATATTAGGGGATTGGGTTCTACTGACAAAGCGGGGTGGATAAAAAGATTAAATTCTGAGTTGGGGGTTTCTTTTATTGGTTTACAAGAAACTATGTCGAGTAATGTAAATGTTGGTTTGGTGTCGAATTTTTGGGGAGGGTTGGGTTTTGATTATGAGACTGTCGACTCTAATGGGAATTCTGGAGGTTTATTGAGTATTTGGGATCCCAAGTTTTTATCGAAGGATTTGGTTGTGAAAGATAATAACTTTCTTCTTGTCTCCGGTTTATTAACGGATGGGAAGAATCGTCTTAATGTGCTTAATGTCTATGCTCCGCAAAATAATGTCAAAAAAAGAAATCTCTGGGCTAAAATTGTTCAAGTGGTACAGGCGGGTCACGGTTGGTGGATTGTATTGGGGGATTTTAATGCTGTTAGAGAGCCGAGTGAAAGAAAAAATTATTGCTTTGATCCGATATGTTCTAGAGACTTTAATGATTTTCTTAATGAAGCAAGCCTTCGTGAATATGATCTGAAAGGTATGAAATTTACGTATTTAGCCAACCGGCGTGGTGAATGCAAATTGAGTAGAATTGACAGGGTGTTCGTTTGTGATAATGTTTTTAATAAGTGGCCAAATGTGTGTGTTAGAGCCCTTAAAAGAGAACATTTAGATCATGCGCCTTTGTGTCTTTCTTTGAGTGATACTAATTTTGGCCTAAAACCTTTTCGTTGGTTTGATTCTTGGATAGATAGACCGGGGTGTAAAGATGTGGTTAATTTGGTTTTAATTGGGTGGTGTAATGATGGTCCAGCGGATTTAAATTTGTTGAGAAAATTGAGAACTCTTCGGGATAAGCTTAAATGGTGGATAAAAAAGTGTGGAGTTAAAGAAAATGAAATCAAGAAGAGTTTAAAACAAGAAAAGGAAGACATGGAATGGTTAATGGAACAGAAAGATTTAGATGAGTCGGAATTGTGGGTTTGGTCGGAATGTAGTAAGAGTCTTCAAGAGATTGAGCTTTATAGATCTCGCGACATGAAACAAAAATCACGGGTGAAATGGGCTTCTCTTGGAGATGAGAACACTAGCTTTTTTCATAGTGTCGTTAATGGTAGAAAAGCTAGAAATGCACTTCCGGGTCTTGAGGTTAGAGGAGAGTGGATTTCCAAACCGGCTTTAATTAAAAAGAAAGTGTTACGCTTTTTTCGGTCCCATTTCAAAGAAGAATGTACTGTTCGGCCGACTATTGTTTGCGAAGGGTTGAGACAGATTAATGAACAAGATGGTATATTTTTGACTTCTATGTTTTCCAAACAAGAGATCAAAGAGGCAGTTTTTGATTGTGGCTCAAACAAGGCTCCAGGTCCTGACGGGTTTAATTTTAGTTTCGTTAAACGGTTTTGGAATGTTTTGGAGGAAGACTTCTATCGTATCATGGTGGAATTTCATGAGACAGGTATTATTAATTCGGGTTGTGGTTCGGCGTTCATTACTTTGATCCCTAAGGTTAAATCGCCTGTGGGACTCAAAGACTATAGTCCCATTACTCTCATTGGGGTGATTAGTAAAGTTATTTCAAAAATTCTTGCTAACCGCCTTAAGAAGGTTCTGGGAAAGTTGATTTTGGAGTCTCAGTCGGCTTTCTTGTCCGATCATTTTATTCTTGATGGGCCTCTCGTGGTGAATGAAGTCTTGGAATGGTTGAAAAAAAGGAAGAAAAAGGCGTTTCTCTTGAAGATCGATTTTGAGAAAGCCTATGACAATGTCAATTGGCTTTTCTTATTATCTATTTTGTCTCAAATGGGTTTCCCCCCGATTTGTTGCACTTGGATTAAAGGCATCCTTGAGTCGGCTCGTGCGTCGGTTCTTGTTAATGGGTCTCCAACATTCCAATTTAATAGTGAAAAGGGTCTTCGACAAGGTGATCCTATATCCCCTTTCTTGTTCTTGATTGTTATGGAATGTCTTTCATGGATGTTGGAAAAAGCGAAAGCTCCTGGAGTTCTTAAAGGTATTAATTTTTCGATTGATAATATGGATATTAATCACCTTTTCTTTGCGGATGATGCTCTTATTATGGGTGAGTGGTCCTGAGAGAATCTTCAAAGTACGGCTCGAATTCTTAGAGTTTTTTATTTATGCTCGGGTTTACGCATCAACCTTCATAAGTCTAATTTATTTGGGGTGGGTACTAAAGACGGGGAAATGGATAGTATGATGGAAGTTTTGGGTTGCAAACGAGGGGTTTTTCCTTTCGTTTACTTGGGTATTAAAGTGGGAGCCAAAATGTCCAGAATTAGCAATTGGAATGCGGTTGTTGAACTCATTAAGAATCGGCTAGCCTTATGGAAAGCCAAGACATTATCTATTGGTGGTCGTTTGATTCTTGTAAAATCGGTCCTTGAGAACTTGCCCATTTATTATCTTTCTCTCTATAAGGCCCCTAAGGCGGTCATAGAGAGTATGGAGGCGATTATGAGGTGGTTCTTATGGGCGGGTTGTAGTGAGGAGAAAAAAATTAATTGGGTTGCTTGGGATATCATTACTACTCCTAAGAAGGCGGGTGGTTTAGGAGTCGCTAAATTAGAAGATGTTAATGATGCGTTCCTCCTTAAATGGGCGTGGCGTTTTAAAAAAAGTGGTAGTTGCTTATGGAAGAAAGTGGTGCTCGGTTGTCACGGGTCGAGTAGAACATGGTCGTTGTTACCATATACTTCTTCGGCTAGCGGTTGCTGGAAGCAAATAGTTAAAACAGTGGAGAAAAAGATTTGGAACGGTAACTCTCTCGATAGTTATTTCGTGGGTGTTATGGGTGATGGGTCGACAATTAATTTTTGGGTGGACTCTTGGCTTCGAGATGCTCCTCTTCGTTTAATTTATCCGCACTTGTTTAGACTCGAAAAAAAGAAATGGGTCAATGTTTCGGCCAGGTTACGAGTTACTGATGGTGTTAAATCGCTACAGTGGGAATGGCGCTCTGAACCATCAAGTCCCGAAGAAATTAATGAGCTTTTCAGCCTTCTTTCTGATATTTACGATTATGTGTGGAAGGGAGGCAATGATGAATGGAGATGGAAGGCAGACATGAATGGAGAGTTTTCTGTGAACAAAGCTAAGAGTTTGATGTTTAACTGTCATCGTCTGATCACTAATATTCATATGAAATGGAAAGGGTGGGTTCCTCTAAAATGTAAGATTATGGTTTGGAGAGCGATACTTAATTGTATGCCGTCTAAGGTGGAACTGTGCAAACGTGGTGTTACATTGCCAAGCGATTTGTGTAACCTGTGCGACTCGGAACTAGAGATGACAAACCACTTGTTTACCGGATGTGTTTTCGCTACAGAGATTTGGTCCCGGGTTGAGTCTTGGTGCCGTCTTCCTCCCATTTTTGCTTTTGATGTGTCTGATTTTTTGAAGATAGCTAACTTACAAGCGACATCAAAGCATTCGAGATACATCTTGAGAGGTATTGTCTTTACTACTTTGTGGGAGATATGGAATGAACGTAATGATAGAATTTTCAAAGGCAAACGGCGTCGAGCTATTGAAGTGGTGGAAAGCATTAAAATGACTTCGTATTTTTGGTTTCGGAATAGAACTAGATGGAAAGGTATAGATTGGAATGTATGGTGTAAATATCCGCTAGACTTGATGTAATTTCGTTTGCTTGCCCGGGGGTCCTTGTTTTGAGGACTGGCCGTGGCTCTTTTTGAATGAAATTTATCTTACAAAAAAAAAGTTGATTGTCACGTGTAATTAAGATAGATCTAAAATTGGGGAAGACCTCAATTAATTAAATTAATAAATCTATTTATGTACTATTTGGTATATGTTTGCTAAGACTAACGCAATCGATTCGTCGATGTATGTGGCTCACCTACCATTGTAGGGGATAGTCTTAGTTAAATATATGCATATTAAAACCATAGATAGATTATAAATAGGGTTTATCAACTAGTTTGCATATGGCTACATGATTTAATTGTTAAGATTATGTGTACTTATTGGGTTATTTATTTTTATTAATTACTTGTTTTTTGTTTAAATTGTATGACAAGATTGTAAGCAAAAAAGCGTAATTTTTTGAATACAAAATAAATTGACCTAATAACTATGAAACTTGATATGATAAATTATACATATTGCAAAGTCTTATGTGCCGACAGTGGTTCGCTTCGCACGTGATGTGTCGCGTTCGTGTACAAGTTTTAAAAATTTATAAACACGATTTATCCTATTCTTTAATTAACACATAAGAGCAAGCATACTCGTCCGTGATAGTAAAGGTGGGTAAGTCGAGATCGTCCCAAGGGATTTGGTATTTGTATTTAGTAAAACTAGTTTTAGCAAAAAGGTTGTCAAGCCAATTTGGTGGAAATTCTCAAAGGAAATTCAATCAAACAAAACATATACTAGTGTGCAATTCTATAACTAACTGCATAGAGTATTCTAACAAATTGGGTGTAACATCCCGCCTACTCAGACCACAATATTGTTCGCTTTGCCCGCAGGCTCACGGCTTTGCTTTGTGGCCCTCATATGAGACTTCCCGGCAGGTCACCCATACCAGTGCTGCTCTCACATGAGCACGCTTAACTGCCAGTTCCTAAGAACCTCACTCGCAGTAGACCACAAAACGCGTTGTGTCTAGTAAGGCGTATGTTATCCTTATATACCCAGCATCACTCATATTCTGATCCGTTAGTTCTGATTTGATGCCTTTGCTATGATGTACTTTGCTTGAACCTTTTCGATAGATCCCATTTGATATGACCTCTGATATGAAGCTATGTTATGAAAACCTTTTCTAATTATACCTTGAAAATGTTTTGAGAAAAACTATTTTAAAAGATGTTTATAAATGAAGCGAAACCATTTTTATATAAATGTTACTAACTCTTATGAAAACTATTTTTGGAAGACTATTTTGATGAAAAACTGTTTTGAAAGATTATTGTTATGAAAACCACTTTAAAGGATCGTTTTATAGAAATCATGAATAAAGGATTGTTTAAATGGACTTTTGATAGAAAATTTTTAAATGAACTTTTATTCTGAACCTTGACTTGATTTTTAATATGAACTTTGATCTGATAAACTCTGAGTTGGACCCTTGATACTACTTCTGAGATATTTGATATGAACCATCTGTTATGAACTGTCTGTTATGAGCCATCTGTTATGACACTCTGATTTGATATGTGATCTGACTCTTAGTTTGATACCCGAGCCATTTCTGCTTTCCCTAGCCAGGAAGGTAACCTGGCTTTGATACCACTTGTAACATCCCGCCTACTCAGACCACAAATTGTCCGCTTTGCCCGCAGGCTCACGACTTTGTTTTTGTGGCCTCATTTGAAGACTTCCCGGCAGGTCACCCAAGCCAGTACTACTCTCACATGAGCACGCTTAGCTGCTAGTTCCTAAGAACTCCACCCGCAGTAGACCACAAAACGCATTGTGTCATTGTAAGGCGAATGTAATCTTATGAACCCAGCATCTCTCCAGGCCACAGCCGATGTAGAATTTGCCTAGGGTGTTACAATCACCCCCCCTTAGGGACTCATCATCCTTGATGAGGTTTGCCCCACCATCCTGAACGGCTCAGGAGTGGCTCTGATACCACTTGTAACATCCCGCCTACTCAGACCACAATATTGTTCGCTTTGCCCGCAGGCTCACGGATTTGCTTTGTGGCCCTCATATGAGACTTCCCGGCAGGTCACCCATACCAGTGCTGCTCTCACATGAGCACGCTTAACTGCCAGTTCCTAAGAACCTCACTCGCAGTAGACCACAAAACGCGTTGTGTCTAGTAAGGCGTATGTTATCCTTATATACCCAGCATCACTCCAAGCCACAGCCGATGTGGGATTTGCCTAGGGTGTTACATTGGGTGTAACTTGTAATGATGCACAATTTTATATGAATGATTAACAATCAATGGTTTATGTCATGAAAAATCATTTCTAAGAATTCAATCTCCTAGTTAACTCCTTTCGGCCTTATTAACTATTATGACAATTCTTTTAAGCACTAGTTGTTTGAAAAGCAATTCTTATCTTAATTGTTCATACGAATCCTTTCGGCCCTTTTATTCGTGATGAAATCATTTCAAATCCATTTTAATGGGTAAATATGGTGCTTGTCACATACCATATCCCATAATAATTCGTGCACTAACTTTTTGGAATAAAAACATAAAGAAAATCCTTTCGGCCCTGTTATCCTTTGAAAATGTTTTTATCAACTAATTAAGCAAGATTAGATGTTATTCCAACAAACTCATAAAATAAGGATTGGTTTCATGCATCACTATGAAATAAGAATACTCCAACACTTAGTCACATCATAACACACAAGTATACCAACAATTACTCTATAACAATCATTATAAAACACAAGTAACAAAACATACTTTCATTAAACATAAAGTAAAGGTAGCTCATGGTAAATAAACAAGATATACCTAGTTTAGATTACAAGAACTAGATTTGTGGCACTATAGCAACCACACTCCTCCTATCGCTTAACAAGACACGTAAACAACTCCACACTCGAACCACACTCTTGAGACTTTAACTCAAAGTATTGGACATTTTTACAGCGTTTCTAAGCTTTCGGGCATGAATAATAAGATAGCAAGGACATGGTGTAAGCCTTTACTAATTTTGGGGTGTCACACTTTGTAATCTAGCCTAGGGTCCTATAAATAAGTGAAAGAACCCTTCTCTATCAAGTAAAAACGTCACTAGTGAGTTAATAAGCAGGAAATGATAAGCCACCATAATTATGGGGCTTAAATCCGTCATTATATGAACTTTTGTAACAGCAGTTAAGTCCAACCGATCGGTATTAGCTCTAACCGATCGGTTGGATCTCTCGGTAAAATCCACTTTCTCCCATCCGAATCGGATGCGGGCTCATCCGATCGGATGGAGTCTTCTGGTACTCACAACTTTGACTTTTCTTGGTCTTTTCATGTCGCATGCATTGTGCTCCATTGTGGCACTGATTTCTTCCATAGAACTTGATATTTTCTTGATATATGAAAATAGAAATCTTGACACTTTCAATTCCTTGCGTCCTTGTGTGGTTTCTCACTTGTTTCCTTCTCGGGAATCTTCAAATGTGCATAATCACTTCAATTCTTTGTCTTTTCTTCATCTTTTCTTGTACTTGGCTATAAGCACTTGCATATACACTTTTTTCACGATTAAGCAACAAATATATACAAATATAACCAAATATAGTGCAGAAAACTAATGATAACGTAACTAAAATCATGTTCATTTTGAACGTTATCAAATCCCCCCACACTTGAGTTTTGCTCGCCCTCGAGCAAGTCTAGCATTTAGAAAAATTGATCTCAATGGTATCATCATCATGATTCCAAAAATCTAACAACTAACCCGAAGGAACAATTGTTAATTTTAATTTGAACGTGAAAAATTCTTGAAACATAAACAAGTTAATTTTGAGCTTGATAACATAACTAAGCACCTCACAAAGAAAAATTTAAATTCACTCAACACTCTAAGGGTAGATTGATTGGCAAATCACTCATTGCTCAGTCATGATTCATGTGTCTTACCATAAGCTTGTACAAGTATCAAAACAACAAAATAAAATATCAAAGAGGTCTTTTATTCGGGTTTAAGGTTAAGGGTTACCTGGCTAATGTTCAAACATTTCATACAAGAATATAGTAGCTCGCTGGCGCGGATTTTGACTAGCTAAACAACGGATGGTCACTAGATTGTACCTAGGTTCGCTAGCGCGTTATTTGCATAACGGATGGTGACCAAAATTCGCACTAGTTCGCTGGCGTGTTTTTCAACTATTCATCAATCGGATGGTCACTACAATATCCATGCACTATATATCTTAACAAATCCATCACTTAATCCGGATGCTCGAAAGCTAACAACAAATAAAGTAATTTGGTAAAAGGTAGGGATAAGACATGGGAATTATTTATAATCGGTTTCTGCAAAGATGAAAAATAAGAATCAAGTCCAAATTCCGTTCCCAACTCTTTATCTACAAAATGATCACATCCCAAACTTCTTAAATCGTTTTTCCGCCTCACATACTCACTTATTTCCTTCTTAGCTCATTGGCTAATTATACTCATACACTATAGCTCATTGGCTATTCACTTTTTCATTTTTTTTCCTAAACAATACTTCCTCGTCACCCCCACACTTTGGATGAGCACACGCTACAAAAAATACAAATATGAGTGTGTAAATACTCATCATTTCTTTCACATTTAAGCTACAGAAAAAGTCAAAAATACTTTAAAAAGTCTAAAAATCTATTAAAATATCATCTGACTGTGTTTTTATAAGTTTCAGGAAAAAAACAAACAATAAATGGCATAATTTGCATTTTAGTCCCTGAACTTTCAGAATTTGGCAAATCTAGTCCCTAGAATCTAAAAAAGTGGAATTTATCATTCAAGGTCCCTAAAATAATCTTAATTGTCAAATTTGGTCCTTGAATGATTGTTTGAGCAAAAATTACAAAAAGGTCCCTCAATTTTGAAAAGTGTCAAAAATGGTCCCTGGGTTATTTAAAATGGAAAATAAATAATTATAACCCTTGTATTATTTATCTTGGCAATTTTAGTCCTTGGAATAAAGTTTGGGAAGATGACAACTCAGCCCTAAAGTTTCAGCAAATGGCAAGTTTAGTCCCTATGCTTATTATAAACCAAAATCCGGATCAAACTTACCCCATTAAATCCAAAACACAACCCAACCTAAACTAAATACCCATTACCCATTTACCCAACCCAGTTAATTACCCAAGCCCAATCAAAACAAGCCCAAAACCTTAACTGAGTTTAAAAACTCAGTCAAACCCCCTTTGACCCGTCTCTTTCCCACTCACCCCAGCCATAACCAGTCATCCCCCCAGCTGGCTCATCCACCTCATTCCCCCTCCTCTACAAGTCACCTAACATGCCAAAACCAATAAATGCTTCCTTCCCACTCCCCACTAGCAAAATCAGAAGAAATAATCAAAATCTACTTTTGCCGCCAAAATGACAAGTGGATGAACAAGATGAAATTGAGCTAATTGGATGGTAGGGATGCATTGTGGATGTCGACTAAGTATTATCCCAGTTCAAAGTTAGTATAAATAGTGTGTAATGTAGCTTTAATTAAGTGTGTGGAAATTTAGTGTAAAAGTAGTTAATCGTATTTCCATTCCCAGTATTTGTACTTTGTAATTTTCAATTTCAATCAATCAATACAAGTATCTTTAGTGTATTTGTTTGTTGATTATTGTCAGTAGTAATAATTTATGCATTGTTCTGATTTTCACTTGACACTGAGAATTAGTTCATTAATAAGTAGTATATAAAATAGCTTCTTAGCTGTTTTTAATAGCTTATATAAGCTTCTCATAGCTTATTATAAGTTATTTGTAGTGTAATTTGTTCTAAATTCCAAGATTCAAGAATGGTCAATGAAAGTCAACTGATGGTCAATAAGCTAATTTTGGGTGATTAAGCTAATTCAAGAAGCTTCTCTGGGTTATCTAGCTTGTATTTGACAAGCTTGATTGGTCCTTGGTTCCTTGTTCTTTGTGCATCAGCTGTTGCAATTGTAAGCATTTTCTCAATTTTTGGCATAATTTATCTAAGTACTGTTTTAGTGCTTATTTTCAGCTTATCATTGTTCCTATGTGCTACTTGTTAGTTTCTAAGTTCACTTGATTCAGCTTTGTCAGTAGTATCCATAGTATAATATCATTTTCAATACTTTGCTTAAAAAAACCATATAAAAGCCAAAAATAGTCATTACTAGTATTGCTTATAATTGTGCTTAACTCTGTATTAAAAGTTGCTATTTAGTGTTCATATAAGTTATTAGATCAGTAATATCAGAACTTTTAGTTTGAAAATTGGTTTTTCCTTTGTTAATCCAAATCAGTCACAATATAAAGGACTGTTTGGATTTTGCTCAGTCAGTAGGTAAAATAAGTGTGTACTGTAGATTGGTCATTTGACCAACTTTGCATAAGCTTTAAGTAGCCAATATAAGCTGTTTTTATAATCTCTTAAGCCTATTAGACAGATTTAGCCATTTCTTAGTTGCTGTGTAAATTTTGGGCAGTCAAAAGCTCAAATAAGCCATTAGCAGCCACAAGCTGATTTTGGCTTTATTCTTGGTTGTTTTAAGTTCATTATAGCCTATATAGAATAACCATAATAGGTGTTTAGGTCTGCTTTGGTCTGTGCACAAAATTGTGCAAGTCTGCACAAACAAAATCAGCAGAACCATGGTTCTGAGCAGCTGAACTTGTGCTCAATTAGAGTACAATTGGTGTGATTCTCATAGGGCTTTTGTGATTTTTAGATTCTCAGTAGTGCTAGCTTGCTTTTGCCCCCCTTAAGTTTCACATAAACTGCTTATTGGTGTGCTTATTCTTGCCTGCAAGTTGGGTCCATTCCTGATTTTTCTGTGCATAGTTTTCAAATCAGCTCATCTACTTATTAGCTTAATACTTGTGCTTATTTACATATTCAAGTTGTTCTGTGTTTAATATTGTTGTTTAATCCATTCCTGAACTTTTGGGAATTTTTGGATTCCATTTAGCTTATTTTGGACTTATTAGCTTATAGCTTATCTGCCCAAATTAGCTTATTTGGCTTAGTGAACTTTTCATTTTATTTTTCCCAGCTTCCTTATAATATTTTAGCATTATCTGTAATTTTTCATAATTTTCTGATCAGTTTTAATATTTTTAATCATTTTAATTAGTAGCTAATAGTATTTAAATCATAATAAATAGAAAAATAATCAAAAAAATATAATTCCAATTTTCATAATTTTCTTTTGTCATTTTTAATCTAGGAAAAATATAAAAATATTTTTAGGACTTAAAAACAAACGAAATAGAAATATAGTGATAGCTTCTATTTAATAGAATTTATCTTTTTAAATTTTAATTAAGTAGATTTCATTTTTATAATTTTATTAGCTTCTTATCATTTTAAAGTATTTATAGAAAAAATTTCAGATTTTTCTTTGATCTTTTAGTATTTATTAGAATTTTAATTAGTTTAAATAAATATTAAATAGTTTTTAATTAATAATAATTAATTAATAAGTTAAATAAATAATTTTCTTTTTTTTAATAATTTTCTTTTATTATTAGGGTTGTAAAAATATAAATTTCATATCCGTAGGCCTTTTATTTCTTAAAACTCACTTTTTATTTTGTACGTTTACGTTTATTTAAATTTAAACGTACGTTTTTAGGTTTTTTATACGTTTTTAAGTAATTTGGTTTCCAGTTCTTGTTTATATAGCTTGGTTAAAGCTATTTTCTTATCTCATTAGTGTAATCAAAATCATAATCCCTTTTCTGTTCAATAACTCTTGATCACAATCCGTTTTAAAGCACAATTTCACACTTCGCTGGGACTTAAACGACCCGGGGATAAAACTATACTCCTTGGATTATTGCATTGTGTCCTTGATAGTTTGACTTTGTTTGACCACATCCGTGGTTGATTTAAGTTGACTGTTTCAGATCCAATCAAATTTTGGCGCCGCTGCCGGGGAGGTGTGCAGCGTGTTTCAAACGTTTTGCAGTATCGTGTCTTTGAACCCCAATCTGTGAATATCTTTTCTCTCTTGTATATTTATCATATATAAAGCAAAACGCTTGTGAAGTTAACTCATTTAACGGATCAAGCACCAAAAATATCGTATTTCCATTCCCCATAAAACCATATAAAACAAAAATATTTTCTTTTCTTTTCTATATATACTATCATATAAAAAATAAAAACATCAAAAATATTTTCCATTTTCTGTGTTAAATAATAAACAATAAATAAAAATTAACCATCGAGAACCAAGACTGAGCACTACCTAACTGGGGTGCGGCCATAATAAGTTCCCAAACCTAAGATAAAAACTTGCCTTTGTATCACTTGCGAATATCGGCTCACCTTTAATTGATAAACAAACTCTAACGGAGGTTCTAGGATAGTCTGACATTAAATTGTCGGACTGAAAGAAGCGGGTTTTTAAGGAGCGTAACTGCCCACCTTTGCTTCTCCGCCACTCTGTGCGTTTGTCAGTTAGAGAGCTACCGTACGCCTGTTGATTATTGGTTTAAGTTCACTTGTGTTTTTTTCTCGATCTTGATTTTTAATAGAAAAATTTTGTTTTCATAAAATCCAAAAAGAATCTTCTTACCCTTTTCTGAGTTTCCTCCACTATAAAGGATTCTTAGACTCGTCTTAGTGCATGCGCACTCGTTCTTCTAGGTCATCAAGCCCTCTTCGTGAGCTTGGAAAGATACCTCGAAGGCGTCGTAGACGTTCTGCCCCATCAGGCGTATCTGAGGAACGTACTGATTCTGTCGTCATGGCAGATTTGCCGATGAATGAGCTTCTCCAGGCACCCATCGAGGGTTATGGAGATGCCATTGTTGTTCCAGCTATTGTAGCTGAGAGTTTTGAGCTCAAAACCGGGTTACTGAATCTTGTAACCTCTAGCCAATTCTACGGTTTTGACAGGGATGATCCTCATGCTCACATTCGATGGTTTAACAAGATTACATCTACCATCAAATACAAAAACATCCCGTCTAGCTCAATCAAACTTCTTCTATTCCCATTTTCTCTCGAGGGACAAGCCCGGATATGGCTTGAAAAACAACCCCCTCGTTCAATTGAGACATGGGAGGACTTAGTTACAAAGTTTGTAAACGAATTTTTTCCACCGTCTAGAACGACAAGTCTTAAAAATGAAATCATCAAATTTACACAAAGATTTGATGAATCGTTTAGTGATGCGTGGGATCGTTTCAAAGAATTGCTTCGTAAATGTCCTCATCATGGTTTTACCGAGTTGATGCAAATCGACACTTTCTATAATGGAGTGAGCCAATCTGACCAAGATTCTCTCAATGCCTCCTCAGGAGGTAACTTTTTGAGCAAGACTGTCAAAGAAGCTTTAGCGATTATTGAAAATAAGTCTAAGGTCCGTACTGCACGAACAAAGCCATATCATTCTCAGGCTAGTGCCGGCCCATCTACTTCATCTCCCGTGAGTACTTCTAGCACCGATGCTAAGATTGACAAACTCACGGATGCTATTCAAGCTTTGGTTCTCTCAAGCCAAAAGAAAGTCACTTTCACACAAACTCCTTCACATGCTGAAGTGAAGAAAGTGGAAGTCTGTGTTACTTGTGGTGGCCCTCACGCATACTACGACTGTACTGCCACAGATGGTAGTCCTTTTGAAGTTAATGCTATAGCCGGTACTTCAAATCAAGGAGGTAATCAATACCGTCCTCAAATGGAACCATACCGAGCTAGCACCTATCAAGGACCACCCGGTTTTAATCAAAACCAGAATTTGCAAAACCGGAACCAAAATCAACCT
Organism: Artemisia tridentata subsp. tridentata; assembly: GCA_021014915.2. Lineage (NCBI taxonomy): Eukaryota > Viridiplantae > Streptophyta > Magnoliopsida > Asterales > Asteraceae > Artemisia > Artemisia tridentata. Next base: position 503,447,161 of record CP139508.1, read on the forward strand.
CGAATGAACCAAGGTTATCAAAACCAAGGGAATTTCAATTCTGGACAAAATCAAGGTTTCCAAAATCAAGGAAACTTTAACCGAAACAATTCCAACCAGGGAAATCATTTTCAGGGAAATGGTAATCCAAATCAAGGGAATTTTCAACATCAAGGTTATAATCAAAATAACCGAATGCAAAATTTCCCTAATCAACATCAAGCCATTCCAGCCCAACATCCATCATCCGATGAGTTGTTGAGGCAGTTCATGAAAGCTCAAGAGGACACAAACAGGTTGTTGGTCAGCCAGATCTCAGAGATTAAAAAATCTTTAAATGATCAACCTTCGGGCTCAGGAAAACTTCCGAGCAACACGATCGTCAACCCGAAGGGCGATGCTAAGGCGATCACAACCCGAAGTGGTGCTTCATATGAGGGACCCACTATTTCCACTACCACTTCTTCTTCTTTCCCCAAGGTAGTGAGAAGTGAGCCTGAGGTGACTAAGGACCAGGTACTTCCTACTAATAACGGAAGTACCAACAACGTCCAACCTCAAAGTGTCCCGAAACCCAAGACTAAACCTCAAGTTGTCTTTGAACATCCTGAAACCCCGGTTGAAGACCCTAAATCCAAAACTTCTATTCCCTACCCATCACGTTTAAATGAGCAAAAGCTCCGCGAAAAAGCTAGTCAACAAATGGATAAATTCTTCCAAATTTTCCAAGAATTACACTTTGACATAAGCTTTGCGGATGCTATCATTCTGATGCCCAAGTTTGCATCCACAATCAAACACTTGTTGAGCAACAAGGAAAAACTGTTTGAAATGGCAAAGACTCCATTAAATGAGAACTGCTCAGCAGTTATCTTGAAAAAGCTTCCCGAGAAGCTTGGAGATCCTGGAAGGTTTCTACTACCTTGTGTCTTTCCAGGAATGGTTGAATGCTATGCCTTGGCCGATCTTGGTGCAAGCATCAACCTGATGCCTAAATCAGTATGGAAGAAACTCTCTCTTCCTGAACTTACTCCTACCTGCATGACTCTCGAGCTTGCAGATCGTTCAATATCTCGTCCGCTTGGCATTGCTGAGGACGTATTTGTGAAAGTAGGAAAGTTCCATTTTCCAACTGACTTTGTGGTTGTTGATTTCGATGCTGATTCCAGGGTTCCTCTCATTCTTGGAAGAGGATTCCTGAGAACGGGCCGTGCTCTCATAGATGTATTTGAGCATGAAATCACATTACGTGTGGGTCATGAAGCTGTTACCTTTAACCTCGATCAAACTTCGAGGTACTCCTCAAATTATGATTCTGAATCGGTTAACCGAATCGATGTCATTGATATTGTTTCAAAGGAGTATTCTCAAGAGTTTCTTGGTTATTCTCATAATTCTGTGAGTGGGGATACCACCACATCTTCTTTACCTGGCATTTCCGACTCTTCCCCTTCTCTCACTCCGTTTGAGGGAGGTGATTTCAATTTGGAAGAGATCGATGATTTTCTCAAGTGTGATTCATTCCTAGAGGGGATTGATGACGCTGAGATTGATCTGGAGGGAGATATTCTTCTTCTTGAGACATTGTTAAATCAGGACAATTCTCCTCCACTCCCTCCCGTTGAACTTCATAAAGAGGAAATCAGATCAGTTGAGAAAACTGATGAATTTCCTGAGGTCGAACTCAAAGACTTACCGCCTCATCTTGAGTACGCATTCTTGGAAGGTGATGATAAATTACCCGTCATTATTGCTAAAGACTTAAGTGATGAGGAAAAGACTGCTCTAATAAAGGTCTTAAAGTCACACAAGCAAGCCATTGCTTGGAAACTCTCCGACATAAAGGGTATTGACCCTGAATTTTGTACTCACAAGATTTTAATGGAGGATGACTTTAAACCAGCAGTCCAACATCAAAGAAGGGTGAATCCTAAAATCCACGATGTTATCAAACAAGAGGTTCTCAAACTTCTTGATGCAGGATTGATTTATCCCATCTCGGATAGTCCTTGGGTTAGTCCCATTCACTGTGTTCCAAAAAAGGGTGGCATGACTGTTGTCACGAATGATGAAAATGAGTTGATTCCAACTCGATTGGTTACGGGGTGGCGTGTTTGCATTGACTATCGTAAGTTAAATGATGCCACCCGTAAAGACCATTTTCCTCTACCTTTTATGGATCAGATGCTTGAGAGATTAGCAGGGAATGAGTATTATTGTTTCCTTGATGGTTTCTCGGGTTACTTTTAAATTCCCATTGATCCACAAGATCAAGAAAAGACTACCTTCACATGCCCTTATGGAACCTTTGCTTATAAACGTATGCCTTTCGGCTTATGTAATGCTCCAGGCACATTCCAGAGGTGTATGATGGCTATATTTACCGACATGATCGGTAAAACAATGGAGGTCTTTATGGATGACTTTTCGGTCATTGGGGATTCGTTCCAAGCATGTCTCTCCAATTTAGAAAACATGTTGAAAAGGTGTAAAGACACCAATCTTTGTCTAAATTGGGAGAAGAGTCATTTTATGGTCAGAGAGGGCATTGTCCTCGGCCATAAGATATCAAAGAACGGGATTGAGGTTGACAAAGCTAAAGTTGATGTCATTGGTAAATTACCTCATCCCACTACCGTCAAAGGTATTAGGAGTTTTTTGGGTCATGCCGGTTTCTATCGTAGATTCATACAAGATTTTTCTAAAATCGCCCGGCCTATGACTCACCTCCTTGAAAAGGATGCTCCTTTTATCTTCTCACCAGAGTGCATCAAAGCTTTTGACATATTAAAGAAAAAGCTTACTGAGGCACCCATTCTAGTTGCCCCCGACTGGGATTTTCCCTTTGAGCTCATGTGCGATGCAAGTGATTTTGCAATCGGTGCAGTCCTGGGACAACGAAAAGCCAAACATTTTCAGCCTATCCACTACGCAAGTAAAACCATGACTGAAGCTCAAACTCATTACACCACTACAGAAAAAGAATTATTGGCTGTGGTGTATGCCTTTGAGAAGTTTCGGCCATATTTAATCTTGACTAAATGTGTAGTGTATACGGACCACTCGGCTCTCAAATATCTCTTTGCAAAACAAGATGCAAAGCCGAGATTGCTCCGTTGGGTTCTCCTCCTACAAGAATTTGATATCATTATACGTGATAAAAAAGGAGCTGAGAACCTAGCTGCTGATCATTTATCCCGATTAGAGAACCCACACCAAGATGTTTTCGAGAAAAAGGAAATAAATGAAACATTTCCTCTCGAGACACTCAATGCGGTTACTTTTCGAGGAGATTCTATTACCCCATGGTTTGCCGACTTTGCAAATTACCATGCGGGTAACTTCATAGTAAAAGGGATGTCGACCCAACAGAAGAATAAATTCTTCAAGGATGTTAAACATTATTTCTGGGACGACCCCTACTTATTCAAAATCTTTGCAGATCAAGTCATCCGACGGTGTGTTTACGGACAGGAAGCTATTGACATTCTCAAAGCTTGCCATGCTGGACCCACGGGGGGCCATCATAGTCCGAACTACACCGCCAAAAAGGTGTTTGATTCCGGGTTTTATTGGCCCACGATCTATAAGGATGCCCAAGAATTCATAAAAACTTGTGAAGCTTGTCAGCGTCACGGAAATATTTCACAACGGAATGAAATGCCACAAAATGCAATTCAAGTCTGTGAAATCTTTGATGTCTGGGGCATCGACTTTATGGGGCCATTTCCATCATCTCGAGGAAACAAATACATTCTCGTGGCTGTTGACTATTTGTCAAAATGGGTTGAAGCAAAAGCTTTACCCACTAATGATGCCCGAGTTGTTGTAAAATTTCTGAAAGCTCTTTTTGCCCGTTTTGGAACTCCACGTGCTATAATCAGTGATCAGGGTACGCATTTCTGTAATGACAAATTTGATAAAGTCATGCAAAAATATGGTGTAACTCACCGAATTTCTACTGCGTATCACCCACAAACAAGTGGGCAAGTTGAAGTTTCAAATCGGGGTATTAAAAGAATCTTAGAAAGGACTGTAGGAGAAAATCGTGCCTCCTGGTCGGATAAATTGGATGATGCACTATGGGCCTTTCGTACAGCTTACAAAACACCCATCGGGTGTACACCTTACAAGCTTGTGTACGGAAAGGCATGTCATCTACCGATCGAATTAGAGCACAAAGCCTACTGGGCCTTGAAACATGCTAACTTTGACCTTCAAACTGCGGGGGATCACCGAAAAGTTCAAATGAATAAATTAAATGAACTGCGTGATCAATCTTACGAGAACTCTTTAATTTATAAAGAAAAGACAAAGAAGATTCATGACTCAAAAATCAAGAACCGCGTTTTCAACGTTGGTGATCGAGTCCTTCTTTTCAATTCAAGATTGAAGATTTTCTCGGGAAAACTCAAATCCCGTTGGTCTGGTCCATTCACTGTTACAAAAGTTTATCCATATGGTACCGTTGAGTTATCTCAAAATGACGGACCAAATTTCAAAGTGAATGGTCATCGGTTAAAACACTACTTTGGAGAGGACATACCATTCATGGTTGTCCCGGATCTTCAAACTTTCCCCATGAACCAATAAATGCGGGGATCGAGTCAAGCTAGTGACTCGGTGATCAAAAACATTAGCAAAACATGGGTTCTCACCCGTGTCTCTGATTTTCTTTCTCTTTTCTACCACCAAGTGTGGGGGAGATGTTCTCTTCCACTTACTTCCCCGTAGACTTTTAAATTGCTTTTTCTCCCGGGCTGTTCAGGAGCACTTTATTACAGTTGGCCGTTCACAAGCGGTTAGCTAGCGTGATAAACCTGACTGTTCGGGAGGAATCAACTTAATTCGGGGTCGAGTCAAGCTAGTGACTCGGTGATAAAAAACATTAGCCCGCACCATATGGGTTTTCACCCATATATTCTGACTTCTTTCTATTTTCTACCATCTAAGTGTGGGGGCGATGCCCCACAGGTTGTATATATGTATATATAAGTTCTAAAAAAAAAAAAAAAAAAAAAAAAAAAAAAAAAAAAAAGAGGGAATTTGCATGCCTTAACGGCTTAAATGCAAATTAAATAAAAATAAAATAAATATGTATATAAAATAATGGCTATTCAGTATTTCCCTTTTACATTCTAAGTGTTGGTTTAACAGCCAGTTCTTTGAATATTGAGGGCAATATTCAGTTCTAAGTGTGGGGGGGAAATTCTAACGAATTTTATCAAATGTATCATCTAGCACCCCCATTTTAGCCAAAATTTTAAAATTTTTTTCTCACTTAGAACTCAGAAAATGGTTATCAGTCCGCCATGTCTAACCCACATAAGGACTGGCTAATCCTGAGCAAACGGCTGCAGGTAAAGATATATCAAATCCGTTTATGGCTTGCAATTTGCCCAAAATTGTATGGTTCTCGACTCACCATATCTTTAATTAGTGAAGAGTTGGCTAGCCCGCAAGGTTATGGCTTGTGGTAAAGGCTTTGGAATACCATAATTGGTAATCAGCTCACCAAAGATAATATTGATAATTTATCTAAGAGTTGGCTAGTCCAGAAGCAAACGGCTTCTGGTAAAGACAAATCAAAACCGTTGACAGCTGGTGATTTGCTCAAAATCACATGGTTATCAGTGTACCATAGTTCTTACTTGAACTGAAACATTTGGCTACTCCAGAGGTGATGGCTTCTGGTAAAGAGATACATCCATTAAAAACTTCATAAAAGATTGCTAGGGACTAGCAATAGTTTAGTGTGGGGGATTGATGAGTGTGTAAATACTCATCATTTCTTTCACATTTAAGCTACAGAAACAGTCAAAAATACTTTAAAAAGTCTAAAAATCTATTAAAATATCATCTGACTGTGTTTTTATAAGTTTCAGGAAAAAAACAAACAATAAATGGCATAATTTGCATTTTAGTCCCTGAACTTTTAGAATTTGGCAAATCTAGTCCCTAGAATCTAAAAAAGTGGAATTTATCATTCAAGGTCCCTAAAATAATCTTAATTGTCAAATTTGGTCCTTGAATGATTGTTTGAGCAAAAATTACAAAAAGGTCCCTCAATTTTGAAAAGTGTCAAAAATGGTCCCTGGGTTATTTAAAATGGAAAATAAATAATTATAACCCTTGTATTATTTATCTTGGCAATTTTAGTCCTTGGAATAAAGTTTGGGAAGATGACAACTCAGCCCTAAAGTTTCAGCAAATGGCAAGTTTAGTCCCTATGCTTATTATAAACCAAAATCCGGATCAAACTTACCCCATTAAATCCAAAACACAACCCAACCTAAACTAAATACCCATTACCCATTTACCCAACCCAGTTAATTACCCAATCCCAATCAAAACAAGCCCAAAACCTTAACTGAGTTTAAAAACTCAGTTAAACCCCCTTTGACCCGTCTCTTTCCCACTCACCCCAGCCATAACCAGTCATCCCCCCAGCTGGCTCATCCACCTCATTCCCCCTCCTCTACAAGTCACCTAACATGCCAAAACCAATAAATGCTTCCTTCCCACTCCCCACTAGCAAAATCAGAAGAAATAATCAAAATCTACTTTTGCCGCCAAAATGACAAGTGGATGAACAAGATGAAATTGAGCTAATTGGATGGTAGGGATGCATTGTGGATGTCGACTAAGTATTATCCCAGTTCAAAGTTAGTATAAAATAGTGTGTAATGTAGCTTTAATTAAGTGTGTGGAAATTTAGTGTAAAAGTAGTTAATCGTATTTCCATTCCAGTATTTGTACTTTGTAATTTTCAATTTCAATCAATCAATACAAGTATCTTTAGTGTATTTGTTTGTTGATTATTGTCAGTAGTAATAATTTATGCATTGTTCTGATTTTCACTTGACATTGAGAATTAGTTCATTAATAAGTAGTATATAAAATAGCTTCTTAGCTGTTTTTAATAGCTTATATAAGCTTCTCATAGCTTATTATAAGTTATTTGTAGTGTAATTTGTTCTAAATTCCAAGATTCAAAAATGGTCAATGAAAGTCAACTGATGGTCAATAAGCTAATTTTGGGTGATTAAGCTAATTCAAGAAGCTTCTCTGGGTTATCTAGCTTGTATTTGACAAGCTTGATTGGTCCTTGGTTCCTTGTTCTTTGTGCATCAGCTGTTGCAATTGTAAGCATTTTCTCAATTTTTGGCATAATTTATCTAAGTACTGTTTTAGTGCTTAGTTTCAGCTTATCATTGTTCCTATGTGCTACTTGTTAGTTTCTAAGTTCACTTGATTCAGCTTTGTCAGTAGTATCCATAGTATAATATCATTTTCAATACTTTGCTTAAAAAAACCATATAAAAGCCAAAAATAGTCATTACTAGTATTGCTTATAATTGTGCTTAACTCTGTATTAAAAGTTGCTATTTAGTGTTCATATAAGTTATTAGATCAGTAATATCAGAACTTTTAGTTTGAAAATTGGTTTTTCCTTTGTTAATCCAAATCAGTCACAATATAAAGGACTGTTTGGATTTTGCTCAGTCAGTAGGTAAAATAAGTGTGTACTGTAGATTGGTCATTTGACCAACTTTGCATAAGCTTTAAGTAGCCAATATAAGCTGTTTTTATAATCTCTTAAGCCTATTAGACAGATTTAGCCATTTCTTAGTTGCTGTGTAAATTTTGGGCAGTCAAAAGCTCAAATAAGCCATTAGCAGCCACAAGCTGATTTTGGCTTTATTCTTGGTTGTTTTAAGTTCATTATAGCCTATATAGAATAACCATAATAGGTGTTTAGGTCTGCTTTGGTCTGTGCACAAAATTGTGCAAGTCTGCACAAACAAAATCAGCAGAACCATGGTTCTGAGCAGCTGAACTTGTGCTCAATTGGAGTACAATTGGTGTGATTCTCATAGGGCTTTTGTGATTTTTAGATTCTCAGTAGTGCTAGCTTGCTTTTGCCCCCCTTAAGTTTCACATAAACTGCTTATTGGTGTGCTTATTCTTGCCTGCAAGTTGGGTCCATTCCTGATTTTTCTGTGCATAGTTTTCAAATCAGCTCATCTACTTATTAGCTTAATACTTGTGCTTATTTACATATTCAAGTTGTTCTGTGTTTAATATTGTTGTTTAATCCATTCCTGAACTTTTGGGAATTTTTGGATTCCATTTAGCTTATTTTGGACTTATTAGCTTATAGCTTATCTGCCCAAATTAGCTTATTTGGCTTAGTGAACTTTTCATTTTATTTTTCCCAGCTTCCTTATAATATTTTAGCATTATCTGTAATTTTTCATAATTTTCTGATCAGTTTTAATATTTTTAATCATTTTAATTAGTAGCTAATAGTATTTAAATCATAATAAATAGAAAAATAATCAAAAAAATATAATTCCAATTTTCATAATTTTCTTTTGTCATTTTTAATCTAGGAAAAATATAAAAATATTTTTAGGACTTAAAAACAAACGAAATAGAAATATAGTGATAGCTTCTATTTAATAGAATTTATCTTTTTAAATTTTAATTAAGTAGATTTCATTTTTATAATTTTCTTAGCTTCTTATCATTTTAAAGTATATATAGAAAAATTTTTAGATTTTTCTTTGATCTTTTAGTATTTATTAGAATTTTAATTAGTTTAAATAAATATTAAATAGTTTTTAATTAATAATAATTAATTAATAAGTTAAATAAATAATTTTCTTTTTTTTAATAATTTTCTTTTATTATTAGGGTTGTAAAAATATAAATTTCATATCCGTAGGCCTTTTATTTCTTAAAACTCACTTTTTATTTTGTACGTTTACGTTTATTTAAATTTAAACATACGTTTTTAGGTTTTTTATACGTTTTTAAGTAATTTGGTTTCCAGTTCTTGTTTATATAGCTTGGTTAAAGCTATTTTCTTATCTCATTAGTGTAATCAAAATCATAATCCCTTTTCTGTTCAATAACTCTTGATCACAATCCGTTTTAAAGCACAATTTCACACTTCGCTGGGACTTAAACGACCCGGGGATAAAACTATACTCCTTGGATTATTGCATTGTGTCCTTGATAGTTTGACTTTGTTTGACCACATCCGTGGTTGATTTAAGTTGACTGTTTCAGATCCAATCAACAAATAAGAGTAGCGACCTCCTTCTTCATTGAAACAACACATACACATATCAAAGTGTGGCCAATCATGTAATCATCAAAAAAATAAATAGTTTTGAACATCAAATGAACTTGATTCGGGTAAGGCTAAGGTGTAAGGTGTAAAATATTTTTGTATTTTTCTGGATTTAATCAAAAGAAAAGATAGGTTCAGAAGGTGTAACTAAGGGTATCTAGCGTAAGATATTAACGCTAACAAATGAGTTCTAAATACTAGGATAACTAACCGATGTGGCTAGTAAAAATATTTTGTAAACGGATGGCCATTTGGTATAAATCCTAAGTTGCCTCTTATCATTTGAATATATTTTATCACTCGAAAGTGATTTTAACCGTAATACATAACAAGTACAAGTTCTAGAATCAACATAATCACCGATACACTCATAACGAAATATATAGCATAAGAAATGCTCTGTACAAAAAGGCTTAAATCCTCACAATTTAAGGTAGGTTATAACATGTTAGCTTTTATAAAAGTGATGGTCATTTACGTTTTATACTTTTGTAATGTGTCGTTGTATTTATTAAGTAAAATAGTCAATGGGCTTTAGTTTAATCTAATAGCTTTTAAGTTGTGTTTTAATTAGTCTATGTAAAAGCCCAAAGCAAGCCCAAGCCCATCCATCTCATGATATCTATAAATAGCTTCATACCCCTCACTTGTAAGGGTTGGATGTTGGATGTGTGTGTTGGTGAATGTATGTGTGCTTAATGAAATATTTATCTCTCTAATCTCTCTCTAGATCTATTACATCTCTCTTATCTCTTGAGTGTTAGTGATTATTAGATAGTGTGATAAGATTGATCATAGGTCCTACAAGTGGTATCAGAGCCAACCAAAGATTTAGGAGAAAATTTTTTGGGCGTGTTACTGTTCATCAAGAAAGTACTGTTCATCCGATATCCTTGTTCACCGAGTTGTGACTATTTTACCAAGTTGGTGGAAGTAGTCAAGTTGGATTCCTCGAGTTGATACATTGCTCGAGTTAGATCACCAAGTTGGTATATCTACTCGAGTTGGTATATTTACTCGATTTCATTTAATCGAGTTGGTATATTTGCTCGACTTGGACTTTTGCTCGAGTTGGTACATTTACTCGAGTTGGATTTGCTCTAGTTGGATTTGCTCGAATTGGCACTACAAAAAACAGGCTTTCAGAGACTGAATTTCTAGGGACTGATATATCAGTCGCTGATACATAGCATTGGTAACTTAAACATCAGTTACTGATACTTTTAAGGACTGACCTTTTATTGACTAATTGCGGCGACTAAAAATCAGTCCTCGATTCAGTGACCCCATATCTGAGACTAAATTTCAGTTACTAATATGCCTGTACAGGAAAAAAATTTGGAGGCAAATTTGTTAGTGACTGAATAAGGGTGACAATTCAGTCCCCAATACATGTACATCATATCTAAGACTAAATTTCAGTTACAAATATATTTGCGCAATAAAAAATTTTGGCGGAAAATTTGTTAGTGAGTGAATTATAGTCACAGTTCGGTCCCTAATACATGGAGATCATAGCTAAGACTAAGTTTCAGTTACAAATATGTCTACACAATAAAAAGGTTTGGAGGGAAATTTTTTAGTCACTGAATTTCAGTCACAGCTGCGTCCCTATTACATGGACATCATACTTAAGACTAAAATTCAGTTACAAATATGTTTGCGCAATAAAAAAAGTTTGGAGGGAAATTTGTTAGTGACTAATATGTTTGAATCATAACTTAGTCCCTAATACATGGACATCATAGCTAAGACTAAAGTTCAGTTACAAATACGTATGCAAAATAAAAATAAAAAAACTTTTGAGAGAAAATTGTTTATGACTGAATTTTAGTCCCACATAAACCTCTTATACAAGGGCAACATATTTAAGACTAAAATTCAGTTACAAATATGTCTACACAATAAAAAGGTATGTAGGGAAAATATGTAGTGACTGAATTTCAGTCACAGCTGAGTCCCTATTACATGGACATCATACCTAAGACTAAAATTCAATTACAAATATGTCTGCGCAATAAAAAAGGTTTGGAGGGAAATTTGTTAGTGACTGAATTTCAATCACGACTCAGTCCCTAATACATGGACATCATAGCTATGACTAAATTTCAGTTACAAATACGTATGCAAAATAAAAAGGTTTGGACAGACAATTATTTGTGACTGAATTTCAGTCCCACATAAACGTCTTATACATGGGCAACATATTTAAGACTAAAATTCAGTTATTCATTGGAAAAGTGGACTTATATTGTGACTGGTATATATTTAACTCCGTTCATTAGCAAGGTTATTGACTTTTACCTATTATCACGAGTAACTAATTCACATCTTATATATATCCATATCATCTCGACTCATCCGTTTAACATGTTATGCATATCCATAGCATCTCGACTCATCCGTTTAACATCTTATGTATATCCAAGGAAATGTGTTGACTGAAAATGGTTGTGGGTCCCACATTGTCGTCAGGAAAAGTCGACGGGACAGTAACTCCCGACGAGGCATTCAAGACTATAACTTGCCTTTGAAATGTCGTCGGGATGCATGATATACCGTCGACGTGACGTCGGCATAGTCAAAAAAATATCGTCGGGGAAGGCCCCGTTTGTACTAGTAGTGACAACGAAGTCGTCACCAAATGTTTATCCTTTTTAAAAATAATTTTACATTTATGTATATTCAAATCATGTATAACGATATAATATCGACTCATCCGTTTAATATCTCATATATATCCATAGCATCTCGACTCATTTGTTTAACATTTATGTATATTCAAATCATTTATATTTAATTAAATCATTTATAACTAATTTAAATCGTTTATAATTAATTTAAATAATTTTGTAATCATTTATAATTAATCTACATAATTTTTTAATAATTTATAAATAATTTAAATTATTTATAAACAATTTAAACTATTTTTAAGTTATTTATAATTAAGTTACATCATTTTTTTTCTTAAAACAAAATTGTGATACACAACATTACAAAAACAAATAATTTTGCGAAAAATTTGTTTACTCGTTTACCCCGCCAAATATTTTTGTGAAAAATTTGTTTGCCCCGCCAAAGGTAAAAACACTACAAAATATGAACATTTTATAAGCAACACTTTACAAAATTGTTGCATTTTAGAGGACATTAAACTTTAAGCAACATTTGCAAAATAAGTGTTGCATTTGTAGATGTACGGCAACATTTTTATCAAAAGTGTTGCAATCTTAATATTGTCTACACAGTAATATTTTTAAATAGTTTTCCCCTAAATTTAGTCTTGCCCCAATTTTCATTATATCCCGCCTCAAATTTCCCTCAAAATCAAAATCACTTTTTTTTAGATCCCTCCATCTTTTTTTGTTCCCTCCAACCTTTCACTAATTCAGTCACACCATCACCCTCCAACTGCCTTTGAACCCTAACCCCATTTCCACATCTGCTGCAGTTCCACGCCCCATCTTATCTCGTCTTCTTCCTGGAGAACACACACATCTGTAGCACCCTTCTTATCCGAAAACACCAGGTACTTTTATATGTATTGATTTTGAATTTGTATATAATTTTAGTTATTTTAATTATCCTTTGATTATTAAAAAGTAGAGTTATCTGATTAAAGGTTGGATGGAGAATTAATGTCGAACTTTGTTAACAAAATGTTGGATGGAGAATTAATGTCGAACTTTGTTAACAAAATGAAGTTTTTCTTTTTAATTAGATTAGTCAAACAAATGTAATTTATCATACAATTATTAAAACTAGATGAAATTGTTTCCATGTGTAAGCCTTTCGTATTTGTTATGTCAGATGAGTTCATAAGACAAGGTTTTAACTATAGCTAATTCTGTTACAAGGCTTTAAAAATACAAGTCGTTCATTTGTTGTATTTAGAGCACAATAGTGAATGAAGGGTTTACAGAGTTTTGATTGTTGATTTGTCAATGTCTTTTTTGATGGTCGCCTCTATTTTCATAACTATAATGACCTAACTTTTATATGGTGATAAATGTCTATTGACATTAGAAGATCTGGTTAAATAAATCGAAGCATGATCCTGTTTACTTGAGAATTGATAGTATTATAGGGTTCATCTGTTAGTATGTTGAAAAGAACCTCTATAAGACAAATGTACTAAATACTCATGATGACCTTGTTTTTTAATGTGCAGTGACAGCACTACAAGTTATTAAGGAAAGCTTTAATGATACAGACAACACTCTCAGTAATTGGGAGCGTGGAGATCCATGTCAATCAAATTGGACCAGAGTCTTGTGCTTCAACAGAACCCTAGACGACGGCTATCTTCACGTTCGGGAACTGTAAGTAAATGTGGCAATTTTCACACATTTACTTGTGAATGGTTTGATTCTGGTTATGTTTTTACTCTATCGGGAAACCTCTTTTTTGCTAAAAATGAAATGGTCCGGAAGTCGTGCATAGTGTATTTTCTAATGCATGAGTTGGTACAACAGTTACCGATTGGAATAAGAAAGACTCATTGATTCACATGTTATTATACAAATAAATGGATTTTCACCATCAAATTTAATGAAAGTAAACTATATAGTGTTTGTACCATTTGAAACTAATTTGGTGTATACATTTTACAGGCAGCTACTAAGCCTCAATCTTACTGGAACTTTGTCTCCAGCCTTTGGGCGATTCGCTTATATGGAAATATTGTAAGTCGAGTTCCTAAATTGTAATATCACCTATTAGAGTGTATTGCCTATTCGCTTATATTTCAGTTCTTTTGTGATATTTGCTTATGTATATTTACTCTTCAACTTAAAAGGGATGTCATGTGGAACAAGATAACCGGGAGTATACCAAAAGAGATAGGTGAACTTACAAATTTGAGACTCTTGTAAGTTAATTTCTTCATTTCTGGGTGATTTACATATATAACCATCCAGATGAAAATACTAGAGAAATATATAATTGTTTATATGAGTGTAATCTATTTTCTTCTCTTTGCAATTATGTGTATGCAGGCTCTTGAATGGAAATGAACTAACAGGTTCTTTGCCTGAAGAACTTGGTTATCTCCCTAATCTGGACCGGATACAGATTGACCAGAACCACATATCTGGACCAATACCAACGTCATTTGCAAACTTGAACAAGACAAAGCATTTATAATGATTTTGTTTACAGATTCTGTTTCTCTAATTGCTGTATGATTTTATTAATGATTAAAATGACTTCTATTGGTTTGTTGTTTCTGTGCAGCCATATGAATAATAACTCACTTAGTGGCCAAATTCCTCCTGAGCTATCTAGATTGCCATCGCTTGTTCACATGTAAGTTTCTACCTTTACTTTGAGTACAATGCTAGAGGTAGTGAAATGGGATTGTTGGGTAACGGGCCGTGTTGACCCAAACACTTGTGATTGTTGTAATATTGACGCGCTAATTATCTATAAAAAGTAAAATCTTTTTAATGAAAAGTATTTCCTACTCTACACTAAGTAAAAGTGAGCTTATGCTTATGCTTGTTTTTTACCCCTCTTTCTCAATGAGAAAAGTGGACTTTTTACATACAAAGGAAACAAGTTTTAATGAAAAGTATTTCCTACTTTTATGTGCTTTTTATAATCTTCCTCACAGATATAATAGAATTTATATATTTATTCAAGTGAATCAATATAACTCCATAAGACTTGGTGCAATTTCAAGGCCCTAAAGGTTAAACGATTTATATTAATTTTGTACAGCTGTCATATATGTCATGTATGCTATATTATAAGTTATAAAATGGTCTTAATAAGATGTTCGTTTAACTTTGTATACATTTTTTCTTCTTTGCAGGTTGTTGGAACAATGTGCTTGCTGTTTGTTCTGGCCCCCCAACTTGCACCAATTCTGGGTGCACTTATGCTAGCTGTTTCCGTTTTAGTTGGTAAGTTATTATTAATCGTTTGTTTGCATGAACTTCTTTAAGAATTGTTTTGGCCTATATTGTTCATGATGGAAATGTGATGAAAATATACTACTCCCTTAGTTCTTTTGAAACTTTGTTGCTATGTTTTACTGTATATTAATGTCTATAGTATCTATCAATATGAGAAAATAAAAAATCCTTGTGGATACAACGTTAAAGTGTCGATGGTTTGAAATGACTACCAAAATAGAGTTGCAATTCTAATGGAACACCAAATTCTCTCCAAAAATGTTTTTCATGAGTATAAACATTTTGGTTCTAAATACTTCTGATAGCATATAATTATCATGGCACTTCATCTATGTATGGAGGGTTTTAGTTGTGCTTGCCACTGATATATATGTCTTTCCAGCTGTATACAAGAGATCAACTGTCAAAGTGTTTAAAGCCTATGGTTTGACCCAAGCTTCCATAGCTGATTGTGTAAATGAAACTTTTTCTGCAATCCGTACAGTAAGTTGTCTAAATTTAATGCCGAAACTCTTGTCTCTTAATACCATTCTGTGAATTAATAAGTAGTTAGAGTGGCACCACAAATCTGATAGTAATGATGCTTTTATTGCTGTTTGCAGGTAAGTTCGTTCAACGGAGAAAAACGCCAAATATTGACGTTTGGTAACCAGGTTATTTTGGATTAGCTCCTGGTATTTCGGGTTGTTTTACTCTCTCATACGTGATATGCATAGTTGTCCAGATCCTCCTGTCCTAAAAATTTAGATATTAATATTATAACTGGACCTGGTTTAAGCCTATGGGAATTTCCGACATATTATATAAAATTGCTTTCTCTTCCTTTATAAAAGCTGTTAGTGGACTAGTGGAGTCATCATTCAAATACCCATCAATAAATTTTCACTCAGACATTGCCTAAAAAGTATCTTTCATCAATAACTTTTCTACCAATCATGGATTCAAAAGTATCTTTAAGCTTTTATTCATAGTTAAATTGTATCATTCCATAAAATATAGAAAATAAAAGAAAGGATTGCAAAGTTGGATTTCCCATTAACAAAATAGTTGTTTTGGCTCAGCACAATTATACAGGCGCTGGTTATTGTTGTTCTTTCGTAACATGTACTGTCTTTCGTTTCAGATTCCTGCTTATTTCTTCTGGTATAGTCTATGGATACTATGCAATCATATTAAAGGCTGATGAAGAAGATTTCGGGGGTCATGGACCCCTTCTCCAAGAGGGACTTTTTGCGTCAATTACACTCTTCCTGGTAAATTCCTTAATCCATGGAAAGCTTGTTGTAATTCAGTTGCATTTTACTGGTGTATACAATCCATAACAAGTGTTTGTGGCCGAAAGAAGACAATACAGTCGGCATGGGAGGTGGGTATTGGGCTAGTGATGAGGAAAAAAGATTATTGGATGAAAGAAGCAGCTGAATCATCTCAACAAGCTGACTCAACACCTAAACAAAACTCAATTGAGATTAATGAATTGAGAACAAAGGTTAGTGAACTTGAACCGTATAAACATAATTATGAGAAATTGGCAAAATTCTTGAGCCAAAAATTTCCAGACTTCGAGAGCACAATAGACTCACCAAATACTACTGAAGGTGATGGTAACGGTGATGGTAACGATGATCCATTCACCGATGGTGATATATAGGACGTTCAAATTTATTTCTATTGAATTTGGTTTTATTTTTAAACATATTGAATTGTAAACTCTTGTTATTTGGATTGGTGATTATTATGCTTTAAAGAAATATTGTTATTATTATTGTTTATGGTTTGGAGTTTTATATACTATTGTAAGGGGTCATGTATGCATTGTGAATGGGGACTTAATTAAATTGTATTTGGTGACGATTTGAAACTAATTTTCAGTCTCAAAAAGTAACAATTTATGGACTGAAATCGTCCGAATTCTGGGACTATTAATTAGTCTTTAAATCCTTTTATTGCAGACTGATTTAAAACTAAATTTCAGTCTCTAAAAAGATAAAATTAAGGACTAAAATTGCCTAGTTTTTTGGACTAATTATCAGTTACCAAAGCCTGTTAACAGATAATGATTTGGTGAAGATTTAAAACTAATTTTCAGTCACCAAAAGTAGCAAATCATAGACTAAAATCGTTTGTATTCTGTGACTAACAATCAGTCTTTAAAGCCTTTCATCAGAGACTAATCAGTTTTTAAATCCTATTATTAGAGACTGATTTGGTACGGTAATCTACAAAACAACGAAACGTATTAGGGACTATAAACAATGTTTATGGACTAATTTTCAGTCCCTAAATCCATGTGTTAGTAACTGATCTAACATAGTATTGGCGACTGACTTTTTAGTCGCCGATAATATGCATTGGGGACTGAAATAACATGATACCAAACCATAGAAATAAGGAATGACTTTTTTATTTTGGAGACTGATCTCTGGTCCTCGTTGGTTCGATACAACAAGGACTGAATTTCAGTTGATAACGTCACTTTCCGTAACTAAGCTGTTGTAACTGATTAGTGACTAGCAAAATCAGTCCTTGATAGACCATTCGTAACTGATCATGGTGTATCGGAGACTGATTTTTCAGTCTCTGAAAGCCTATTTTTTTGTAGTGTGGATTTGCTCTAGTTGGGATTTACTCGAGTTAGATTTGCTCTAGTTGGATTTGCTCGACTTGGATTTGCTCTAGTTGGATTTGCTCGACTTGGATTTGCTCTAGTTGGTATTTACTCGAATTGGATTTGCTCTAGTTGGATTTGCTCGACTTGGATTTACTCGAGTTGGATTATCAAGTTAGGCTTACTCAAGTTCACTTAGTCGAGTTCATTTACTCAAGTTGGACAATTTGCTCAAGTTGGTTCATTTAGTCGATTTCATCACTTTGCTCGAGTTCACTTACTCAAGTTTGGTTCATTGAGTTGGATTTGCTCGAGTTGGGTTTCCTCAAGTTTGGTATTTCTCATCAAGTTGGGTATTGTAACCAAGTTGGGTATTCTTCACCGAGTTGGAATTCACCAAGTTGAGCACATTCTTCAAGTTAGGAAGTTTTACCAAGTTGAGTAGCTTAACCGAGTTCACCTTTAACCAAGTTCAACCCTAACCGAGTTCACCTTTAACCTAGTTCAACCCTAACCGAGTTTTTGCGAGAAAATTTGAGTAAAATTTATTTTTTAGGAGAGACAAAACGTTCAATTTTTACGCGAAATTCAAATTTTGGTATAACAGTGAAAATTTTGGCCCAAAATTCAAATTTTTAGGCCAAAATTCGAATTTTTTTCAGTAAAATTTGGCGTAAAAATTTTTTAAACTCAAAATTTTCTAGCAACATTTGAATTACATTTTTTTGGTGTTTTTCAAATTCTGGTAATGAAATTTTTCAGATTCAATTGTTGGAGGAAAATCAAAAATCACCATTAATTAATCCTTCAACTTAGAAAACTCGGGAAAGGACTTAACTTCAAACGATCACAACTCTTGAACCTTAAACCAACATCAATAACAACTCCTAGATCTTTGCATCGATCCAACATCAACCTTATCACACATCGGCACGAAATTGAAAAGGAAATGAAAATGAAAGAGAGAGAGTCAAAGAAAACGTTTAAAGTGTTCAAGACTCATATTGAGAAAGTCATCAATTCAACTGGATATGATTCAAGGTTCGATCAGGCGTTTGAATACTACATAAGAGTCCAATTTCGTCATTTCAAAGATCAACTTAAACAAAGCCTGAATCAATATGAGAAGATACTGAATGAAGAAGAACTTTATACGCACAACTGCAAGGAAGCTCTTGAAGTGATCAAACCTCAACTTCAGATTATACTGAAGCCTTGGATATTGAGCCAGTCAGAGTTTCTCTATGCATTTTACCAAAGATTTTGGCTAGACTTCAAGACCTTCCAAACCCAATGCATCGATAACATGAGTGAACTCGAAAAGATACTTGATGAAGAAGTAGTTGAACTTAATGAGATTGAAAAGCAGAAATGGGAAAATGAGCAGATTGAAAAAGATATGCAGGTAAAAGAAAGGGAGCAAATTGAAAGAGAAATGCTATTAAAGGAAATAGAAGGGAATGAGAAAGAGGCAGACAAAGTGGAACACACGGTCAATGAGGGAACAACAACTGATGCTAGCTTGGTTTTCACGGGAAATGATACATCTTCAGAACAACAGGTTGAAAACAGTACTCCAAGGTATGATTCGGATGCTGATGGTACACACAGGAATGAAGCTGCTTGGGATACTGAGGATGACCATATCAGACCTTTATCTGACACAGAGATATTGGCTACGGTACAACATTCAAACGATAATGATAATGTTGTTTTGTTTGATAATGTATTTTCTCATGATAAGACACATCCTACGCACCCTGAGTCCATAAGTGACACATATGTGGTGGAACAGGTTGATAGTAATATCACTCCTATTACTCCAGATATGGATCCTAATGGAGGTGAGCTTGACCATGATGGATCTTTTTATGAACAAGATCATGCTTTCTTTGCTTCATTAATCAAAAATTTCAAACATGAACTTGAAAAGTGCACAGAGGACAATCGCAAAGCTAAGCAAGCGAATGTCTTATTGACCAAAGAGCACGAGAGATTTAAAGATATGGAAAAACGTTTTGTAAAAGTAACAAAAAGGAAAGCTGAACTTGAAATTGAGATCACAAACCTTAAAACTCAAGGTTGGAAGTTTGAAATAAACGGAGATTTTGTCACACCACTTTTAAAACGAAAGGAAGAACTTGAAGTTGGGTATAGAGAAGCTCTTTATCGTGAAAAACGTTCCATTCAAAAACTGGATGAACAAATGGTTCTTAACAACAGAAAGGTTCAAGCGCTTTTAAAAGAGAACTCTGAGTTAAAAAATGAAAATTCAATGCTTCAGAAAACCAATTCAAATTTTCAGATTGTTAAAACAAAACTTGAAAATGAAAATCAAGAGTTTTTTAAACGAGCAAACAATCTTGAAGCAAAACTTAGTAAAATAGGACAAAGTGTTAAAACTCTTCAAATGATGCTTCATAAAGCTGAGAAAGTTCATCAAGGAAAATCCGGACTTGGTTTTGAAATTACAGATCATGTGGAAAATAAATTTTTGTCGACTGATGTTCTCTTCATTTCAGAAGATGAAGATAAATCTGAAAAGTAAAAACGTTTAAGATTCAAACAAAGAAAAAGCCCATTCTCGTACCAAGGCTTTGTGTATGGTAGTACACAATTAACAGATATACCAAAAGAACCTTTGAAAAGAAAAGACACAAATGTGAAAAGATATTTCAAAGAAGCACAACTTGCTACTTATGATGCTAAGTTATGGCAAAATAAAGCAAGGAAACAGTTTTGTAATCTTAAACATCACATTGAGCATACATTAGAGGTCATTTGGTCTAAGAAGCAATACACCCGTAGTGATTACTATAATCTTCTTTCACCGGACGCTTACCTAAAAAGGGAAGTCAGTAAGATTTTAAAAGACGAGATTGAACCTTGTGTGAAAAATGTCAACTTAAGTTTTGAATACTTTGAAAAATAAGTTGTCACTGAAATGAGAGAAGATTTAAAGTACATCCATTCTCTAGAAGACGAATTTGATGAAAAATGCTTAACACTTGATATTCAAAAAGAATTTTTCACAAATCAAATAGAGTCATTCAAGTCAGTATCTGTCAGCCATGAGTATGAGAATGTGGTTTTTGAACAAACATCTTCCTTGAAATCAGAAAATCTTTGTCTCAAAAAGAAAATCACATAACTTTCAAAAGAAGCAACTGAAGTCAAAGAAGAATTGTCAAAAAGAACTGCTCAGTTTGGGAAAGATTTAACAAAACTCAAAGCACAAAGTATTTCTTTCCAACTCAAACTGAAGGAACAGAAAGCGTCTTCTGAAAACTCTTTGACAATAGTGCTTAAAGAAAAGGAAAAGATTTTTGAAAAAAATTGTGATGATGCCAAAATCAAGTTTGATTTGGACGAACTTGATACAAAAAATATTGAATTGGAACATGCTGTGGCATCATTAAAAAAAGAAAATGAGCATTTGAAACAGACTTACGAAAACCTGTTTGATTCAATCAAACGTTCACGATTTCAGACTCAAAACTCAATCACGAAACAAAAAGAGACTGAAGTCTTGAAGTCTCAATTGTCTGAATTCGCTGATAAAAAGTTTGAAAAGGTTTTGCAAAAAATAGAATCAATGAAGATAAAAAAGGTTGAGTCTCAATTCACAAAAGTTTCCTTTCCAAATCCCCTGTTTGATTCTAATACTCCAGATTGTGAAAAGGAAATGGAAAATGAAAATCATGTGCTTCAAATAAAAGTGATTGAGCTTGAAACGCTTTTAGCTCAACAAACAAACGCTCTTGAGGATGCCAAAACTGATCTTTTCAACAAAACGACCAAATTCGAAAACTATTTTGAAAGACTGGAAAAAGAAAATATTGTGTTCGAACGAAAATTGGCTCGTAAAACGGATGATTCAAAAGCTGAAAAAGATCAATTTTTGAAATAAATTGCCTCTTTGGAATCTAAATTGGCATCTCAAGATCATCTTTCTCTTCAAAAAGAATACAGTGATTTGAGAACATCATACAATGCCTTAAAAACAAAGTTTGATGATCTTAATCGATCTAAAGGCAAATCTCCTGTTTCAAACAAGTTTCCACAAGAAGTGAGTGTTTCGAAGAAGGTTTACATGGGTGAATCTTCAAAACCATTTTCGAAAAAGGTTTCCCATTTTACAACCTATTCATTGTAAAAAGGAAGGAAGTTTTCGAAGAAACCAAGTTTTTCTAAAACACTTACTCCTCAAAAGCTTTCAAGGTCACCTGCTTCAACGGGAAAGAATCAAGCTTTTCAAACTCCACACTCTTTACTCCGTTAAAGCAAGTGTGGAGACCAAAGCAAAGTCATTCAAAACCTTTCAAATATTCAATATCAGAATTGCTTTCGCTGTAACATAAGAATGACTCTGTTTTGAAAATTCCAAATTCCGGAAGGCTTCCATTCGTCTCAAAAACGAATTTTCGAAATGAAACACCGGGTTTCAACAATGGATGGAAAACTTCTTCTTCAAGTTTCAAAACTCCAAGAGAGACACCGGGTTTCTCAAACAATTTTCAAAAGAAAAAGAGTTTTAAATCACCGTTGATTCCACGAGTGTTATTTCCAAATGAAACACTGGTTTTCAGTCCTCGTTGGAATTCAACTTCTTTGCATCGGATTAACACAGCTTACAAATGGATTTCAAAATATGGTAAACCCGTTGGCGCCGTGCTTAAATGGGTTCCCAAGGTTGTTTTCTAATCCTAAATACATTATGGCTTCGGAACAAATCAGTTTTGGACACGAGCTTAACTTAATGGCTGCTGGACACAACAGTTCAGGACCCGTTCTTCAAAGAAGGGAAAGTGCTCATTCAAAATAATGTTCTTATATTTTTCGAGCACTTATCCTAAAAATCTCAACGGCTTTCGTATATTTCAGTACGAAACCCGCGCTTAATATGATGGCTTCTGAACACATCAGTTCTGGACCCGTGCTTCATAGAAAGGAAAGTGCTTAATCAAAATCTTTCGAGAACTTATCCTAAAAATCTCAATGGCTTGTAAGTATTTCAGCTTACAACCCGCGCTTAACCATTATGGCTTATGCACACATAACAGTGCATAACCCATTTTTCAAATAAAGGACCCTGTTGTACACTTTATTGCAACAATCCTAAAAGAAAAGAAGTTTTCACACAAAGTTTATCAAAACAAACTTCTTAATCTTAAGCAAAATTTTATTCAAAATTCATCAAAAGGTTTTTCAAAACTTTTCAAAAATTTTGCTTAAGATTTTCAAATCTTTACTCCCCATTTGCTCCAACGTTTAAAAAATGTCAAAACCTATGCAAGTTTTGAGGGGGAGTATTTCAAAAACAAATTTGTTCCAAAAAGTTCATGCTAATCCGTTTCTCCCTAGTAGCTTTCCAAAAACAATGATTTTTATCAATCGGTATCAAAAATACCATTGAAATGCTATTTTTAAGGGGGAGAAATGTGATTAAAATGTGATTGTAGTTGAATCTCAAAAGAACTCAACTCAGATAGTACCATCGAATTGACGAAGCTTAAATGTCAGTAATCGATAAGACTTGTCCAGGACGGGTAATAATTTCAAACTGGTTATCCAGAGATGTAAGTGTGTCTCACAAAGGACTTGTCTGAGTAGAATGTACCAATTCGAATGATTATTCTTCTGATATGATCGGGACGGGTAATAATTTCAAGCTAGTCTAACTAGTGATGTAAACGTGTCTCGCAAAGGTCATGTCAACTGAAAATCAATCATTTCAAATGTGCGAACTCTACCCAACATGTGCAATTTATTTAAAAAATGCATGAGCACATGTGAAGGGGGAGTATTTCTGAAAATGTAAAACTCTCGAAGTGTTAACTAAAATTTGTTTTACACATAAACACTTAGAGAGATTTTCACAAAAGGTTTTTATGGCAAGTGATCAACAAATCTAGGATAATCATGGAGTAATAAGGTGATTATGGTTAGGTTTATGTCCAATGATCCGCCAGAGCTGGAGGGATCTACCCAGGGACAATTCCAATAGATTTGAATTAGAAGTCCTTAGGAAAGATTGAAAAAATGAGTAAATGAGAAAGGGAAAGAAGGGGTTGAAGAATTAAAAAAAAAAGTTTAATGAAAGGGTGAAAAGAAATAGCCCTCCATGAAAACTTAGGGCAGAAACCGGGTCAATACATCTGCTATCGGTATTCACTAAGGTGATACTGATATTGAAGACAGGACGTCATGGACCCAGTGACGCGCTGCACCACACCTCCTAGCCACTCAGATATCTCTTAAAAGATATTTGTTTCATTCTCACGGAGAACATTATATAATCTATCGACCTCTCACTCCGAGATGTGTTGATATTGAAAAGGTGGCACTCTGCTCCATGCCTCCGACCACTAAAAACCAAAACGCACATTATCGAGTCTAGAGCCATGAGATTCATTAAAATATCTCTTAGAAAAACTTTCTTATAATACACTTGTGTTCGCCAAAAAGGACACAAGTTGTAAGAGTCTTAATGAGATTCAAGGATCTTGCCATTTACATCATGATGGTTACATGCTTCAAACAGTCTACAGTCGTGGGGTGATCTCCAGTGACTCACTGAATCGTGGGTGCACTTCGGTGTGTCCGTGTAAGCCCTTTCGGGGGTATCCGATTCAGAACGGCCTGGGTTAGGATTAGAGAAAGTCTTCACACTATGTTGTTGACAATCTCGAAGTCCAAACTTGTAAGTGTTGGATGATTATTACTAACAGTTTTATGCAGCTACCCATAAACATCCATCAACCATCATCACATATATCAAACATCTTCACCTCAGCATACTCATACTTATGAAGAACATTCTCATTAAAGCTCAAATGTAAAATTTCAAGACAAAAAGATCAAGTTAAAGACCAAGTGTTAAAGACAAAGTCATGAAGCTAATCAAGATGTCAAGAACAAGTACAGATGATGAAAGATTATGGGGAGATTGTCAGTATAAGTATAAAGTCCAAGATGTATGAGTATGTTGGAGGTCACGACGTCATAATCACATGAAGATGCTAAATGAAGGCAAGAACAATCACTAAGACGATTCATTAAAGATCACAGTGCATGAAGGAACAAGAACAAAGACTACTCTACAATGACTCACAAAGAACAAGACAATGAATTCTAAAGATCTAATAATATGGAGCAACATTTGAATGACCATCCCTCAGGGCGAGATTGTTAGCTTTTATAAAAGTGATGGTCATTTATGTTTTTTACTTTTGTAATGTGTCGTTGTATTTATTAAGTAAAATAGTAAATGGGCTTTAGTTTAATCTAATAGGTTTTAAGTTGTGTTTTAATTAGTCTATGTAAAATCCCAAAGCAAGCCCGAGCCCATCCATCTCATGATATCTATAAATAGCTCCATACCCCTCACTTGTAAGGGTTGGATGTGTGTGTTGGTGAATGTATGTGTGCTTAATGAAATATTTATCTCTCTAATCTCTCTCTAGATCTATTACATCTCTCTTATCTCTTGAGTGTTAGTGATTATTAGATAGTGTGATAAGATTGATCATAGGTCCTACATAACATGTACTAATAAATGTTATCGATTCCAAAATTGAAATAGCTCTCATAACTCGATTAAATTCCAAAAAAAATTCAAATAGCCTCATTTTTACCATTGAATCAATCTGGTTCTTTAAACTATATAAATTATGTGATAAAACTACTTGAAAATCAAGGGCGAACAAATTCTAGTTACTTGAATCCAACATCATACTAAACCTAAAAATTTAAAAAGTAAACCATTTTTCCTATTTTCTTCCCTCCAGCATACTTAAGTTTTGCATTGTCCTCAATGTAATAGAAATGAACTTCAAAGTAAAGGAATGGGAAAAATTTAGTTAAAAAGGTACTACCAGGGTAAATACGCATACGCATATTTGATCATAGATAAGCAAATGAGTTCTCCAACTCCCGAATATTGATCAACAATAAGCTTCCGGTAATTCTCCCCTGCAAAAACTGCAAAAACATACGAAACAAAACAAACAAACAAACCAAAATACTAAAACAAACAAAAGTAATTAAAGATAAACCATATGTAATCAATCCTAAAAGAAAATTAAGTTAAGAAAATAGAAATAGAAATTTGTTCGACCCATAATTGTTTTTAAACATAAACCATCACAATCAAATCACCGATGATCACTCATCATCCATGTTTTCAGGAGTATGAATTCTCTCATCTTCACTCTCCTTATCATCCTCCTCGTTCACTTCCTCGTAGTTCTCATCCTCATCAAAAACTGTAAAAAGTTTTTGCCTTTTCTTTCCAACTCCAGATGATGATCCTCCCACATCATAACTTAAACCTCCAACATTGGGAACTCTACCATAAACAGGTACTGGTTCGGAAAATGGGGCATACCCAGGATATGGGTAAAGATATGGTCCAGGATATGGGTCATACTGAAATGGATAGGGTGGATGATGAACTCAAATAAGTACATTTTATTATCATCATTTATCCTATTTATTTGACTTGTTTTATTATATTATCTGTGAGAATTGATACGTTAATGTTTACTTTTGTAATTCTCAGGTAAAAACAAGTATTATGTGAAACTTGGCGATTTTGGACTAATTATGGAGAAAAACAAGCATGAAGTTAAGAGTCTACTGAAATGTACAAGATCAAGACATTCTGCTCCAGATACGCCGCATTATACTTATTACATACGGCGCATCACTATCTAGATTTCACAAGATACGATCCAAGATATAAGAGGACATGCGCCGCATCTGAGAATGGAGTTATGCCGCATCTTCTGGCGGTGTACGAATATTCCTGAATATATTAATCTTGGACCCCACGCGAAGTTAAGTCAATGCGCCGCATCTACTTATTAGATGCGCCGCATCTAGCCCTCACACAGAAACTATAAATACCCCAAGACCAGACGAAATTCGAGATTGGACATTTAGCTAAGGACGAAACAGAAGAAACCCTAGGACGAATTCAGT
This sequence comes from Artemisia tridentata subsp. tridentata, assembly GCA_021014915.2. Classification (NCBI taxonomy): domain Eukaryota; kingdom Viridiplantae; phylum Streptophyta; class Magnoliopsida; order Asterales; family Asteraceae; genus Artemisia; species Artemisia tridentata. The sequence continues at coordinate 503,473,796 of CP139508.1, forward strand.
CGAAGTAGCAGCACAAGACACACCTTGAACGAAGATACAAGAGCTGTAAGAAGGTCCTGCATGTATTCAATTCATTAAGTAGTTTTGTTTTATTGTATTAGTAAACTTTAATTCATCAGGATTGGTGGCTTATGTAATGTGACAACGGAAAGGTTGCACTCCCTTAAAACTGCTTTCCCATTAATTAAAGTTTATATGTCGATTTCTTTGGTGACTTTTATTAGTGCATTGATAACCTCTGTGTCTAGCTGAGCATTGATCGGGTCGCCATGCCTCTGCCCTCGCCTATTTATTAGATCGCCTATGCATTTTATCGTCTGTAGAAAAGTAGGAAGGAAGATAAATAGGATAGTCATAAGTAATCATTAAGGGTTTAGTCGCCGATAAGATTAGAACCAACGAGAAAGGACTTAATCTCGGTGCGTTGCATCGAACTATACACTTCATATAAAACTAGCAATAAAACAAGTGACAAGCTACTTAACTATCAGGACAGGCCTTCTTATTGTCTCGAGTATTTATCTGTGTACGTGTGTGCTATTCGCTGATTCATGCCTATTAGTTAGTTTATTATTTAATTGCAACCAAATCGTGCCAGTCTCTTAGGCTGAAACCCCCTTGCGTTAGATTAGGTTGTATAGCTAACTTAAGATATTAAAATACTGATTAGGATAACTAGATAATACGTTCCACTCTTAGTGATCGACACTCTACTTACCATTATATTCATACTGACCGGGTACACTGCTCGTTAAAGTGTGTGTGTTATTGATAAGTCGGCTAAATATAAATTTAAAACTTGAATACTGCTAAAACCACAACGACATACCGTGGGTATAAATTAGAGCATACGCACGCACGCATCAAGTTTTTGGCGCCGTTGCCGGAGAGTGAATTGTTATTATCTGTTAATTTGATTGGTATTTTAATTAGGTTTTAATTTTAATCTAACCGCTAACTCTGTTGTATATTAGGTTAAATTGCATTCATTGTATTATTTTGCATATTTTCTGTTGTTGATATAAATAATGCCTAAACACGTTATTAATATTTTTCGATATCTCTACGTTTTGATAATCACAAAATGTAAAATCATTAATCGGAAAATTATGACGTAAACAAGTATTTAGTTGTAAATATCTATTTCTACAACTCAAATCACTTAAGGTATGAATGAACTAATGCTTAATGCATTATATGATCAAAGGAACATTTTCTTAATAACTAGATTTTTTATAAAACATCAAAAACATTTTATATATTTTTGAAAAACATTTTTGGTATTAAATAAAAATGTTTAATCTTTTATAAAAATATGAATTCAAATTTTTAACTAAAATCAGTTAAAATGTCCCAGAAAAACCTTTCCCCCAAAAGGACAAAACTGGCCAACGTCCAGTAGGGGCGGCCCCCTTAATTTTACTAGGCGGCCCCCTTAATTATTAAGGGGACCGCCCCCGCTCCAGTAGACCTCCAGCTGTCCAATTTTTCTCCTATAAATACCAGCCTTCTCCTGGACTTTTACTCACCTTTTGCACACTAAAACTTTCTGTTCTAAATTCACTCTAAACATTGTAAATCCTTTGATCATATTTTCTTAAGCATTGGTTTCTAAGTGATCCAAGCTTCCACCACCAAAAGTGCAAAAGAAGAACTCTACTTCAACTAGTGAAGAAGTGTTATTACTTACCTCATTCAATTGTGTTGTTGTGTAAAGTGTTGTGTAGTTGTGATAAGTAGATCTAAGTGTAATTACGTAGTGGTGTTGTAAATTAGTTGTGAAGTAGTTGTGAAGAAGTCGTGAAGAAGTCGTGAAGAAGTCGTGAAGCCGTTGTGAAGTAGTCGTGAAGAAGTCGTGATTAAGTCGTGTAGAAGTTGTGTATAAGTTGTGAGATTGGTTCTAGCTACGATTAGGACTCGACATCTAGCTTTGTGTCGTTAAGCCGGTGTAAGCTAAAGTTGTGTAAGGTTTCTCCGCCATAAGGGAGTTTGTTGACATAGTGAAGAAAACTCTCGAGTAGGTGACTCGAGGAGTGGAGTAGGGCAAGGAAGGTGTCCTTGTAGCCGAACCACTATAAATCTCCGTGTTGTGGTTTGATCTTTCCATCTCTCTCTCTTATTTCATTATATTTATCTTACTTGCATTACTTATCTATATTTGCTTATATATGTTCATATTGATCAAGAGTTGAACTTCACATAAGATAGAATCGAAGTTTTAAAAAGTAAACAAAAGTTTTCATAAATTAAAAAGATTTAAAACTATTCAACCCCCCTTCTAGTTTTCCACGATTGGTATCAAGAGCCACGTCAAACAAGATTGTTAAAATTAACTGTATTTTAAAACTTGAAACGATCTATGGAATCTGAAAAATATTTAGAAGGGCAATCTATGCAAAGACCACCACTATTTGAAAGTGATGGATTTTTATATTGGAAAAATCGATTCGAAACTTATGTGAAGTCAAAAGATCTAGATCTTTGGCATGTTATTACTAATGGTGATTTTTTACCTATTCAACATAATCTTGAAACTAAAAAGGATGAAATTGTACCTTTTGAAAAACAAAGTGATGATTTAAAAAGAAAACTTTCTAAAAATAATGAGGCTAAAATGGTTATTTATAATGCGCTACCACGTAAAGAATACGAAAGAATCTTTATGTGCGAAACCGCAAAAGAAATTTGGAACTCTTTACTAATAACTCACCAAGGTAATAGTCAAGTCAAAGATAATAAAATAGATCTTCTTGTTCAACAATATGAACAATTCACGATTCCGGAAGAGGAATCAATTGATAATGCATTTGCTAGGTTTAACACAATCATCAAAAGTTTAAAGGCACTTGATGAGAGTTTTTCTAGTAAGAATTTTGTCAGGAAGTTTCTTAGGGCTCTTCATCCAAAATGGCGGGCTAAAGTTACGGCGATTGAAGAATCAAAGAACTTGTCAACTCTTCAACTTGACGAGTTGATTGGCAACTTGAAAGTCTACGAAGCAATAATCAAGAAAGACTTCGAGATGGTCAAAGGAAAGAAAGAGCAAAGCAAGTCAATCGCGTTGAAAGCTAGGAAAGCATCAAGTGACGAGGATAGCTCAACCTCCGAAAGTGATGATGAAGAATATGCCATGGCCGTAAGAGACTTCAAGAAGTTTTTCAAAAGACGAGGAAGATTCGTTAGACAACCACATGACGAAAGGAAAACACTCCAAAGAAACAAAGACGACAAAGGTAGCAAGAGCGAGAGGAAGTGCTTCAAATGCGGTGATCCAAATCATCTCATTGGAAGATGCCCTATGATGTCAAAGGAGCAAAACCAAAAGGCGTTCATTGGAGGAGCATGGAGTGACAGTGAAGAAGACGAGAAAGAAACCACAAAAGAGGAGATGTGTCTTATGGCTAAGACATCAAGTGAGGTACGTTCCGAAACCGAATACTTTAGTGATGAAAATTTATCATTAGATGAAAAAGACCTAGATAACGAATATAATAGGTTATGTTTATTAGGCCAAAAAGTAATGACTAAAAATAAATCACTAAAACACATTAATAATCAATTAGAAAAAGAAATACTAGAATTAAAAATTAAACTACATAACTTAGAAAAGGGAAAAGAAATTCTTGAATGTAAAACATGTCAAGAAACAAAAAATGAAAATGAAATACTTAAGGAGGAAATTTGTAGGCTTAACAAATTCGAAAATAGTAGTAATTCTCTTAGGGAAATAATAAGTATTCAAAGAGTATCAAGTGATAAAACCGGATTAGGATTTAATTCAACTAAGGATTCAAATAGTCAAACTAAAAATGTATAGTTTGAATGTGAAACTAGTGAGCAAAAACCTTTAGAGTCAAAACCTAAGTATATACTTATAAAAGATAGAAAAATACCCATAGCTAGTGATGAGGAAGTAAAAACATTTTATAAACCATCCTTAAAAAATGAAGTAAAATACTCTAAACCAAGGTTAAGGTCAAAAACACCTCCACCTAGAAGACCACCTAGTCCTCACCCTCGGCCTAAAACTCCTCAACCTAAAAGAAACCAAAATATACCAAACCGTCATAATAATAGTTACCCAATGTGGAATTACCCAAATCCACCAAGCTACAATCCTTGGGGAATACTTCCACCATATATGCATCCGAGTCAATTGCAAACCATGTTTGGGCCAAACAACTATGGACAAATGAGATCATGGGGACCAAGTGGCTAGATTGCATACTCATCGGGAAAGGCGTTATCTCTTTCGTTATTGACTTTTATAAGTTAATACGCTTTGAAGAACTTGAAGACCACATGTTGAAGACCAAAAGGTACGCCGCTCTTTCATGCTCACCATTATATGCGTAGATAAATGAACTAGCCAATTGCATGCCCCATTAATCTTTTATGCTTAGTATGTTAGTTAGTAGATTTTTCCTTATACATATATACATATATATACCTATACTACTATTTATACATATATACATATAAATATATACGCACATAACCTAGATACGTCATTTGTTGACCATCTAGAACTAAAAGAAATTGTTCGTCCTCGAACCTTTTCTTCCCCCTTTGCCTCTTTTGAACTTTAACGTTCAACACGAAAATCTTCCGTGTCCACTGTTACATAACTCATGGTGATGAAGAGAAGTGAGTTAAGTGGATTAACGTAGAAGTAGCACTTTGACCGTCGAGTCAAGTAAACTATGAATGAAACAAACTCCCGTCATCGCCAGCACCTATCTCCGTCATTACCTCATCATTTCTTAACTCCATTCAACATCCCACACTTACACATAATACTGATATATATATCTATATATACGCACATTTCTTCCCAATCCTTAAACCTCTTGTCGACTTGACGTCTTGAGCATTTTGTCCAAAATTATCAAGATTAAGTTTATTAACGAAATGCTAATAAAATGTGTCAAGTATTCCTTCTTCGTGCCAAATAAACGTATTTTTGATATATTATAAATATATACATATAAATATTTTGCCGTCAGAAACAAAAATCAAGTAATTCGAAAATTTGGTGGGCGGCCCCCTTAATGTTTAAGGGGACCGGCTAGTAAACGGGGGCGGTCCCCTTAATGTTTAAGGGGGCCGGCCTACTGTTGCTGCCAAAACGAATTTTCTCCTTGAAAACTTTGCCAAACACCCCATTTTTCAAACTCACTTCACTCCCACTCTGCTGTATACGAACTGCCATCCCAAATCCATCATCTTATCACCAATTCGGGTCAATTTCACAAAGGGCAAACATCTATACATCGATTAGCAACACATTTTGTAAGTTTTCCAAAACACATTTCATCTTATTTCATTCAATTTTGAGTCTAATCTTAATTAGGTCTTTTGCTAAATTTTTTTCCAAACTTAAATTTTATTGAAATTAAGTCTAAGAATGTTGTAATCAAATGCTCCCCATAGGATTAGAATGATTAATCAACCTAGAAACTAAGTAATTAATAAAACCATTATGTCAAACTAATCACTCTTTTTTCAAAACTAATCATATTGTTGAATTATGCCATAAACACTTGTTAAAACTAATCACATTGGTTTGTTACAACTCACAAATACTAAAAATATATTTTTCGAATCATAAAAAATGTTTTTGTTAAATATAAGAGAGTGTTTGGATTAGGAGCTAGAATCATCAAAACTTAATCAAAATTAAGTTTATAACTACTTGTCAAAGTTTGTAAACATGAAATTAGTTGTTTTAAGTCGTCAAGATACATAATTCATATGTATATTGAAATTTTACTAGTTATCTTCTTATTTAAAGGAGCGTTTGGCACAACATTTTGAAAGAAATTTTTGAATCAAAATCTAAGTTACTTAACATAAACACTCGTAAGAAATAGCTAGATATACAATCCAATGTTTGTCTAGCTACATTTCAATGTAGCTTATGACGTATAAAAGAACGTTAGGATATTGTTGATTTCTTGCCATAATGTCCCTATAACTATTCTTTAACATCATAAAATACATTTCAAGCGAGTTAAAAATTAAAAGTAAGGAACATTGTAAACTACTTCTTAGGATTTAAGTTTTAGAGTCGAAGTATGTTTACGTTCCACATAAGTAGCATATTTAATATATGCATGTCATTTTCTTTTTTTTTTTTGTTTGTTGCTATCCTGTATAGGTGAAAATGCCCAAAGTGACAGTTGGCGATGTCTCAAGATCAAAATCATACATTCCAAAAGTTTCCGCCATTCCAGGGATAGCTCCCTCTGTTGCTTGTCTCTATCGTCACATTGAGGATAGAAACATTCATGAGGGGAGAATTGTCCATCCATCGTTCTATGAATCCGATTACATAGAACGTATGTTTTCCAACGTAAGTCTTGATTGTCTCTACAAAATTAATGAGCCAATCATTCCGCGCTTTGCCCTTGACTTCTATAGTCAAGTGGTATTGCAAACCGATCCCTTTGGCACTATCCTCATATCCTTCATGATTCAACACCAACTCATCACTCTTACTCTTGCTCAATTCGGGAAAATTCTAGGAATTCCCTCCTCCGGTCAAGCTGTCTTCTCAAATGAGTGGGACCTTTCTTCTCTTGAGCTTAATCGACCTCAAGAGGGTCCTTACTACTCCGAGATTCCATCTCCTGAAGAGATTCGTCAATATCTTGGGCTAGCTCGTGGTACGACTAGTCGAAAGATCAAGTCAAAAGATGTTGAAATCTCTGAAAACCAAATCCTTCTCAAAGATCTACGCCGCGACATGAAGAGTTGGGAAGAACTCATTCGTGAGAATGCGTTCGGTACCAGTGGTCATCGTGATCAGGTCACGGCAAGCATAGTCCACATGTTGTATTGTATCGTTGCTGAACAGCTGTGCAATTTGGCATAGCTCTTTGTCTACCGTATCATGTCCGCCAAAAACACTCATAATGCAAATCTACCATATGGTATGTTTCTCACTCGTCTCTACAATCATGTCATGGTACACTATCCACATCTTCGGAGTCCAATTTATGAGTCTGTTCAACCGACCCTTAATCCACTTGTTCATGTCCGTACCCGTCGCCCCCGTAGTGACAAGGGTAAATCTCGTAAGTCAGTCTCGTTTCCACCTCGTGGTTCCACGTCTCATCAAGGTGATGATGATGATGATGATGATGATGATGTGGAGGAAGGCACATCACGTGCTAGTACCCTATCACCAAGGACTTTCGTTGAAAATCTCCCGGATCTTGATTACACCGAGTATCAAGTTCCTCCTCGTGCCGAAATGACAGACGAACTACCCTTCGAAAGGCAAACCGAGATGCTCAACTCACAACAGCAGATGCACCATGAAGTACGAGGCGGCTTCAAGTCCATTGGAAAGTCACTTGGAAAGTTGTTTGGGAAGAAGAAGAAATAAACATATTTGATGAATGTTTAGTTGATTTTTATTAGACACTTATATGTAGTACTATTATATTGACACTTGCTTGCTATGACTTTTATCATGTTAGTTGATAAACTTATTAGAACCTAGCTACTAGTTTATTTGAAATTATATGACTATGCTTCTAATATAATTGTTTTATGTATATTGTTTTAAATATGCAATTGATAATATTTAATCATTCTTGATGTACATGATCCAAATGGAACTTGCTGCAAAGACACTCTAAAAATAACCTTTTTCTGGAAATTTTTCAAATTTGGTCGCCTGGGAAATCACCAGATGGGCGGCCCCCTTAATCCCTTAGGCGGTCCCCTTAATTTTTAAGGGGGCCGCCCAACAATTAAGGGGACCGGCCATCTGGACAGTAAAATTCACTATTTCCTTTTGCATCTTGTGACCACTTTTACCTAGCCCCAGCTACCATTACCCTTAATGCACGAACTGGACTTGGAATATTACCACAAAACCTCCACAATTTGCCTAAATCAACCACATTTTCACAATATAAAAACCCTCCTTACAATTACCTTTCACTCCATCAACCATCACCTTCATCAAACACCCATTTTCATCCATAATGCTATCACCTAAATCCTCCATCTCTAAGCCTTCAAGGAAACAAAGACTTGTTATCATACCACCAAAACAACCTTTCATTGACCTAACCCAAGATGACATCAAAACTCCATCACCACCACCTCAAAGTTCATCCCCAAGTGCACCAAATGCACCATCAAAAACACCATCCACCCATGGAGCTTCATCTTCCTCCATTCCATCCACCTCATCCATAAATGACTACATCCACACTCACCTAACATCATCACCAAGAGCATCATCACCACCATCCACTCAAGAACCTTCATACACCCAACTTGCCATTTCGCTATCACCCATCACACCTCTTGATGCTCACTTTTCACCATCACCAACCCCACCACCATTCTTTCCTATACCTTGGGCAATGCTTGAAGCCCATGGTGATAATTGTCTTTGTTGCGTCCATAACCGGACCTTAAGCTTTGGTCTTAGAGATGAGATACACTACATGTTTTCATCTCTTGAACACATGATTGCCAACCCACAACCACCACCTCCTCCACCTCCTTCACCCACTACACCACCACCACCTTCATTTTCACCCAATTAAGCATATGCAATGCTTAAAAATAATTTTTCAAACCCTTCTTGCAAGCAAGCTCCATGGAAGACCATGTACCTCTAAGACGATTATGTAGTTTCATTAATAGTTTTTGTTTGTATGCTTGCATGCTTCATGTTGTAATCTTTTGGTCGTGTGCTTATCCACAACACCTTTATTAAATGAATGATCTTATTCTATATGCTTGCTTATTGTTGTTACATATACTTGTGCTTCAAAATTTTTTTTGCAAGCGTTCCATAGCTCGTTTCCTTGGTGCCCCCAAGCGAGGGGGAGTACACATCAAGGGGGAGTTCTCGTCCCGACAAATTTAGATTCTAAAACTTGTCGGCTTAACCTTTTTGATTCTACAAAAAGGGGAAGAAATAGATGTAAACTCACTAAGTACTTGTCTAAAAACTAATTTTTAGATTTAATGAGTTTAGATTTTGTAATCATCAAAAAGGGGGAGATTGTTGATATAAATAATGCCTAAACACGTTATTAATATTTTTCGATATCTCTACGTTTTGATAATCACAAAATGTAAAATCATTAATCGGAAAATTATGACATAAACAAGTATTTAGTTGTAAATATCTATTTCTACAACTCAAATCACTTAAGGTATGAATGAACTAATGCTTAATGCATTATATGATCAAAGGAACATTTTCTTAATAACTAGATTTTTTATAAAACATCAAAAACATTTTATATATTTTTGAAAAATATTTTTGGTATTAAATAAAAATGTTTAATCTTTTATAAAAATATGAATTCAAATTTTTAACTAAAATCAGTTAAAATGTTCCAGAAAAACCTTCCCCACAAAAGGACAAAACTGGCCAACGTCCAGTAGGGGCGGCCCCCTTAATTTTACTAGGCGGCCCCCTTAATTATTAAGGGGACCGCCCCTTATTTAAGGGGACCGCCCCCGCTCCAGTAGACCTCCAGCTGTCCAATTTTTCTCCTATAAATACCAGCCTTCTCCTGGACTTTTACTCAGCTTTTGCACACTAAAACTTTCTGTTCTAAATTCACTCTAAACATTGTAAATCCTTTGATCATATTTTCTTAAGCATTGGTTTCTAAGTGATCCAAGCTTCCACCACCAAAAGTGCAAAAGAAGAACTCTACTTCAACTAGTGAAGAAGTGTTATTGCTTACCTCATTCAATTGTGTTGTTGTGTAAAGTGTTGTGTAGTTGTGATAAGTAGATCTAAGTGTAATTACGTAGTGGTGTTGTAAATTAGTTGTGAAGTAGTTGTGAATAAGTAGTTGTGAAGAAGTAGTCGTGGAGAAGTCGTGAAGAAGTCTTGAAGCCGTTGTGAAGTAGTCATGAAGAAGTCGTGATTAAGTCGTGTAGAAGTTGTGTATAAGTTGTGAGATTGGTTCTAGCTACGATTAGGACTCGACATCTAGCTTTGTGTCGTTAAGCCGGTGTAAGCTAAAGTTGTGTAAGGTTTCTCTGCCATAAGGGAGTTTGTTAACATAGTGAAGAAAACCCTCGAGTAGGTGACTCGAGGAGTGGAGTAGGGCAAGGAAGGTGTCCTTGTAGCCGAACCACTATAAATCTCCGTGTTGTGGTTTGATCTTTCCATCTCTCTCTCTTATTTCATTATATTTATCTTACTTGCATTACTTATCTATATTTGCTTATATATGTTCATATTGATCAAAAGTTGAATTCACATAAGATAGAATCGAAGTTTTAAAAAGTAAACAAAAGTTTTCATAAATTAAAAAGACGTAAAACTATTCAACCCCCCTTCTAGTTTTCCACATCTGTTTTTGTGTGTTTAATTTTTGTTTATTTTCGTTTGTTTTTATTTTTCGTATTTTCTGTGTTCTGCTATCGTTGTACTGAGCTAATATAAACGATACGGCGCATCTATTTTCATTAGATACGGCGTATTGCGTTTAATTTTTATAAAATACAACGCGTTTAATTAATTCGATACGACGCATCTTTCCCCAAGATACGGCGTATCTGTTTTTAATAAGAATTTTTTTTCTAAACGATAACGCCATACGACGCATTTGTTTTTACAGATACGGCGTATCTATTATTTTAATTAAAAACAGTTTTCGAATTATTAAACAGATACGACGCATCGATTTTTATCGATACGGCGCATCTTTCTGAATCAAAAATCTTGTATTTTGAAACGTAACGAAAATACGACGCATTAACTTTTGTTAATACGACGCATTTAATTTTAAATAAATATCGATTTTTGATAATTAAAACTGATACGGCGCATTCTAATTTATAAGCGGCGTATCTATTTTCTGAAAAAAGTCTGATTAAATTTTAACGATTATAAGATACGGCGTATCCAACTTTTTGGATACGGCGCATCGTCTGCAGATATCAGTAACTTTAATTTTTCGTATTCCGTTTTCGTTGTGGATTTTCTGATATATTACTTTCTTGAACAAATCCTACTGATGCTTTCGTGATTATTTCAGAAGGAAAATGGTCGGATTCGGAGAACTGATTGACTTCGACTTCGAAGCCAATTTTATGGATGGAATATTAGTGCAAGATAAATCACTCGAACGTTACGATGGGGACTACATTGAACTTAATGACCATGATAGACCATTAGAATCCAATGACCTGTTCATGGATGATGCGGAATCTGAGATAGAAGAAGGAGAAATTCTGGATAGTCCAAAAGTCAACGTTATTAATACAAGGAAATACGATGAATTTGAGGGATATGATGGTTCTTGGGATTACGGGAGAAGGATCCACGCCAATTGTGCTTACAATTTGCAATTCCCATGCATGATTGGGTACAAGTGTATTGACGCCAATTTCTTTCCTATTTTGCCGATTAATGTCATGTCAAGAAGGTTTTACAATTCTATTATGAGAAAAAAAGTGGAGTATAAGGGAAAGAATGTAGTTGGAGCCTTCATTAATGTCCCGGTCTTCGTTGGATGTTTTACTATTGCTACTGAGTTCGCCGTTGTTGAAGACATGAATGCCTATTGTGACAGCAATATGGGTCACGTGATTGTTGGAAAACCATTTTGTAGGGAGATCACTATTAATGCAAAACGGTTTGAAGGAAAGATCACCTTTCAATGTGGAAACGACGTTATCACTTATATGATGCCCCGAACTCACCCTGGGTTTAAACATGCTACTAATAGGTTCTGCTACAAATTTTCTCCATTCCTTTTTATTGGTGATGATGACATGAAGAGAGGGACGGAGTACCCATATCAAAAGATGAAAGGATTCTACAACGGTATACTTGAATTGGGGCCGGAATATATTTGTGACGAGTAATTCGAAACTACATCGTGCACAGATATATGGGGATCGATGGATCTGATTAAAAAGCTGAACGTGAGTCTAACTTGAAGACTCTGGAATAAAGACAAGTGCTGACCGGGAGACAACCCGGAAAATTTTTAATATTCTGTTCTGTGTCGAGTCAGTTAGGCCCGCAGAGGATACGGCGCATCTCAATCCTGAGATGCGACGCATCTCCTGCACTGGTCATATCTTACTTTATTTTTCTGCATTTTTACTTTTGACTTTAAAACTTTTTGTCAGTTTATTTTAATGTGGCGCATCCCTGGTTAAGGATGCGACGCATCTTCTATTCTGATTCGTATTTATTCCAGGCTCGATACGGCGTATCTTCTTCCATAAGATACGGCGCATCGACTAACCTGATGATTTTCAATTTTATTTTTTTTACATTTTATTTTTGCTAACTACTAATGTATTATGCAAGTTTGAACCTTTCTTAACTTAGGTGTGTTAAAGCCTTGGTGGTATTATAGATTCCTGCATTTCCTGTGGATACATCAAATATGAAGCTTAAACGTTCTCATCCACAAGAAAGATGATTTTTGCTCTTATACTAATGGAGGATCATACCGAGCAAATCTCAAGGGAGTTTTTCTGTTCTAATTCTTTTATTTTCCAGTTTTTAGCATTTGATACAAACAACGAGGACATTGTTTAACTTAAGTGGGGGGATTGGAGAATTAGAACACTTACTTGTCCTAAACTTTTTCAAAATATGCTTAAAATGTGCTTAATATATCAAAATTTAAATTTTTTAGCATGTTTTTGTTTAAAGTCTAAGTTGCATAGCTGCACACATGACGTTATTTTCAAAAATTGTGATTTTTCAAAATTCACAAATCTATGAGTGTGCCGGTGACTTGTAAACTTTAGAACTTGGCTTGTATACTATTAGAGACCACCATAATAAGTATTATTTTATATAATTGGAATGACTTGTCTAAATTGGTAAATTTCTAGGATTACACCCAAATAGCCTTTTATGTTATATGTTATTAGCTAACTACACTGGTTAGTTAACCCCCGTATAAACCCTTTTGTTACTCTCACTTTTAGAGTAAGATACCCCTAGAAAAACACTCAGAGCCATTCCTTTCGTTTCTTACACCTTTGTTATAATGTTTCGTTACACCCTTACACCTTAGCCTACCATGTAGATTAAAATCCGTGGTTGGTTAATTGCTTTAGGCAAAGTGTGTTTTCTTACATTACCTGTGTTCGCGTGCGTAATTCATTATCTTTGGTTAGGTCGGGAAATTGCACAATGCAATTGGAGTGAAAGTAAATATTGTATATCTTTGAGTTTATTTTTCGTGTGTTTACTACTTTCACTATTACCGTTATTTCTGATGTTATGAAAAGTATGGAAAAATTATCCAGAGTTATCATTATAGTGATGTGATGAAATTTTACACATCTATGTTTATGTTTCAAATAAAGTTAAAAAAAAAAAAAAAAAAAAAAAAAAAAAAAAAAAAAAAAAAAAATTGAAAAAATAAGAAAAGAAAAAGAAAAAGGAAAAGTTGGAAGTTTGTTTTAACCAACTTATGTAAAGTTTTGTATTAAGTGGTCGATATCACCACTATTTGTTGTATATTATATCTATGGATTGAATGGGAGTTGAACGTTACGGGAACGCCAACTAAAGGTTTATTCTTTGATTGAGATCTTGTTGAGTATAATTCGTTTCTACCTAAAGCGTGTGTTTCAAGTGTTAAAGCGTGAGTTATTCAATGATATGAGTCTTATTCATGGGATGGTTGGGATAGTGATTAACCACACTTAGGATTTTAATTTATCTGTTTTGTTTATTTTTCATTTTTACACCAATTTGTATCCCAAATATTATCTATACCCTATATTATTCTTTATCCAAACCTTTGATTTATTGAGATTAGGGATTTGAGCAATCTTAAGTATCATAGTCGTGGATTCAGCTATGTATTTATGATTTTGTCGCCCTTTTTGATATAATATTATTTTTGAAGATTACTTGGTTCTATCTTTAGTCTATTCGAGTTAAGGATTTGAGCAATTGCAAGTATCGTGTTCGTGGGTTCGATCATGTATTTGTGATTTTGTCTACTTTTCTGGAATTTGAGATCGATAGAGATTAAGAAGAATGATTAACTCTTAAGCCTACAAACCCTTTTTTACTGCTTTAGACTTGTTATTCCTTGGCTTTAGTGGGGGAGATGTGTATACTTGCCAAGCTTATGATAGAATATTCGTCACGACTGGACAGTTAAACGATTAGATTTGCTTTTATCGAAATATTTTATTTTACTTCTAATTCGTTAAGTGTTTGGTTGTGTGATTATGACAAAAATGAATACATGCTTAAATATAAAAATAAATCCTAATATCTTTTAGGATACATTTTCATAAGATTAATTCTAAGGTTTACTTGGGGACAAGTAAAGTTCAAGTGGGGGGATATTTGATGAACTCAAATAAGTACATTTTATTATCATCATTTATCCTATTTATTTGACTTGTTTTATTATATTATGTGTGAGAATTGATACGTTAATGTTTACTTTTGTAATTCTCAGGTAAAAACAAGTATTATGTGAAACTTGGCAATTTTGGACTAATTATGGAGCAAAACAAGCATGAACTTAAGAGTCTACTGAAATGTACAAGATCAAGACATTCTGCTCCAGATACGCCACATTATACTTATTACATACGGCGCATCACCATCAAGATTTCACAAGATACGATCCAAGATATAAGAGGACATGCGCCGCATCTGAGAATGGAGTTACGCCGCATCTTCTGGCGGTGTACGAATATTCCTGAATATATTAATCTTGGACCCCACGCGAAGTTAAGTCAATGCGCCGCATCTACTTATTAGATGCGCCGCATCTAGCCCTCAGACAGAAACTATAAATACCCCAAGACCAGACGAAATTTGAGGTTGGACATTTAGCTAAGGACGAAACAGAAGAAACCCTAGGACGAATTCAATCGAAGTAGCAGCACAAGACACACCTAGAACGAAGATACAAGAGCTGTAAGAAGGTCCTGCATGTATTCAATTCATTAAGTAGTTTTGTTTTATTGTATTAGTAAACTTTAATTCATCAGGATTGGTGGCTTGTGTAATGTGACAACGGAAAGGTTGCACTCCCTTAAAACTGCTTTCCCATTAATTAAAGTTTATATGTCGATGTCTTTGGTGACTTTTATTAGTGCATTGATAACCTCTGTGTCTAGCTGAGCATTGATCGGGTCGCCATGCCTCTGCCCTCGCCTATTTATTAGATCGCCTATGCATTTTATCGTCTGTAGAAAAGTAGGAAGAAAGATAAATAGGATAGTCATAAGTAATCATTAAGGGTTTACTCGCCGATAAGATTAGAACCAACGAGAAAGGACTTAATCTCGGTGCGTTGCATCGAACTATACACTTCATATAAAACTAGCAATAAAACAAGTGACAAGCTACTTAACTATCAGGACATGCCTTCTTATTGTCTCGAGTATTTATCTGTGTACGTGTGTGCTATTCGCTGATTCGTGCCTATTAGTTAGTTTATTATTTAATTGCAACCAAATCGTGCCAGTCTCTCAGGCTGAAACCCCCTTGCGTTAGATTAGGTTATATAGCTAACTTAAGATATTAAAATACTGATTAGGATAACTAGATAATACGTTCCACTCTTAGTGATCGACACTCTACTTACCATTATATTCATACTGACCGGGTACACTGCTCGTTAAAGTGTGTGTGTTATTGATAAGTCGGCTAGATATAAATTTAAAACTTGAATACTGCTAAAACCACAACGACATACCGTGGGTATATATTAGAGCATACGCACGCACGCATCAGTGGAACATTTGGTGGGTTGTAGGGTGGTACCTCATAATTGGCTTCACGTGCCATGTGTTGGAGCATCGGCATTGAATAATCAAAATTGTAATTATTTCTCATCATCATCAAATCTCTCCGCACGTCCCTACGCTCAATATCATTAAGTTCTTGATTCCAATCCCCCTATTCCGAGTCAAAACCATCGGTGCATGAACATTCCTTATTGGCGGCGGTGGTTGATAGGGTTCTTATGGTGCGGCCATCACCGGCTCCATCCAAGCTCCCAACGTATTTCTTCTCCTATCAAATGCTTTCCCAAAACCTATAGCATCTTACATTTCACTCTCCATTGGCTCCAAACATTTAGCCAATTCCTCATTCTCGAAATAACCCAAATTTCTAGCCAATGCGGTCACATAGTGACCTCCACAAATATCACTACTAACCTTGATCACTGGTGCTCTTCTCGAAAGATATTCGGCTATTATCCAAGCCGCATTTCCGTTCTTGTCTTCCTCCAATAATTTCATCAACCATAAGTCGGGTTGATTACATTTGTCTCAACTCCCCGTCCGGTGCAAAACACCCCAAGCTATTAATTTTTGCAAAATTTTCATCAACGGGTTTCTTATCTTGGACGAGTTTCTCCTTGAACAACTTGGATAACCAACACGATTCCAATATTCCGGAATCCCTTCTGATAACCTATACTAATCGAACCTTAAACCACAAACTAAACTATATATTAAAACTACTCGAACTACTGCTAACGTGACACTCTTAGATAAATAAAGAAAGTAAAGATGAGATGAGAAGATGTGTATGAAATAAGCTCTAGTCGAATGATTAATATTACCATGAGAGAACAAGAGATACAAAAACACACACACACACACACTCTCACCTTTACAAGACTAAGAGGCACACCAAATATGGTGGAGAGTGTGTGTATTTATAGTTGAGGGGAGGCCTTGGTTGCCCTACAAGGCCTTGGATGGGCTTGGTGTTGGACTTGTGCTTTTGATGATTAACATGATCTTTTACTTAACTAAGTCCAACACAAGCCCTTGCATAATAATAATACATCACACGACACACTTAAATAGTCTTCTCCAAATGACCATCACTTCTATAAAATCTAAATGCTAACATTCTCCCCCTAAGGGATGGTCATTTCAATTATGCTCTGGTGATTGGTCTTTTTTCTTCAACGTCTTTATCTTTGTGTATCGTTGTAGAATAATCTTCATTCAATGTTCCTTCATGCACTGTGATCTTCAAAGTAATCGTCCTTTGGTGGATGTTCTTGCCTTAATCAAAATCTTCTCGTGATGATGCGTTGTGTCCTCCAACATACTCATACCTCTTCTCCTTATGCTAATAATCTCCTCATAATCTTTCATCATATGACATATGAACTTGTCCTTGACATCTTGATTAGCCTCTTGACTTTGTTGTTACACTTGGTCGTTAACTTGATCTCCTTGTCTTGAACTTTTAACACTTGAGCTTTGATGAGAAATGTTCTTCATAAGAATAAGTATGCTGAGGTGAAGATGCTTGATGTATGGGATGATGGTTAATGGATGTTTAAGGGTATCTGCATAAAACCGTTAGTAATAATCATCCAACGCTTACGGGTTAGGACTTCGAGATCGTCAACAGCATAGTGTGTAGACTTTCTCTAATCTCCCCCTGGCCGTTCGGAACCGGATACCCCCGAGAGGTCTTACACGGACACACCGAAGTGCACCCACGATTCAGTGAGTCGCTAGAGATCACCCTACGACTGTAGACCGTTTGAAGCACGTAACCATCATGATAAAATTGGCAAAATCTTTAGATCTCATTAAGACTCATGTACACCATGTGTCCTTATTGGTGAACACAGGTGAATTATCTGGAAAGTGTTCCTAAGAGATTTTTTATGAATCTCATGGCTCTAGACTCTATTGTGTGTTTTGGTTTTAGTCGTCGGAGGCATGGAGCAGAGTGCCACCTTTTTCAATATCAACACATCTCGGAGTGAGAGGCCGACAGATTATGTAGTGTTCTCCGTGAGAATGAAATAAATATCTTTTAAGAGATATCTGAGTGGCTAGGAGGGGTTTTTGCAGCGCGTCACTGGGTCCATGACGTCTTGCCTTCAATATCAGTATTACCTTAGTGAATACCGATAGCAGATGTATTGACCCGGTTTCTGCCCTAAGTTTTCATGGAGGGCTATTTCTTTTCACCCTTTCACTAAACTTTTCTTTTTAATTCTTCAACCCCTTATTTCCCTTTCTCATTTACTTATTTTTACTTCCTTTTATTCAATTTCCATTACCTACATGGACTTTCTAATTATCCTATCTAATTGTGAAATTTGGTACCATAGTGTGAGATTCCCTTCACGGCTCTGGCAGGATCAATCGGACTGGAGTTATCACTTGCTAAGCTTAGTCACTTATTAACACCTGACTCCGATTCCATAAAATGACAATCTCTCGAAGTTGTAATTCAAACTCAGACAATTGTCCTTTGGAGAGTTTACATTATTGGAAAACCCACTTAAATATGCCGTCACGCAATTTTTACTGAAAATGACATGTTTAGTTTCGCAATTTTTGATGGGTTTCATTGCCATGTCTGGTGAGCATACTTTGAGATTCCACGAACTTTGATCACATTTTAATCACGTCCTCTCCCCCTCAAAACTAGCATATAGTGACATTTTTTATATCAATTTTGATTAAAATGAAACTTTTTGGAGAGAGACGGATTTTAGCATGAAATTGGAACATTTTCCATTTTTATATTTTATACTCCCCCTTAAATAAAGCATATTCTTTTAAACATTTGAGTTTAAAAAACATTTAAGGGTATAGTGGGAGTTTGCACTTTTGAAGAATCTTGAGCACAGAATTTAGAGAAAGATTTTGAAAAATATTTTTGAAAAATCTTGATCATGTGCTCAAGGATTCATTGATTTTGTTTGCCATTAACAATGTGAGTCCTGATCAAATATAATCAGAAGTCATCAACGTAGCGCGGGTTTCGTACTGAAATGCACGAAAGCCGTAAAGAAGAAAATTTTGAGATCAACATGTTTTAGAGAATGTTTAAATGAGCTCTCGCTCAAGCATCTGTACATGCCCGTATCATTGTTAAATGACATTTCTAGGTACGTACAGAATATTGATTTATACGAGAGACATGTCGTGAGAAGATTATTTTTGATTTTAATATTTTATATTTTTTATGTCTTTTTGGAATTTTATAATTTTATATTTTGTTTTTGTTGGTTTTTCAAATTTTGTATTTTGTTTTTCAAAAAGTATTTACATGCGAAGCTTTTGGAGATAAATCAAGAAGATTCGAGAAGACTTTCTAACTCTTCGGGAGTTAGGCTTCGCATTCCAATTCGACGAACTAAGTATTCAAACCGCTCTTTTGGGAGGGCTTTTGTAAATAGATCGGCGAGTTGGTATTCAGTCTTCACGAAAAAAATTCAATAGTACCCTCTTCGACGTGTTCCTTGATAAAGTGCTTGGTCTTGGAGTGCTGAACTGGATTGCACGAGATGGCTATGGCACTTTTCGAGTCACAATACATAGGTATGTGGTCGAAAGAGTAGCCATAATTTGTGAGTTGTGTCCTCATCCATAGAACTTGGGCACAACACGCAGATAGAGACACATACTCGGCTTCTGCGGTTGAAAGCGCTGTGCAGTCTTGTTTCCTTGATGACCAGCCTACTAGCTTCTCTCCCAGAAATTGTGCTCCTCCGGATGTACTTTTTGCAGTGACTTGGCAACCAGCATGATCGGCATCTGCAAAGGCTGTTAGTTTGAAATCCGAATCCTTCGGATACCAAAGTCCCATGTTAATGGTTCTGCGAAGGTACCCGAAGATCTATTTAACCTCTTTGAGGTGAAGTTCGGTAGGCCTTGCCTGAAACCGTGCTAATAAACATACAACAAAAGGTATATCGGGTCAGCTAGCAGTTAAGTACATGAGAGACCCAATCATGCTCCGATATTTCTTTGGATCAATGGGTTTCCCATATAAGTCAGCACCAATTTTGGGTGAGGTGACCATTGGAGTACCAACAGAGTCACAATTTTCCATTCCATGTTTCTTTAAAATCTTAATTGTATATTTCGCTTGATTAATGAAAATACCATGATGGGATTGATGGATTTGAAGTCCAAGGAAGAATTTTAATTCGCCCATCATAGACATTTCAAATTTACTTTTCATGAGTTTGCAAAAAGTTTTGAATGTTTCGGATCAGTGGACCCAAAGATTATGTTGTCCACGTAAATCTGAACAATCAAAATGTCATCTTTAAACTTTTTGGTAAACAAGGTCGGGTCAATTGTTCCATTGGTGAAATGATTCAAAAGTATGAAAGATGATAATTCATCGTACCACGCCCTTGGGGCTTGTTTTAAACCATAGATAGCCTTCTTGAGCTTGTAGACGTAGTCGGGATGATCTTTGTCAATGAATCCATCAGGTTGACTCACGTACACCTCTTCCTTCAGAGTTCCATTCAAGAAAGCCGTCTTGATATCCATCTGATAGACCGTGATGTTTTTGTGAGCCGCATATGCTAAGAAAATCCTGACCGCTTCAAGTCTAGCTACAAGCGCGAATGACTCATCAAAATCAATTCCCTCTACCTGGCTAAATCCCTTGGCCACGAGATGAGCTTTGTTGCGAATTACAGTCATCTCTTCATCCTTTTTGTTCTTCCATATCCACTTAAGATCAATGACAAGTTTGTCGAGAGGTCTTGGCACTAAATCCCGAGTGTCATGAAGTCGATATTGGAGAAGTTCTTCCTGCATTGCTTCAATCCATGCATCATCTGAAATTGCTTCTCGAATGTTCTTTGGCTCTTTTAAACTGACTGAGCAGGTGAAGATGCACATATCATAATCGGTGGCAAGTTGTCTTCTCGTCTGTACTGGCCTTGAAGGTTCACCAATGACATGTTCTATTGGATGGTCTTTAGTCTACTTTAACGTTGAAGGGTACCTTGGATCTAACGAATGCGTGTTTTTTGGTTCATGTAACCGAGAAGAAGATTCAGCAAATTCCGTAGCAAATGGGTTTTCAAATGGTTCTTCTTCTAACACAGTATCATTTTGTAGTTGTTCTTCTTGAATTGGTGGGGTTTGGTTTTGCTCATCAACTCTTGGTAAAACAATCTCAATTACTGGAGTGGCAGGAGTAGATGAAGATGATGTTGACGTGGAGGGAGTTGGTGCTTCAGCTTTGATTGTAGTAGATGCATCTTGTGGTGGTTGTTGTTGAGCGGGTGCAGCGGAACATTGTTGTGATGTATCTATCGAAGATCCACCATTGAATTCACCATACATAAACTCGAATAACTTATCCAGTTCTTGATTTGTTGGTTTATCAGTTGAAGTTGGCTGAGCTCCTTGAGGTATGAGTCCTGAACTGATATGTCCAGAAGTTTGACTTTGTGGTGCGGGTCCTAATCCGATACGATTAGAAGCCATCGGGTTAAGCGCGGGTTCTAGAGCGAGTCTCTCAGAAGCCATCTGTGAAATTTCATCAAACTTCACATTCATCGTCTCCATTATCCTTTTAGTTCTTCTGTTATACACCCTGAATGCCCTCGAGTTATCTAAATAACCAATGAAGATACCAATATCACCCTTAGCCTTCAGTTTCCCTAGTTCTTCTCTATCGTTCGTAGGATAGCACAAAGCGCTAAATACGTGAAGATAAGAGATATCGGGTTTTCTGTTGTTCACTAGTTCATATGGGGTTTTATTGATTCTTGGATGGATTAGGGATCGGTTTTGAGTAAAACAAGCCGTGGAAACGGCATCAGCCCATAAGAATAACGGTGCACAGGAATAAATCAGCATTGTGCGAGCAGCTTCCACAAGAGTTCTGTTTCTTCTTTCAACTACCCCATTCTGCTGTGGAGTTCTAACTGCTGATGTCTGGTGGGTAATTCCAGTTTCTTCAAAGTAGGTTCGTAACTCCTGATTGATGAATTCTGTGCCATTGTCAGTTCTTACGATCCTTACTGGAGCTTGAAGTAGAACTGGTATTCACTTTAGAAAGGTGATGATGAGTCCAGGTGCTTCATCTTTCGACCTCAAAAACTTTACCCATGTATATCTTGAATAATCATCGACAATCACAAGAATATACTTTTTCCCATTGATACTCTCGACTCTCATTGGGCCACATAAGTCCATGTGCAACAAATGTAACTTATCAACCGAACTGGGTACGGTTTTAGGTTTTTAAGTTGCCCGTTTGCTTTTGCCTTGCTTGCATGATGGACATAGGTGTTCTTTGGTGTATTTGAACTTAGGGAGACCGGTGACAATGTTTTCTTTGGCAAGCTTTGTAATATTGTCGAAGTTGAGATGGGAAAGGCATCTATGCCACAACCAGGACTTTGTTTCATCAGCTCTTGTCATAAGACAAATTGGTGATGAAGAGGCCATTTGATTAATATCGATGGCATAGAGATTGGTTCCACGATTTCCGGTTAAGAGATCATCACCAACCAAGTTCCTAACGAAACATGTATTTCTTCTGAATGCAACCTCTAAATCTGCATCACAAAACTGCCCGACTGAAAACAGATTGTGTCCCAATCCTTCGACATAGTAAACTCGAGTGATTAAAAAATTCCCAAACTGTAGATCTCCATAACCCAGAATAGCTGCTACATGATCATTTCCAAACCGAACTTTTCCCATGAACTTCCATACAAAGTTGATCAGCAGCTTCAGATTCCCGGTCATGTGCTTGGAGCAACCCGAGTCGACGATCCAAAGACATATTTTGATAACCTGCTAATAACAGATGATTTTGCATTTGGAAACCGTTTATCATTTGGTTCGATGGGGTTAGGGATAACAGGCGAAATACAATCATAGACGGTTTTTACTGGTTCTTCCTTAGCCATTTTTATTCTACCATTTTCTAGACTGAATTCTCTACCCGTTGGAATCCATACGCACATCTTAAGATAGTTCCTAGGCAGCAGACTACTAGTGGTTTTCCTAGACTTTGCAATAAGTCTTTGAATGTATCTAGTCTTAGCAGTAGTTCCTGAAGGAACATCTTTCTTAGCAGGCTTATCATTTTCATTCACAACATTAGAAACAATATCATCACACACATTTTTAGACAAAGATTTCTTGTTCATTAAACAAACTGGTTCATTACATGCACTAGAAATATTGTCTTTAACATTACATTAAAATGACAAATGTTTCTTCTTGGAAAGCGATAAAATCCTAGGGTGTTCTTCTACGTCTTTCGTTTTATTCTTGGTTTCACTCTTAGAAGCAGGCGCGACTCTATTCCTTGTATTGCTCCTAGGCTTTGGTCTGCTACTCTTAGAGGTACTTTCTACTCCTGTAGAAGGTAAGGCACACTCATTAGGATTTATCTTGTTGTCCTTTGAATTAGTGTTAGCTTTCCTAGTCTCTTTTGGATTTTTCTTAACACTTTTGTCTATCGCCCTATATGTTTTAGATGTAGAGGTAGATGCAATAGTGGTACTAATCCTATAAAGTCCAGGTGCTATCACATTTGGTGTATCGACAATTACTTTCTCTTTTTCTTTTTTTTGGGCAAGGGTGTAGGAGCACATTGTGAAATTGACATTTTTTGTTTTGCATTAATTTCTTCACCCTTCCCCTTTTGACATTCAAGCTAAGACTTCAAAAGATCAATTTGTTTTTGCATTTCTTTGTAAGAACGTTCATACGACAGTTTGTCATACTTGCATTCTTCCTTTTTTTGATCCAGTTGTTTAAATTATGTAACATTTTCTTTTTCAAGCTTTGCAAATGCATTTTCATATTTTGAAACAATTTCGGAAGTCTCGGCTCGAATTCTTTCATCATCTTCAACAAAATACATTTGATAAATAATGGACATAATATCAGTTGAAAGAGCTTCTTCAGAGACTGAGTAATTTTGTTTTTTCAAAATTTTGATTCGTTCAATGTTTTCATTTGCTTCCTCCACCAAGGATTTGTGGTCCTTGATGAATTCAGCTACTTCTTTTATAATTGCGTTCTCAACATGAATTGCTCTCGCATGTATGGCAGATACAATGGGAGTAATCTCTGTTTCGAACATCTTTTTCTGTTCAGTTTGAAAACTTGAAAGCCAATCGTTTATTTTAGCATCAGTTTTGGTTGCCACAACAGTTTGAAGCATTTCAACTCTCCTTTTAAGATCGGCCAAAAGTATTCTAGCTTCACTTGTGTGACAAGTGTTGTTAGTGTACATTTGTTCGATGTTAGAAAGGTGTTTTGAAACAACTTTTCTTTTTGGGACAGCCACTGGTTTTTTGAAAAACATTGGTGACTCTTTTTTAACAAGATGAACTCCAGAAAGTTTGTTAAGTTCGTTGTAATCAATTGGTTTTATTTCTGGGTTCTTTTGTCGCATTTTGTCTCTACTCTCTTTAGCAAGCTCAATCATTTCATGAGAATCATAACCAGCAGGTGGATCATGCACATCATTTATAATATTACCATTATATAGCACATTCTGTTCTTTCTGAGCTTTCTTGAGATAACAAGGGTTTTCACATCCGAGAGCCATTTTCTTTCTTGTATGTAAAATCGGGTTTGGATCGTTAATTATCAAATTGACTGTTTGTGCAGAATGACCCATTTTTACAAGCAATTCTTCCAACTTTTTAATTGTTTCCTATTTATCAAGAATGTCATCAAGAAGTTCATCTTCTCGTTTTGAAAACTTTTTATGCAACTCTTGCTTTTCTTTTTCAAGATCAGAACAAGTTGATTTTTGTTTAGAAAGTTGGTTGGTTAGTTCAGAAATTTCTGCTTTTAAGGATTTAATTAGCATGTTCAATTTAACATCAAGAGTGTCGTATTTGATTTGCAAATGTTTCTCCCTTAAAATAGAATCACTGTAACCAAGTTCAAGCTCTTTCAATCTTTTATGGTGAAATTTAAAAGCTTTTTCGTTCACCTTGTATCTCTCAAGCTCAGTGGTCAATTTTTCATTAGCGGCCTTAACATCGCTATTGATCGTTTTGACCTTTTCAATTTCAATACTACAATTTTGAAATAATGATTCAAATACCACACGTGTTTCCTCTTCAGTCTCAGTATGCTGTGACTCGAAGTCACCATTAGGATTCATATCTGGAGTAGCCAAATTAGTATTACTACAACTTGGGGAGTCCATATATGTATCATAAGTGAGAGTAGGAGTCGTAGGATGATGTTCTTGTTCAGGTGACATATCAAACATTTCATTATTGTGACATGTAGCATATGTAGGTACCTTAGAGATTCCATTGATATCATAAACAGGAGGTGCTTCAGAATCCGTATCATATTTAACCTCCTGAAGATTTGCCATGAAGATGCAGTTGGCATCGATATCCTCCAAATCCTCTTTGTCATCCATAAGAGCCATGAAGTCATGTTCCTCAGCACTCAACTGAAACCCTGCCTTTTCCTTCTGAGCTAGAAGCACTGCTTTCTGAAGATATTCCAGATCTTTCTTTTTTGGCTTGGAGGGACAGTTTCTTGCCATATGACCAATACCCTGACAGTTAAAACACGTCACATTCCCTTGATTCACATTCCCAGTATTCCCAGCAACTAGAGCAACAACATTCCTATATTGATTTCCCATATTCTGACCTCTTCTGTTTCCAACAACTTGACCCATCTGATTCTGATTACCCATAAACTGACCCATCTGATTGCATGCATACTGCCCTTGATTACCCATCTGAGGAGCATATCCCTGTTGATTCCCATAACCTCCAACCATTTGACCTTGTTGACCCATGTTAAAACCCGGTTGAGCAATCTTCCTGTTGCGAGCGTTTGATGACATCCTTTGATTGTTGTTGGTAGGTATGGAATAACGTCCTTGGAAAACTCTTGATAGAAGGGTGAATGCTTGAAACAAAGCAGTCACGTCATCATTAGGATGGTATTGTTGTTGTGGAATGACTTATTGTTCTTGAGGATAGAATTGTTGTTGTGGGAAGATATCAGTTTGTGGAGTGTATTCATGTGGCATGTAGTTCTGAGTGAGAGTTGATGATGATAGTGTGTTCACTGTTGAAGGTGATGGTGACTGAGCAATCAATGCTAAAGGATCTTGTTTTTTGGCAAGCATTTCTTTCCTAACCTCGTCTGCTTCTTTTTGGTTTTGTTACAAGAAATCATACAGTTGATCATAGTTCATTTCATGAAGATTCTTTGTTTGATTAACAATGGTAACATATCGTCCCCATTCCTCTGGAAGGTTGTTAAGAAACTTGATGTTCTGGACAATCTGTTTTGGTGTTAAGTTGTTCCTTATGAGCTCATTCATGATAGTGCAAAACCTTGTGTAGTAGATTTCAATTGGTTCAGCTGGAGTGGATGAAAACTTTTCCCATTCAGTAAGAAGCTTATTTTCAATGTCTTGTTGACCAATTTCAGTTCCATGACATAGCCTCCTAACTCGTTCCCACATGTCGTAAGCAGTTTCACAGCTGTCAACAGCACAAAAGATCTCTTGTGGTAAACCAAGTTGAATTAGGTGCATGGCTAAGTCATCTGCTTCAATCTGTTTCCAATCCTCTTCTGTGTACTCTTCTTATTTCTGAGTACGAAAGGATGGTGGAAGGGGAGGGTTTTGATTCGGATCACCAGCTTCCTAAATCTGACGAGGTTTGAATGGACCATTCTTGATGGAGTTAATCAGGAGTTTGCCTTGTCCATTAGGTTTTGTTTTCAAGTAACGAAGCATACGGCTTGTCCATGGAAGATAACTGCCTTTCTCTAGCATGGGAGGACGGTTTTCAGCACCAGCTGCATGGATGTCTTGTTGAGTAGTCATTGTTGTTGTTGTATGATAAGGTTGATTGATTCAGGATCGTTGCAATGAAATAGGTGTTGTGATTGTTGAAGGTAAAACTTTGATGATGTTGTTGATGATCTTTGAGTTTACAATTTAGATAAACAAAACAAATTAAATAAAGTTACTAAATTTGACTAGACTATAATTTAGACAAAAACAAAAGTTTACAATTTCGACAAAAGTTATGTAAATTATAATTTAGATAAAATTTGAATTTCTATAGAAATTTCAATTGGACCAAAATTTATACAAATTATGGTAAAATTTAAATTTAGATAGAAATATCTAATTTATATAAAATGATCTAACACTCTTATACAAGAGAGTAGATATTTGATTGTCGAAGTATTTTCTACACTTATACAAGCGCAAAAATACCGAGTTCACTTTTGTTGTTGAAGAAATCACGATCGAAGAAAATTTATAAAAGTTATTTAAGTTGAACAATGTTTATGTAAAGTGCAAGGGTTAATTCTGCCAAATTCGAAAGATCACAAAGGTTGTAGAAATTGCGAGGGACCAAATCAGCCAAAATCCAAACTTTCATTTCTGTCCGAGATCAGTTTGTGATAAGCCGTCCGATATCTAATTTGCGATAATGCTTTGTTGACCGATATCTGGTTTGCGATAGTTTGCCTGAGAAGTGATTTGCGATAATCTGTGTGTGAATTGCGATAAAAAAACTCAGCAGCAATTGCAATAAGTGCAGCTCGTTGATTTGCAATAAATTGGCCAAGTTCCAATTGCTATAAAACCCTTACTTATCGCGATTCGATTTACGATAAAACTCTAAGTTATCGCAAATGGGACAATTATCTACTTTCTTATACAAGAAGGTAGATTTTTCACGTGAAGATTTGAAGCCCTTTTTATCAGTTTCTTACACAAGAAATGATAAAACCAATCCGAAGCAGTGTAGAGTCGAACCTTGGACCTTTGAAGAAGCACTTTTTCATGCGCAATACTTGACAAACCACGATAAACCAACAACTATATCCTTTATACCTCTCGAAAAACCAACAAAGTTTTAAAGTTTTTATCTAAAATGCACAAAAACAATAAAGAGTTTCAACCTTTTTGCTAAAAACTAACGACATAATGTGTTAAAAAAAAAGTCGCAACCTTTTTTGTTAAAAGACCCACGTGAAACTCAGAAACAAAAACAACTAAATCCTAGATCCTTGTAAGGCGAATGATACCACTTGATAACCTATACTAATCGAACCTTAAACAACAAACTAAACTATATATTAAAACTACTCGAACTACCGCTAACGTGACACTCTTAGATAAATGAAGAAAGTAAAGATGAGATGAGAAGATGTGTATGAAATAAGCTCTAGTCGAATGATTAATATTACCATGAGAGAACAAGAGATACAAAAACACACACACACACTCTCACCTTTACAAGACTAAGAGGCACACCAAATATGGTGGAGAGTGTGTGTATTTATAGTTGAGGGGAGGCCTTGGTTGCCCTACAAGGCCTTGGATGGGCTTGGTGTTGGACTTGGGCTTTTGATGATTAACATGATCTTTTACTTAACTAAGTCCAACACAAGCCCTTGCATAATAATACATCACACGACACACTTACATAGTCTTCTCCAAATGACCATCACTTCTATAAAATCTAAATGCTAACACCTTCATACTCATTGTGGTACCTCACCAAGCTCTCGAAATGAGGTTCAAACAATCTATGCTTAACTGCATCTTGCTCAAACAATCCAAGAGCAACCGCAAACTCCGGGAAAGTATAGGCATGCTCGTTCCCGCAAAGCCTAAACCAAATACATGTATCCTTCACAACATCAACAACCTTCCTTTCAAAATAAAATGTGGAGAAGAACTCCAAACACCATTCTCCATAAACATTCTCATAAATATTGAAGCTCTTTCCCATGAAAGATCTTCAAAAGTATCTCCATCGCCCTCATACACATAAGACATCCTCGTCATCTTTCTCAATTCATCCTCACACTCATAATCCTTAAACACATCCCAATCAACCAAACGCGGTTGAGCAATCTTTCGAACCTGTAGCTTTGACAGTCGCTCACGAAAAGCATGCTTTTCCTCCTTCCTAAGCTTACTAAACTTTAGATTCTCATTACTCTCCGGTTTAACATCATAAGTGACCCGACTCTTCGCATTCCTTTTAACAAACTTTGTCACAATTGGGTTGACACTCTTACGTGATGATCTCGAACTACCTGCAACATAACTCTGTAGAAAACACAACTATATGTTAGTATAAGAGTATAAGAACCAACTCTACATGATTTAGAAGTCAAAAAGCTCATTTTCAAAATTTCTAGTTTTTTATTTACCGAGCCCTCCATCCGATCGGTATTGGCTCCAACCGAATCAGATGGAGTAGATTACCCCGCCCAACCGATCGGTTTTAACCTGCAACCGAATCGGTTGGGGCTTACTGTGAAGGCAAAAAAAATATTTCGACTCCAATCAATTTCTACCAATTCCTACTCTTTCCTATCCTGCATTTGAATAATTATAGTGGTTTCTACATTTCCCATTCATCTCTATAACAATCTATAACACATCCACATGATTTCTCAATCATTCCTAGAACAAAAGAACACTACCAAATCAAACTCTTCAACTAGCATTCTAATCAACAATGCACTATCCTAGCATCACTCATTAACAACTAAATAACATCTGGGAATCATCAATTGCAACCTAAATTGATTCAAAGTTTTGACCCAATTCAATCAACCAATTCATCCTCAAAACTTAATCAATCAATCTAATTCTTTTTCCAATGAATTCCTCTATCAATTACCTATCTATCCCATAAAAAATTACATCTTAATTCGAACTCTATCAAAAATACCCAAATCTTGACCTAATTTAGTAAATCCGAAT
Source organism: Artemisia tridentata subsp. tridentata (assembly GCA_021014915.2). Classification (NCBI taxonomy): domain Eukaryota; kingdom Viridiplantae; phylum Streptophyta; class Magnoliopsida; order Asterales; family Asteraceae; genus Artemisia; species Artemisia tridentata. The sequence continues at coordinate 503,503,320 of CP139508.1, forward strand.
TAAAACCTAATTTAACCAAAATTGATGATGTTACTTACTTGTTTTGGAGTCATGGATTATCTTCAAACACTCCTTCAACTCTTAATTATCTCCTGGGGGTCGAATTTTTGGAACAGGAATTTGGTGGATTGTGTATGTGTGACTTTTTATGATTTTTGAAATTTTGAGTTTATATGTCAAACTCCATCCGATCAGTATTTGATCCAACCGATTCGGATTAAGTTTTTGCAAAAAAAAATCATTTTTCCTCTTGCCAACCTCCTTGTGATACTTGTTAGAGCAAGTGAAAATGGTTTTCTTTCTTCAAAAATTCTATTTGTATATAAAAATTCCAACACACTTAGTCTACCAAATTGTGTCCAAAGTCTATCTCTCCTAATTCTAAAACAAAACTAATACTAAAAACTCAACTAAAAACATAACTTCATAATCATAAAACTTAATAAAAAGAACAAAGGTCTTAGCTTAAACTTAAACTTAAATAACTTGAAACAAATTAAATGCAAACATTAAAAACTAAAATGCATAAAAATAAAGGAAAACAAACAATTAGCTAGCACAAGTGTTGTGCTTTATTTCCAAACTTGTCACTTGATCTTCATCCTTCAAAATACTCATACCTTAAGATAGCATCTCCTCGAAACTTTCCGGATAATTGTCAGTTTGTCTTTTGCGTTTTAAACCGTCTTGCAAAGTTTCTTCCATCTGGGCAGATAATGTCAAACTTCACACGCCATTCTCCGTCTCCTTCTTCCTTCTTATAAACACTAGGACCGTCGGGTCCCCACTCCAAATTCTTTAGTTGGACTGGTATAGATCCAAGAAAATCTGTGAGCTTATTTGTAAACCTTATATGAACCAACCTATATCACTACAAACTATAACTATAAGTACGTGATACTCAACTAGAATGATATAGATGAAGAGAATGTAATAAGATGTGGTGTTAGATATTAAACCCAATTTTACATACAATGAAGAAAATAGCTATCGGTTGTGAAAACCCTTATTATCTCAAGAAAGCTCAACAATATCAGAATGTGTTATATAATGGTAGTATACTAAATGATAAACATGATCCTCCCGAGGTTCGTGATTCTTATGAAACGATTGAGCTTACTGAAGAGAGTCGTGTTAAAATGAGACAAATGAATCCAGAAATTAAACCAATTGATTATAATAAGCTTAACATAGATTCTGGCATATATTCTTCTTGTTCAAAAAGAATCACCAATGTTTTTCAAAAAACCAGTGGCTGTCGCAAAATAAAAAGTTGTTTCAAAACATCTTTCTAACATCGAACAAATGTCCTCTAGAAACACTTGTAACACAAGTGAAGCTAGACAATATTTGGATGATCTTAAAAGAAGAATTGAAATGCTTCAAACGATTGTGGCATCCAAAACAAATAGTAAGTACAATGACGTGTTTTCAAGTTTTCATACTGAACAGAAAAAGATGTTTTAAACAGAAATTAACCCTACAATTTTTGCAATTTATGCGATAACTCTTAATGTTGAAAGAACTTTTCTAAAAGAAATAGCCGACTTTGTCATGGACCACAAAACCTTGGTAAAAGAAGCTAATGAAAACATTGAACACATAAAAATTTTGGAAAGACACAATGACATTCTCTCTGAAGTAGCTCTATCGACTGAAATTATGTCCATTTATCAAACATATTCTGTGGAAGATAATGAAAGAATTCGAGCTGAGACTCCTGAAATTGTTGAAAAATATGAAAATGCATTTGCTATGATTGAAAAGGAAGACATAAAATATTTTAAACAACTTGATTGGAAAAAGGAAGAATGTAAGTATGACAAATTATCGTACGAGCGTTCTTACCAAAACATGCAAAAGCAAATTGATCTTTTGAAGTCTCAGCTTGAAAGTCAAAATAGGAAGGGTGAGGAAACTAAGGACAAGCCAGCTGTTAAACCAAAAATGCCTATTTCTATACCCTTGCCTAAGGAAAGTGAAAAATCAACAAGTGTTGATAAAGGGAAAGCTGTTGTCGAAACACCAAAAGTGATAGCACCTGGCCTTTATAGGATTAGTCCCACTACTGCGTCTACCTCTACATCCCAAACATATAGGGCGATAGACAAAAGTGTGTAAGAAAATCCAAAAGAGACTAGGAATGCTAAAACAAATTCAAATGACAACAAGATAAATTCTAATGAGTGTACCTTACCTTCTACAGGAGTAGAAAGTACCTCTAGGAGCAGCAGACCAAAGCCTAGAAGTAATACAAGGAATAGAGTCTCGCCTGCATCTGAGAGTGAAATCAAGAATAAAACGGAAGAAGTAGAAGAACACCCTAGGATTTTACCGCTTTCTAAGAAGAAACATATATCATCTGGATGTAATGTTAAGAACACTATTTCAAGTGCATGTAATGACTCTGTTTGTTTAATGTGCAAGAAATCTTTGTCTGAAAATGTGTGTGATGATATTGTTTCTAATAATGTGAATGTGAATGATATGCCTGAACAGAAAGATGTGTCTACAAGAACTAGTGCTAGGTCCAGATATGTCAAAACACTTATTAAACTAGCTAGAACAACCACTAGTAGCACATGACCGGGAATCTAAAGCTGCTGATCAACTTTGTATGGAAGTTCATGGGAACAGTTCGGTTTGGAAATGATCATGTAGCAGCTATCTGGGTTATGGAGATCTTCAATTCGGGAATTTCTTAATCACTCGGGTTTACTGTGTCGAAGGATTGGGACACAATCTGTTTTCAGTCGGACAATTTTGTGACACAGATTTAGAGGTTGCATTCAAAAGGAATACATGTTTCGTTAGGAATTTGATTGGAGATGATCTGTTGACCGGAAATCGTGGAACCAATCTTTATGCTATCGACATTAATCAAATGGCCTCTTCATCACCAATTTGTCTCATGACAAGAGCTGACGAAACTAAGTCCTGGTTGTGGCACATATGTTTATCCCATCTCAACTTCGACACCTTAACAAAGCTTGCCAAAGAAAACATCGTCACTGGTCTCCCAAAGTTCAAATACACCAAAGAACACTTATGTCCATCCTGTGAGCAAGGCAAAAGCAAATGGGCAACATACAAACCTAAAACCGTACCCATTTCGGTTGATAGGTTACATTTGTTGCACATGGACTTATGTGGCCCAATGAGAGTTGAGAGTATCAATGTGAAAAAGTATATTCTTGTGATTGTCGATGATTATTCAAGATATACATGGGTAAGGTTTCTAAGGTCAAAAGACGAAGCACTAGGCATCATCATCACCTTTCTGAAGCGAATTCAAGTCCTACTTCAAGCTCCAGTTAGGATAGTAAGAACTAACAATGGCACGGAATTCACTAATCAGGAGTTAAGAACATATTTTGAAGAGACTGGAATTACTCACCAGACATCAGCTGTTAGAACTCCACTGCAGAATGGGGTAGTTGAAAGAAGAAATAGAACTCTTGTGGAAGCTGCTCGCACAATGCTGATTTATTCCAGTGCACCGTTATTCTTATGGGCTGATGCTGTTGCCACTGCTTGTTTCACTCAGAACCGATCCCTCATCCATCCAAGATTCAATAAAAAACCATATGAGCTAGTGAACAACAGAAAACCCGACATCTCTTACCTTCATGTATTTGGCGCTTTGTGCTATCCTACGAACGACAGAGAAGATCTGGGGAAGCTGAAAGCTAAGGGTGATATTGGAATCTTCATTGGTTATTCAGATAACTCGAGGGCATTCAGGGTGTATAACAGGAGAACGAAAAGGATTATGGAGACGATGAATGTGAAATTTGATGAGATTTCATAGATGGCTTCTGAGAGACTCGCTCTAGAACCCGCGCTTAACCCAATGGCTTCTAATCATATCGGATTAGGACCCATACCAAACAGTCAGACTTCTGGACATATCAGTTTAGGACTCGTACCCCAAGGATCTCAGTCAACAACATCTGAAAAATTGACAACTCAAGAACTGGATAATTTCTTCGAGTATATGTATGATGAATACTATGGTGGAGCTTTGACAAATGCATCACAACAACGTTCCGCTGCACCCGCTCAACAACATCAACCACCACCACCACCACCGCAAGATGCATCAACAACTTTCGAAGCTGACGCACCAACTCCCTCAACGTCATCAACATCTACTCCAGTGATTGAGATTGTGTTACCAAGAGTTGATGAGCAAAACCAAACTACACCAATTCAAGAAGAACAACAACAAAACGATGCTGTGATAGAAGAAGAACCATTCGAAAATCCGTTTGCAACGGAATCTGCTGAATCTTCTTCCAGATTACATGAACCATCTAACACGCATTCGTCTAATCCAAGGTACCCTTCTACGTTACAGCGGACTACATGCCATCCAATAGAACAAGTCATTGGTGAACCCTCACGGCCAGTTGAGACGAGGAAATAGCTCGCCACCGATTGTGAGATGTGCATCTTCGCCTGCTCAGTCAGTTTAAAAGAGCCAAAGAACATTCGATAAGCGATGGAAGACAATGCATGGATTGAAGCGATGCAGGAAGAACTTCTCCAATATAAATTACATGACACTTGGGATTTAGTGACGAGACCAATCGACAAACTTGTCATTGATCTTAAGTGGTTATGGAAGAACAAAAAGGATGAAGAAATTACTATAATTTGCAACAAAGCTCGTCTTGTGGCCAAGGGATTCAGACAAGAAGAGGGGATAAATTTTGATGAGTCATTCGCGCCTGTAGCTAGACTTGAGGCGGTCAGGATTTTCTTAGCATATGCGGCTCACAAGAACATCATGGTCTATCAGATGGATATCAAGACGGCTTTCGTGAACGGAACTCTTAAAGAAGAAGTGTACGTGAGTCAGCCAGATGGATTCGTTGACAAAGATCATCCCGAATACGTCTACAAGCTAAAGAAAGCTATCTATGGTTTAAAACAAGCCCCAAGGGCGTGGTATGACGAATTATCATCTTTCCTGCTTATGAATCATTTCACCAAAGGAACAATTGACCCGACCTTGTTTACTAAAAAATTCAAAAATGATATTTTGATTGTTCAGATTTACGTGAACGACATAATCTTTGGGTCCACTAATCCGGAACATTCGAAACATTCTGCAAATCTCATGAAAAGTAAATTTGAAATGTCTATGATGGGCGAATTAAAATTCTTCCTTGGACTTCAAATCCATCAATCCCATCGTGGCATTTTCATAAATCAAGCTAAATATACAATTGAGATTTTGAAAAAACATGGAATGGAAAATTGTGACTCTGTTGGTACACCAATGGTTACTTCACCAAAAATAGGCTCTGAATTATATGGGAAACCCATCGATCCGAAGAAATATCGGAGCATGATTGGGTCTCTCATGTACTTAACTACTAGTCGACCCGATATACATTTTGTTGTCTGTTTATTAGCACGGTTTCAGGAAAGGCCTACCGAACTTCACCTCCAAGAGGTTAAACGGATCTTCCGGTACCTACGAAGAACCATTATCATGGGACTATGGTATCCGAAGGATTCGGAGTTTACACTAACAGCCTTTTCAGATGCCGACCATGCTGGATGCCAAGTTATCGCAAAAAGTACATTTGGGGGAGCACAATTTCTGGGAGAAAAGCTAGTAGGCTGGTCATCAAGGAAACAAGACTATACGGCGTTATCAACTACAGAAGCCGATTATGTGTCTCTATCTGCATGTTGTGCCCAAGTTCTATGGATGAGGACACAACTCACAGATTATGGCTACTCTTTCAACCGCATACCTATGTATTGTGATTCGAAAAGTACCATAGCCATCTCGTGCAATCCCGTGCAACACTCGAAGACCAAGCATATTAGAGTTTGCTATCACTTCATAAAGGAACACGTCGAAGAGGGTACTGTTGAATTATTTTTCGTGAAGACTGAATAACAACTCGCCGATCTATTTACTAATCCCCTCTCAAAAGAGCGGTTTGATAATCTAGTTCGACGAATTGGAATGCGAAGCCTAACTCCCGAAGAGTTAGAAAGTCTTCTCGAAACTTCTTGAATTTTATCTCAAAAAGCTTCGATGTAAATATTTTTTGAAAAAAAGCAAAATAAAAAATTTGAAAAATCAAGAAAAACAAAATATAAAAATAGAAAATTTCAAAAATACAAAATCAGTATAAAATCGAAAAAACCAAAAATATTCTTCTCACTACATGTCTCTCGTATAAATCAATATTTTGTACGTACCTAGAAATGTCATTAAACAATGATATGGGCATGTACAGATGCTTGAGCGAGAGTTCATTTAAAAATTTTCTAAAACATGTCGTTTCTTAAAATTTCTTCACGATGGCTTTCGTATATTTTAGTACAAAACCTGCACTTAAATGACGGTTTTCGTATATTTTAGTACGGAACCTGTGCTACAATGATGACTTCTGATTATTTTAGATCAGGACTCGCATTGTTAATGGCAAAAGAAAACAAAGAATCCTTGAGCACATGATCAAGATTTTTCAAAATCTTTCTCCAAATTCTGTGCTCAAGAGTCTTCAAAAATGAAAACTCCCTCTATACCCTTAAATGATTTTAAAATCAAATGTTTAAAAAAATATGCTTTATATAAGGGGGAGTATAAAAAGAAAATCAAAATATTCCAAATCATGCTAAAATGATCCGTCTATCTCTCAAAAAAGCTCTCATTTTAATCAGTTGATATCAAAAATATCACTGCATGCTATTTTTGAGGGGGAGAGGAAGTGATTAAAATGTGATCAAAAGTTTAAAAATTGTGGATTGAGTCTCAAAAGAGCTCGACTCAAGACTTTAACCCTCGAATTGAAGAAATTAAATGTCCGTTATTGAAAAGACTTGTCCGGGACGGGTAATAATTTCAAACTGGTTTTCTAGTGATGTAAAAGTGTCTTGCAAAGGACTTGTCTGAGTAGAATGTACCAATTCGAGAGATGATCATTAAATATGACCAGGACGGGTAATAATTTCAAGCTAGTCCAACTAGTGATGTAAACGTGTCTCGCAAAGGTCATGTTCATTTAAAGTCAATCATTTCAAATGTGCGAACTCTACCCAACATGTGCAAATTTATCTTAAAAAATGCATGAGCACATGTGAAGGGGGAGTATTTCTGAAAATGCAAAAACTCTCGAAGTGTTAACCAAAATGTGTTTTATTCATAAACACTTTGAGAGATTTTCATAAAAAGGTTTTATAGCTTGTGATCATCAAATCTAGCATAATCATGGAGTAATAAGGTGATTATGGTTAGGTTTATGTCCAATGATCCGCCAGAGCCGGAGGGATCTACCCAAGGACAATTCGAATAGATTAGAATTAGAAGTCCTTAGGTAAGATTAAAAAAAAGGAGTAAATGAGAAAGGGAAAGAAGGGTTTGAAGAATTAAAAAGAAAAGTTTAATAAAAGGGTGAAAAGAAATAGCCCTCCATGAAAACTTAGGGCAGAAACCGGGTCAATACATCTGCTATCGGTATTCACTAAGGTGATACTGATATTGAAGACAAGACGTCATGGACCCAGTGACGCGCTGCACCACCCCTCCTAGCCACTCAGATATCTTTTAAAAGATATTTGTTTCATTTCTCACGGAGAACACTGCATAATTTATCGGCCTCTCATTCTGATATGTGTTGATATTGAAAAGGTGGCACTCTGCTCCATGCCTCCGACTACTAAAACCAAAATGCACATTATAGAGTCACGAGCCATGAGATTCATAAAAAATCTGTTAGGAAAACTTCCATAAAAATACCCTTGTGTTCACCAAAAAGAACACAAGGTGTACAAGAGTCTTAATGAGATCGAAATATCTTGCCTTATCTCATGATGGTTACTATGCTTCAAACGGTCTACAGTCGTGGGGTGATCTCCAGCGACTCACTGAATCGTAGGTGCACTCCGGTGTGTCCGTGTAAGCCCTCTCGGGGTATTCGGTTCAGAATGGCCTGGGGAAGGATTAGAGAAAGTCTTCACACTATGCTGTTGACGATCTCAAAGTCCCAACCTGTAAGCGCTGGATGATTATTACTAACAATTTTATGCAGCTACCCATAAACATCCATTTACCATCATCACTTACATCAAACATCTTCACCTCAGCATACTCATACTTATGAAGAAAATCCCTCAACAAAGTTCAAGTGTAAAAAGTTAAAGACAGAAGGATCAAGTTAAAGACAGAGTGTAACAACAAAGTCAAAAGGCTAATCAAGATGTCAAGAACAAGTTCATATGTAATATGATGAAAGTATATGGGGAGATTGTTAGCAAAGGGAGATTGTTAGAAGAAGTTTACATTCCAAGATATATTAGTATATTGGAGGACACGACGCATCATCATGAGAAGATTTTGATCAAGGCAAGAACCACCACAAAAGACGATACTTTGAAGATCACGATTGCATGAAGGAATGATTATTGAAGACTATTCTACAACGATACACAAAGTTCAAGACGTGAAAGACAAAAGACCAATCACTGGGAGCATCATGGAAATGACCATCACTTAGGGGGAGATTGTTAGCATTTATATTTTTTGTCAAGTGATGGTCATTTGTAATTGTTTTTAATAGTGTGTCGTGTCGATATATCAAGTATGTAATGACTTGTGTTGGACTTTGTAATAGAAATGTTCAAGTAAAGAATATAAGCCCAAGTCCAACACAAGCCCACCAAGCCCATAGATAAGACTGTTAGCTTTAAATTTATATATTAAAGTGATGGTCATTCACATTGTTTAGAACTTTGTATAATATGTTTATCTAGTCAAGGAAAGTGGGCTTTTGGCTCATCTAACATGTAAGACTTAATGTAAAATAGGTCCATGAGCCAAAGCCCACACCAAGCCCATCAAAAGCCTTTAGGGCATCATACCTTGTAATATTTAAACCACACAATACCTCATTTGTGAGGTGGTGCAAGTGTGTGTTCTTTAATGTAGGAAAAGTTATCATCATCTCATCTCTCTCTCTAAGATACGATACACATATCTCACTTGTCCCATCTCTATTGGCTTCTGAACACATCAGTTCAGGACCCGTGCTTTAAAGAAAGGAAAATGCTTAATCAAAAACTTTCGAGCACTTATCCTAAAAATCTCAATGGCTTGTAAGTATTTCAGCTTACAACCCGGGCTTCAACGTTTTAGCTTATGCACAAATAACAGTGCATAACCCATTTTTCATAGAAAGGACTCTGTTGTACATTTTCTTACAACAATCCTAACAAGCAAAGAAGTTTTCATCAAATGTTTATTCAAACTTCTTAATCTTAAGCAAAATTTTATTCAAAATTTCTCAAAAGATTTTTTTAATCCTTTCAAAAATTTTGCTTCAGACTTTCAAATCTATTCTCCCCAACTTGCTCCAAAGTTTAAAAATGTCGGAACCGATGCAAGTTTTGAGGGGGAGTATTTCAAAAAGAAATTTTGTTCCAAAAAGTTCATGCAAATCCGTTTCTCCCTATTAGCTTTCCAAAAAACAATGATTTTAATCAAACGGTATCAAAAATACCATCGAAACACTATTTTTGAGGGGGAGAAATGTGATTAAAATGTGATCATGGTTTGAATCTCAAAAAGAGCTCAACTCAGTTTAAACCCTCAAATTGACGAATACTAAATGTCAGTAATCGAAAAGACTTGTCCGGGACGGGTAATAATTTCAAACTGGTTATCCAGTGATGTAAGCGTGTCTCGCAAAGGACTTGTCTGAGTAGAATGTACCAATTCGAGAGATGATCATTGAATATGACCGGGACGGGTAATAATTTTAAGCTAGTCCAACTAGTGATGTAAGCGTGTCTCGCGAAGGTCATGTTCAGTGAAAATAGATCATTTCAAAATGTGCGATCTCTACCCAACATGTGCAAATTTATCTTAAAAATGCATGAGCACTTGTGAAGGGGGAGTATTTCATAAAAATGCATAAGTGTTATCTAAAATCTGTTTTCTCATAAACACTTTGAGAGATTTTCAAAAGGTTTTATGGCAAGTGGAAAATAATCTAGGATAATCATGGAGTAATAAATTGATTATGGCTAGGTTATGTCCAATGATCCGCCAGAGCCGGAGGGATATACCCAAGGACAATTCCAATAGATTAGAATTAGAAGTCCTTAGGTAAGATTGAAAAAAGGAGTAAATGAGAAAGGGGAAAGAAGGGGTTGAAGAATGAAAAAGAAAAGTTTAATGAAAGGGTGAAAAGAAATAGCCCTCCATGAAATCTTAGGGCAGAAACCGGGTCAATACATCTGCTATCGGTTATCACAAAGATGATATTGATATTGAAGACAAGACGTCATGGACCCAGTGACGCGTTGCACCACCCCTCCTATCCACTCAGATATCTCTTAAAAGATATTTGTTTCATTTCTCATTGAGAACACTACATAATCTATCGACCTCTCACTCCGAGATGAGTTGATATTGAAAAGGTGGCACTCTGCTCCATGCCATCGATGACTAAAACCAAAACGCACATTATTGAGTCTAGAGACATGAGATTCATCAAAGATCTCTTAGGAACACTTTCCATATATTACACTTGTGTTCACCAAAAAAGGACACATGGTGTACAAGACTCTTATTGCTAACTGTTCTATGCACGTACTGAGGAAAGTCCATCAACCATCATATGTCTCAACATCTATATTGGAAGATTCGATGTTGTGAATACTTGAAGATGTTGACCAAGGCAAAGAACAACCAAAAGATGATTATGGTTGAAGATCACAAAGCATGAAGGAACAAAGAAGAAAGACTATTCTACATCGACAAACAAAGTTCAAGATATTGAAGTCAAAAGACCAATCACGTGGTGCATCGTTTGATTGACCATCCCGTAGGGGGAGATTATTAGCTTTAAATTTATATATTAAAGTGATGGTCATTCACATTGTTTAGAACTCTGTATAATATGTTTATCTAGTCAAGGAAAGTGGGCTTTTGGCTCATCTAACATGTAAGACTTAATATAAAAAAGGTCCATGAGCCAAAGCCCACACCAAGCCCATCAAAAGCTTTTAGGGCATCATACCTTGTACTATTTAAACCACACAATACCTCATTTGTGAGGTGGTGCAAGTGTGTGTAATGTGTGTGTTGTTTAATGTAAGAAAAGTTATCATCATCTCATCTCTCTCTCTAAGAGTTTTGAAGACATAAGCAGTTAGTACTAGTGAATGAAGAAGTTTGTACTGTTTATGATAAAACCGTGTGAAGATAATTATAGAAAAGATTTAATGTATATCGTCTAATGTTAGGTTGATAGTTATCTTGTGAAGGAATCCTTAGTCTATAAAAGGATTGCCTAGGTTAACGAATTGGTAGATGTACGTATTGTTTTGTTAAGGTTCAAGGTTGTAAACCCTAGTTATAGGAGATCACTCGTATTATTTATTAATAATATTGAATCGTTGAAGTTAAAGTATATTGTTCATTGTTCATTCTTTGTTGATTCGTTAATACAAAACACAAACAAATAAATCTTCTAAGTGCTAGCTAGTAAATTCCGCTTGCTAGACTAGACATCATTCAAGGTATTAATCTAACACAAGGAGTATGTGTAGATCCGGTCAAGTGTTATCAGAGACAGGTTACTGATACTTTGGTTTAGAAGATCCAGACGAATATGTTCAAGAAAAGATGGACATAGAGACAACAACAAGTCAGACTAATATTGCTGCTAAGCTTCCAATGCTTAAACCCAATGAGTTCGATATGTGGCGATTAAGAATTGAGCAGTTCTTCCAAGTTCAAGATTATACTCTTTGGGAGATCATTGAAGAAGGAAACTCCTTTTCACCCGTATCAACAACAACTATTGTTGAATTTAAATTTGAGACTACAGTGCAGACAAAGCCAACCACTACTAAAGAGAAGGCAAGGTACAAGAATGATGTTAAGGGTAGAAGTTTGCTTCTGATGACTATTCCCAATGACCAGTTGTTGAATTTTAGCAAGTTTAAGTGTGCTAAAACCCTTTTTGAAGCTATTGTTGCAAGATATGGTGGGAATGAAGCGACCAAGAAATCTCAGAAGACACTTCTCAAGCAAAAGTTTGAGAATTTTTCAGCAACAAGCAACGAGTCACTAGATCATATGTTTAATAGACTTCAAAAACTAGTGAGTCAATTGGCTGTTCTAGGAATTGAGATGCCTCATGAAGATCTCAACTCCAAATTTCTGAGGAGTCTACCAGCTGAATGGGCTATGCATGTGGTTATATGGAAAAACAAGCCTGATATAGATTCCATGAGCTTAATGGATCTCTATAGCAACTTCAAGATTGTTGAACATGATATTAAGAAGTCTGCTGGATCAAGCTCAAACTCAAGCTCAGGGAATTTGGCCTTTGTATCAACTCCCAGTACATCAAGTCCAGATGAAGAAGTGCAAGTTGCTGGAGCAGTTGGTACTGCTAGTGCAAACCTTGGTACTGCTAGCACCTCAAGCATTACTAGTGGACTTTTGAATGAAGATACTTATTGTGCTTTCTTGACTACTCAGCACAATGGAAGTATGTTGACTCATTGAGATCTTCAAGAGATTCATGAAGATGATATTGAAGAGATGGATATCAAGTGGCAGCTCTCTCTTCTTAGCTTGAGAGCTAGGAGATTCTTGAAGAAGACTGGCAAGAAGATTGTCATAAATAGCAATGATGTTGCAGGGTATGACAACTCCAAGATTGAGTGTTTCAACTGCCACAAGAAAGGTCATTATTCAAGGGAGTGTAGATTGCCAAGCCAACAAGATGGAAAGAGTAGAGGATATGGAAACAAGTCAAGGGTTGTGGAGGTTACAGATTCAAGCTCGAAAGCCATGGTTGTCATTGATGGCTTAGGGTTTGACTGGAGCTACATTGCAGAGGAGGAAGCAGAAGCATCTACAGAGGTTGCTCTCATGACATTTTCAGATTCTGAGGTACGAGTTTCAAAATGTTCTAAATCTTGTGAAGCTTTAAAAGATCTAGAAACACTTAAGAAAAGATATGAGAATCAGATAAAAGAGCTAGTCGAAACTGCTTTTAACTTAGCAAATCATAAGAGGGCTTTAGCTGTGTTAGAAGAACAAATTGTTCATTATAAAAGTAATGAGTCAAAGTTTTCTGATGATATGATTATTGTTAAGAGAGACTTAATGTTTAGAGAGAATGAAAATACTGTGTTTAAACATGAGCTAGAACAAGTTAAGAAAGCAAAGGAGAACATTCAAATGACTGTTGACACACTAGAATATGCAACTCAGGGTATTAGTAAGATTGTTGAGTGTCAGATCCTTAATAAAGCTAAGTCAGGCCTAGGTTATAAGTCAGTTCCACCTCCCTATAGAGGAATTCCAACACCCCCAGGCATAGACTTAGAACACACAGGACTCCCTGAATTTCAATTACATGTGCTTAACTATGGTCCTCAACCCAAGAAGGATGTAGTTGACAAACCTGTGTATGAAAGTGCTAGTGATAAATCATTATCTGAGGACAAGGTGTCTTATGATAAGGTGTCCTCAGCTAAGGACTTAGATGCTCCAATAATTAAAGAATGGACTTCTGATGATGAGGATGATCAGGCTGTGGTTAAGCCTGTTAGTGCTAAAGTGGAGGAACCAAAAGTTCCAAAGATGGTTAAACCTGAGACTGTTAGGCTTAGATCAAATGCCAAACCTTTTAGGCCAACAGTTAGGTATGCGGAAATGTATAGAACCACAAACAAGCCAAGAGGTAACCAAAGGAATTGGAATGACCTCAAATGTCACCAATTAGGGGATGATTTTGTTTGTTATAGGAAAGCTTGTTACTCTTGTGGTAGCTTTGACCATCTTGCAGATTTTTGTGATAAATGGGTATCTGGATATACAAATCGTAGGTCGAGCATAGCAAGACCTCAATCTTTTCTTAGGAATGATAGAATGATACCCAGATCAGTTCTAATAAAGTCTGGCCAAAGACCAATTCAAACTGCTAGACCAACAGTTCAGACTGTAAGACCTATTAGACCTGTTCACCCAAGGCCAACAGTTCAAGGTGCAAAATGTTTTCCAAATCAGCACCAACAACTATTAAAAAGACCATTTCAAGACAGACAAGTAGTGAAAAACCAAGTTTGGAAACCTAAGGTAACAACTACCAAGCCAGCAGTTCCAACTGCTAGCAGAGTAATTGGTACTGGTCTTAATAAAAACACTGCTAAGGGAAATATGGGAAATGGTGTGAATGCTTCAGCATGCTGGGTTTGGAGACCCATCAAACCTAATGGTGCTAAAGTTGTTTTGAAAAGAATGAATTATGTTGATGCAAGAGGAAAGCCTAAGTCTGTTTTGGCTTGGGTACCACAAGGAAATTAATTTTTCTTGTAATGTGCATTGTTAGTCATATACTTTTATATTGTGAGACAAGTTCTTTGTGGCTTGTTTCTTTGTTTTTGGACTAACACTTGCAGGTTTTGGATGATAAACACCAAGGAATTTAATGCTATATGTTTTGGACTGTAATGGCGATTTGGAGCTGAGTGTGTGATGTTTACACACAACAAATGGTAATTAGTTCACCATGTCTAACCCACATAAGAACCAACTAGTCCAGAGCAAATGGTATCTGGTAAAGACTAATCAAATCCGTTGATGGTTGACAATTTACCAAAAATTGTATGGTTATCAGCTCACCATATCTAAGTGTGAAGAGTTGGCTAGTCCAAAGCAAACGGCTATTGGTAAAGACATATCAAATCCGTTGATAGGTGATAGTTTGCTAAAAAATATGTTTAAGCCATTGTATTTTAAAATTCTTTTAAATAAGTTTATACGGCTCAACAAAATTTTTCCAACAGTTGGTACGGTTAGTACAAAGTTAGTACGGCTCAACTAGCCGTTGTAAAAATCTGTCAGTAATTAATTTTCTAGCCGTTGGGGTAAAACCGTTATTCTTAAGGTACTTATAGGGATTTTTATAGACGGTAATTATCTTTTTACCATAAATTTATTTATTCTCTTTCTAAAGATAATTTATCTCATACGCTTATTTCGCAAAACCCTAAACAGTACCTATAAACCCCAAACGACTACATAAAAACTCAATTCCAATTTAAACGATCATCGTATTGCTATAATCTTTCATTTTTCATCACTAAGAATGGCTGGATTGGAATTTGTTAAACTTTATAATCAGGTTGCGTTTCTTGAGAAAGCAGAGGAGGAAGATGGACCAAAGTTTTATGAGATTGTGGACTTTCTCAACCACTCTCACATAAGGTATGCTCTAACTGTTTCTCCTACTCTTTATGTCTCACACATCACACAGTTCTGGCAGAATGCTACTGTCTTGACTAGTGAAGATGGAGACTCAGAAATTCATTCTGAAGTGGATGGTGTATCTTCTGTTGTTACCGAGTCTATAATTAGGAGACATCTTAAATTAAATGACTCAGATGGTATTAACACTATGCCTAACACTGAAATATGGGCAGAACTTACCAAAATGGGGTATGATACATCTGAACATAAATTAACTTTTCAAAAAGGATGCTTCTCACCTCAAAGGAGATTTATGATACATACCCTTTTAAGTTGTTTAAGTCCTAAAAAGACTGCTTGGGAGTAGTTCAGTAGCAATATTGCTATTGCTCTCATTTGCTTATCTACAAACAAGGTTTTTAACTTTTCAAAATTTATTTTTGAGGGTATGGAATCTAATGTTAGGAGCAAAACAAAGTTTTTAATGTATCCCAGGTTTGTTCAAACACTTTTGAATAAAAAGACATACCTGCTTACAAAACCAACTGAAATTTTTGCTACTCCTATCATTCAATCAAAGGTTTTTCAAAATATGGCTATGGCTAGTAGGCTTTTTCAAGGGGAACCAATTCCATTGTTTCCTCAAATGCTTCAAACTGAGTTGGGTGAAGGTTCAGCAGTTCCAACTGATCCCCATCACACATCCACTCAAGTACTTGAAAGAACCCAACCATCTCAATTGCTCATCACTTATAGCAGAAGGGAAACACCTAGAGTGATTCCTAGATCCTTTCCCCATGATTCACCTCTCATAGCAGGTCACACAGCTAGAAGTAATGAGGGTAGTTCTAATCAAAATGCATTGATGGAATTATGTACCAAGTTAGTTGCCAAAGTTAAAAGTTTGGAGACAGATCTTGCAAGCATCAAGGATGAGCTCAAAGCCCACAAGGAGAATTTTGCTAAAGTTTTTAACAGGTTATCTTTGAAGGTGAAAAAGCTGAAAGATCAACTCAAGCAGTAAAGGGCAAGAATGGTATTGGATGATGATTCTTCTAGTGATGACTCAGATGATTCTGATGGTGGAAATTCTTCCAAACAGGGGAGGAAATTTGGTAAAGATGGATCAAGTTCTCAGGGGAGGCATAATGAAGACGAAGAAGAACAATTTGATATAGGTTCTGGTAATGCAGATATGGAAGAAGAACTTGAAGCAGTTCAGACAGTTGATGCAGTTCCAACTGTTGAGACAGAGCATCAAGCAGTTCCAACTGCTGAGACAGAGCATCAAGTAGTTCCAACTGGTGAAACTTCAGCCGAGCTAGTTTATGAAAGAAGAAGAGCTGATAAAGGTAAAAGAGCTATGACACAAGAGGAAGAGGAAGTAGCTCAAGAACTTGAAAGGCTCAAGACATTAAAACCAAAAACTCAAGTTTAGATAGATCATGATGCAGAAGTAGCAAGAAGAATGGTAGAAGAAGAATTGGCTAATGAAGAAGCTAAGAAAGCTCAGATTGCTCAAGATGAGGAATTAGCAAGGAAAATGGCTGCTGATGATGAAAAGAACATAGCTAGTTTTATGGATAGAACAAGAACTGAAGATTTCAATCAAGAAGAGTTTAATGAACAACTTCAATATTTGTTGGATTCTGATTGTATTATAAAAGCTCATGCTGTGATGGTTCTTAATGATCAGGAGTTACATGTAGAAGAAAAGTCAGAGATGCTCAAGGAATTTATCTTGAAGACAAATAAAGAAGCTACTTGGAGTAACTTAATGCACATAATCAGAGAAAGACAAAAGTCTGGTTACAAGCCCAAGTTACCTACCTGGAAGGAGAAAGTCAATTTCATGAAGCACTATTTGAAGAATCAAGCTGATTACAAGTTGAGTGACTTTACTGGATGGACAGGTGCTGAAATTGAAAGGAAATTCTTTGAAGCATATGCAAGGCTGAATACTTCAATCAGAGAGGACATGACAAGGAAAAAGAAAAGACAACCAGAGGTTCTTGAATCTGATGCTTCAAAGAAACAAAAGTCTGAAGAAGAAGGGTTAACCAATGAGAAGATCAAGAGTATGATGATGATTGTTCCAGAATCTTCTTATATCAAACCTTTACAAGTAAAACATCCAATCATTGAATGGGAAGTGTTCACTGATGGAAGAATGAAAGGATGGAAGATAATCAGACTTGGTGATATTTCTGAAAGGTACAAGTTGTTTGAAGATTTACTCAGAGGATTTGACAGAAAAGATCTTAATCAACTATGGAGCTTAGTAAAAGAGAGATTCAGAGATAAAGATCCTATTGAAGACAAAGACAAAGAATTATGGGTTCAGTTGAAGAGAATCTATGAACCTGATAGTGGAGAGTCAATGTGGAAATTTGAAGCACAAGTTAAAGATGTGTATTGGTATTTATTTGAATCATGTGGAGTACATAGACTTTCTACTCCAGATGGGATAGAAATCTATATGTTGGTGGAAAAAGATTATCCACTCAGAACATTTGTGTTAGTAGCTATGATACAAGGAAGACTCAAGGTTGAAGAAGACTCTGAGATGGCAGACTTGTTAGTTACAAAGATTTTCAACCTTGTAGAGCAAAGAAAAGTCAAAGGCTAAAGTGACTGATGGAATAGATGTTTGAAAGAATTTTCCACGTTAAGAAGAAGAAGCTTAATTTGAAGAAACTTAGTGATTTGGATAGAAATCATAAGTTTAGGGGAGGATTGTTAGGAAATTAAGCTATAGCAGTTAGTACTGTTGAAGATGAAAGTTAGTACTGCTGAAGAGTTTTGAAGACATAAGCAGTTAGTACTGGTGAATGAAGAAGTTTGTACTGTTTATGATAAAACCGTGTGAAGATAATTATAGAAAAGATTTAATGTATATCGTATAATGTTAGGTTGATAGTTATCTTGTGAAGGAATCCTTAGTCTATAAAAGGATTGCCTAGGTTAACGAATTGGTAGATGTACGTATTGTTTTGTTAAGGTTCAAGGTTGTAAACCCTAGTGATAGGAGATCACTCATATTATTTATTAATAATATTGAATCGTTGAAGTTGAAGTATATTGTTCATTGTTCATTCTTTGTTGATTCGTTAATACAAAACACAAACAAATAAATCTTCTAAGTGCTAGCTAGTAAATTCCGCTTGCTAGACTAGACATCATTCAAGGTATTAATCTAACACAAGGAGTGTGTGTAGATCCGGTCAACAAGCATAACTGTTCCATTTCCATAACACAAATAACCTTCTAAGTGTGATTAAGTAAATTCCGCGTACTTGATCATATTAACTCAACTTATCTCATACACAAAGCAACAAAGGTTTAACCACCTTACCATTGTATCGAAGCATCCTCTCAATTGGTATTAGAGAAAGGCTGCTATAGTTGATTTAGAAGAAGAAGAAGAAAAAGAAGAAATGGACGTTGAATCAATTCAGACCAATGTTGCTTTAAAACTACCCATGCTCAAACAGAATGAGTTTGAGATGTGGAGGCTGAGGATAGAGCAATATTTCCAAGTGCAAGACTATGCACTTTGGGAAATCATTGAAGATGGAAACTCTGACCAGCCTACCACCATTACATCAATAGTGGACGGCAAAGTGGTGACAACTCTGCAGATACACCCAACATCTGCAGAAAACAGAATAAAGAAGAAAAATGACTTAAAGGCAAGAAGCATGCTGATGATGACCATGCCCAATGATCAACTTCTAAAATTCAGCAAGTTAAAAGATGCCAAGTCATTATTTGAAGCTATTGTTGCCAGATATGGTGGAAATGAAGCAACCAAGAAAACCCACAAGACACTACTCAAGCAGCAGTTTGAAAACTTCTCCTCTACCAACAATGAATCTCTTGACCATATGATTAATAGGCTACAGAATATTGTGTGCCAACTTGCTATTCTTGGGGTTGAAATACCTCAAGAAGATTTGAACTCAAAATTTCTGAGAAGCTTACCAGAAGAGTGGTGATGCGTGGTTTTGCGACCTTACAACAGGTTTTACCTCTCGAGGGATCTCAAGAGGCTTACAACCCCACCAGGCAGTGTACCTGACCGATGTAGTATAGTGTAGTGGTAAGTATGGGGGATTGATCGTTCTCCACAGGGAATAGTGTCGTTAGGTTTGAAAAACTACTCTAATAGGTCTAAGGGTGAGGGAAGATTCTTTTTGTATTTTTATATTTTTATGAAAGCAAGTAAAATCTCGGGTTTGAAGGAGTGGGCGGAATTAGTTGCTAGTCAACTAACCCAAATAACTACAAATGCAAATAAAATAAAATAACGAAAATGAAAAGGTTGTGAAACTTATGTGGAGAGAAATGTGTTTACTTAGATTTCCTTACTCCCTAACTATCTTTTACCGGTTGATTAGTGTGTATTCCTTAATACCAATCGTGGGGTGGCGTACGTACTTCCCCAACTCTACAAGCTCCTACTTCACTCCTATGTCGAGCCGGCTAGGAAGCTCCTAACATGGGATCACTAGAATTCGCTCATGCATTAAATACAACCATAAAAACCTTAGTACGCATTGGTTCATGTTTCTTAAGACGTTCAAGCAAGTTACCGAATAGGAAGTTAGCCAGTTTTCTTAAGCCTAACATCGATAAACAATCATCCAATACAATTAATAACACACTAATAACCAATAATCAATAGCTAGGTTTCATTAGATCTAAGCAAACACAAGATAAATCTAGCCTAGCATGTTAATCAAAAGACAAGAACAAGATGTAATCAAACAACACATAGACATATTGATTGATTAAACAAATACTTATCTTCAATTAAACATGGGAGATCCAAGGGTATGAAAACCCTTAAAAATGGCAGAAATTCGTCTTAGGGTTTCTCCTCACAAAGTTGCACACTAATGACAAAAAATTGCAAAACTATATATAGAGTTTAAGAGCTGACGGCGTCACGTTATAGGACTTGACGCCGTCACCTCGCCGTGTCTAGGGTTCCCGGATGGCCTTCCTGACGCCGTCCCTCTTTAGTGCTCCAAAATCCGCTCTGGCCTATCAAGGGGTGACGACGTCAGAATTGAGCTTGACGCCGTCCCTCTTTAGCTTTAAACCGTGATGGCCTTGATCACATTAAAAGGTGACGCCGTCAGACTTTCCTGTGTAAATTTCTCTGGCTTATCATGTGTAATTTTCATATCCACCACTTTTGCCAAGCCATGACGCCGTCAAGAGCAATACTTGACGCCGTCAAAGGTACTTTTCAAGCCGATTTTGAGACTTTGTCGTTTTCTTCACTTTTATGCTCCAAAAACGTCCAAAATGCTTCCTTTTCCAGATTTCTTCTCCAAAGTACCTAAAATGACAAAAGGAACGATTTAGGGCAATATTTGATCAAATAAATACGATTTAGGGGTTAAATGACCCCCTAAAAGCGATACACTTTTCGCTTCATCAAATACCCTTACACTTGAGATTTGCTTGTCCTCAAGCAAATGTGCTTTTATTCTAATCAAAATACAAGTTAGGGGTCATTTAACGCTAATATAAAAGTAATTACAACAATTAGTCGTTCCACTTTAGTCATAATAAGCACGGAGATTACATACTAGCACCTCACAAGTAGTGTTTAGATACTCACATCTCTCAAGTGTCATCAAAATAAATCTCATAAATGAAAACGAATAATATCTCTCACTACCTGTCATAGCAAATAGATTACCATAGGCTTGGGAAAGGATCGAAAACCTCCTCCACTAGGCGTAAGCACCTAAGATAAACTATCAAAGAGGGCTTTTACATGGGTTACAACGTGAGGTGTAGGGATATGATAAACACGGTTTTGTTGGATAAGGGATATTTTACTGGTGGCGAGTTAAAGATCTTGATTAATTACATGTACTATACAATGTTGCTAAGCCAAGACTAGACTCGACTTATGCTAATGAAAGAAAATAACAAAAACATAAAATAAACATAAAATGAAACGGGATGGTAGTCCGTATGTTTTTTCTACTTTTCTTTTTCTCATTTTTTTGTATTTTTCTTGATTTTTTTTTTTTTTTTTTTTTTTTTTTTTTTTTTTTTTTTTTTGCATACACTTTTGCCCTACCATCCAAAATAATACATCATAGGGGCTTTGCATTCCCCTTACACTTGAACTTTTACATAACTTTACAAATAACTATTCTAATGACTCGAATTAAGATAATCGAAACACTTGGAGCACTTTTTAAAATATTTAGCACATATGGGGGTAATAAATGATGTTCTTCCCCATTACTCCATTACACTAGTACTTTACCCATGAGTCCCAATCGTCCCAAAACAATATGTACAAGGATATGACTCGACTTAGCAACCATGTAATCAATTAGATAATTAACTAAGGGTTTAAAACAAATGTTGTCACAATAATGCACTAAAAATGAGTGCATACAAGGTAGGCTAAGGCGATTTGGGTGTACATTTAAGTGGGGTGTAAACAAATTCTTCCTTTAAGTAAAATGCTTAAAGGTCAAAACGAAAAGATAGGCTCTGAGGGGTGTACTAGGGGTATCGTGTACTAAAAATGAGTACAACGCAAAGGGTGTGGGAGAATTACTTGACCAATGTAGCCAAAGTAATTATAACAAAAACACAGGTGTAAAATAATGGGTTAATCCTAATGCCTCTTATCATGTAGTAAATCTAACTACACGAATGTAGTCTCACTTGTGGCCTCGGAATGGTCCTAACGCAAGTTCTAGAATCTAAGTGCTACCGGTACACACATCATAGCATAAATGCTTTTCCTACCAATTCTAGGGGCGATCCTCACATATTTGGGGGTGGAAAAAATTTTAGTGGTACGGTTTTTTGTGCTAGTCATATAACTCCTATCCATGAGACGCTCATTAAGACCAAAGTTTCACTTCTATATGTTGTAAAAAATTTTAAATTTGGCACTAAAATTTCCCTAACAGGTATTTATCTCAGTTTTATTACACATCTACCATCAAACAAACAAAAATCAAGTGCAATTGTATTCTCTAAAGTATCGTATTTTTACCCCCCCCCCCCCTTACACTTAAGATGAACATTGTCCCCAATGTTCAAATAACAAGATGTAAAAGTAATAAAGTAAACGAATGAAATCAAATACTTCCCTGATTCGCTCGGTGGATAATGTAGTAACATGGTTAGATCTTCTTCCAAGAGAATGTAGAAGCTCCAAGACTAAAGCATCGCCATAAGCTTGATTCCACATACATCTCCTTGTCCAAAATAACCTGTTAAACCTGAGAAAACAAACACGAAAACCTGCATAACATCGGCGGGATAAATTCTATATGAGGATATAATGCTTGTGGAATGATAATTTTGCAGATTCCTGGAGATTATAAGTTAGAGATTTAATAAAAACTTTTTATGAAAACAAAACTTTCAAAAATTTCAGAAAATTAACACCTGACGCCGTCAGGTTGTAATTCCTGACGCCGTCAGAAATGATCTGACAGAATTCTCATGTTAAGTTTCCGAAAAATTTCTGGAAAAACCTTTACCTTACTTCCTGGAAATCCTGCAAAATATCATTATGACTCGATACAAGCATTTGACTCAAACAAATACGAATATGTATGTTAATTTATTATTATTATGATTCATGTTCATTTGTTCTAAAAAATCGATTCGGATTTCCCTTACACTTATCTTTTGCAAAATACCTTTATATGTAGTTAAGACGAAGTTAAAAACAAGATAAAGCATTTTCACAATTTAGTTTTGAACATGAATCAATAATAATAAAAATTAAACATACATACGGAAGCAAATAAAATCAAACAAACAAATAAATAAACACATAAAGCAAATAAAGCTTGGGTTGCCTCCCACGAAGCGCTTGTTTTTGTTCGAGACACGAGCCTGACTCTACCCTTATTTAACGGAAATAAGAGAGGTTTTCCCTACACTTAGGATTAAGTGCGGGTGAAAGTAGCGATACACACCATCTCGGTGGAAGTATGCCTCGTGAGTAAAGAGTGGTGGATGAATTGTATACTTAAAGGGGTGTGCTCCTGTCATCATAACCTTGCCTAGTTTACATTGGTCAGTGGGTGGATTAAAGTTTTCTCCTAAAAAGGGATCATCTTCAATCAACTTCGAGAGATTCCTAGTTGGGAATCCATCTTGACCTAATAAACCCGGTTTAAACCCATAATGTTTCTTGTGATCAATCATGAATGGGTGATGTAAGTATGAAAGGTTATGGTTCACTCCTATGTCAGCTTCCTCTCTACAAGGCTTAGAGTCTACTACCTTCAACATAAAACTACCCGAACTATATGGTTTGATGGGTGGATCGGGACCTAATTCAATTCCTAAGTTCACATCTAAGGATGGAAGATTAGGTTACGGTTTTGGTTTAGGCTCCGGTTCATCAAAACTAGGAACTTCCATAGAACTAAAAGAAAGGTTATGACTACAAGTATTCAAACCTATTTCTTCTAGCTTTGTTTCTTCCAAAGGTTCTACTTCAATTGGGGTTCCTATAGTCCCTTCTACTTCTTCCGGGTAAGTCACGGGCGGTGTGTATGCCTCGAATGATGGTAGGACTTGTGGGGTACTTTGTAGGTTTGTGTTATTTACCTCATCCTTCCTTGTCTCTATATCAATTATATCCACATCATGTGTTTTAGTAGAATCTAACCCAAACATGTTCCTAAGTATCTCAAATCCTTCTCTAGCCATTTCAAGTTCTAAGTCCGATTCATAAGAATCTTCCCCGATAACATGATTACTATGTTCAATTTGCCTAAAAAATTCATCATGTGTTCCTTGAGATTCAAAGTTATTGATCATAAAACCTAGGTCCTTTTGCTCAATATGCTCATGTTCGGCTAAATCCTCCTCAATTGTTTCCTCAAGTTGTGATGTATACGAACCCATTAATTCATTAAACTTATGGTTCAAGGTTAGGAGGCTTTCCTCAAAAAATTTTAAAAGGGTCTTATTAAAAGGAGTTGATCCTAACAATGATTGTTTAATAGAAGCCACACATGCACATAATTCATCAAACCTATCAAACTTTATACCCATCTCCTCTTGTATATATCTAAGATCACTTAAAAATTCATTGGAACAACAGGAAGCAAATCTATCCGTGTAAAGTAATTGTTCCTCTATTGTTAATGATCTAAATGGAATTTCATCCGCCATGGTGACAAATGAAAATGGTTTTACAAACAAAGGGCACAAAGAAAAAGATAGACTAAAGAAATCTAATAAAAAGAAAAATAAAAATCTCACTAGAAAGGAATCTAGTGAGTAGACCTATAAAATAAAAAATTCAACCTAAACAATAACTATTCCCCGGCAGCGGCGCCAAAAACTTGATGCGTGGTTTTGCGACCTTACAACAGGTTTTACCTCTCGAGGGATCTCAAGAGGCTTACAACCCCACCAGGCAGTGTACCTGACCGATGTAGTATAGTGTAGTGGTAAGTACGGGGGATTAATCGTTCTCCACAGGGAATAGTGTCGTTAGGATTGAAAAACAATTCTAATAGGTCTAAGGGTGAGGGAAGATTCTTTTTGTATTTTTATATTTTTATGAAAGCAAGTAAAATCTCGGGTTTGAAGGAGTGGGTGGAATTAGTTGCTAGTCAACTAACCCAAATAACTACAAATGCAAATAAAATAAAATAACGAAAATGAAAAGGTTGTGAAACTTATGTGGAGAGAAATGTGTTTACTTAGATTTCCTTACTCCCTAACTATCTTTTACCGGTTGATTAGTGTGTATTAATTGCGTGGATGACGGGTGTATTCCTTAATACAAATCGTGGGGTGGCGTACGTACTTCCCCAACTCTACAAGCTCCTACTTCACTCCTATGTCGAGCCGGCTAGGAAGCTCCTAACATGGGATCACTAGAATTCGCTCATGCATTAAATACAACCATAAAAACCTTAGTACGCATTGGTTCATGTTTCTTAAGACGTTCAAGCAAGTTACCGAATAGGAAGTTAGCCAGTTTTCTTAAGCCTAACATCGATAAACAATCATCCAATACAATTAATAACACACTAATAACCAATAATCAATAGCTAGGTTTCATTAGATCTAAGCAAACACAAGATAAATCTAGCCTAGCATGTTAATCAAAAGACAAGAACAAGATGTAATCAAACAACACATAGACATATTGATTGATTAAACAAATACTTATCTTCAATTAAACATGGGAGATCCAAGGGTATGAAAACCCTTAAAAATGGCAGAAATTCGTCTTAGGGTTTCTCCTCACAAAGTTGCACACTAATGACAAAAAATTGCAAAACTATATATAGAGTTTAAGAGCTGACGGCGTCACGTTATAGGACTTGACGCCGTCACCTCGCCGTGTCTAGGGTTCTCGGATGGTCTTCCTGACGCCGTCCCTCTTTAGTGCTCTTGATCAATGGGGGACGCCGTCAGAATTGAGCTTGACGCCGTCCTTCTTTAGCTTTAAACCATGATGGCCTTGATCACATTAAAGGGTGACGCCGTCAGACTTTCCTGTGTAAATTTCTCTAGCTTATCATGTGTAATTTTCATATCCACCACTTTTGCCAAGCCATGACGCCGTCAAGAGCAATACTTGACGCCGTCAAAGGTACTTTTCAAGCCGATTTTGAGACTTTGTCGTTTTCTTCACTTTTATGCTCCAAAAACGTCCAAAATGCTTCCTTTTCCAGATTTCTTCTCCAAAGTACCTAAAATGAAAAAAAGGAACGATTTAGGGTAATATTTGATCAAATAAATACGATTTAGGGCTTAAATGACCCCCTAAAAGTGGTACACTTTTCGCTTCATCATGTGGGCTATGCATGTTGTTGTCTGGAAGAATAAGCCAGACCTTGATACAATAGAGCTGATAGATTTGTATAGCAACTTTAAGATTGTGGAGCAAGATTTGAAGAAGAATGCAGGTACTAGTTCTAAAACTGGGAACATGGCATTTATGTCAACTCCTAGTACCTCAAAATCAAGTGAAGAGGTGAAAGTTGTTGATGGTGTTGGTGCTGCTAGTTCATCAAGCAGTACCATGGGTATTTTGGATGAAAAGACTTGTTGTGCATTTCTTACAAGTCGAAATGATGGGTCCATGCTCACTTATGAAGACCTCCAAGAGATCAATGATGATGATCTGGAGGAAATGGACCTAAAATGGCAAATTTCTCTTCTTAGCATGAGAGCCAAGAAGTTCTATCAAAGGACGGGGAAGAAGCTCTTAATCAGCAACACTAATACTGCTGGTTTTGACAAGTCAAATATAGATTGCTATAACTGCCACATGATGGGTCACTTCTTAAGAGAATGTAAAAGGCCAAGGCAGCAGGATAGCAAGAACAAAGGTTTTGAAAGCACATCCAAAACAAGGGAGGTTTCTGAGCCAAACTCAAAAGCTATGGTAGCTATTGATGGGCTAGGTTTTGATTGGAGTTTCATGGCTGATGAAGAAGAAGATACTTCACAGATGTCACTCATGGCTTTTTCTACTACTAAGGTACAATCTCATAAAGCTTGTTCAAATGCTTGTACTGCTCTTAAAGAATTACAAACTTTAATCAAACATTATGATGAACAAAAGAAAGAGCTAAGCAAAACTCATCAAAACTATATAAATTATAAGTGTGGTTTAGAATCAGTAGAAAAGCAGATCCTATACTACAAAGAAAATGAACTTGCTTTTTCTGATGACAAATCCCTTCTAAAACAGGACATATTCTTTAGAGATGCTGAAATTAAGCTTTTAAGAGAGGCTTTTGATAGGGTCAAAAAGGAAAATGGAAACATTCACTTTACTACACAGACACAAGAACATGCTTCTAGAGGTGTAACCAACTTGATAGAATGTCAAGTGATCAACAAAGCTAAGTCAGGAGTAGGATATAAGAGTGTCCCACCTCCATACAGAGGTATCCCTAAACCCCCAGGGATTGACCTAGAAACTTCAGGTGTCCCTGAATTTCAACAACCTGAGCTACAATATGGTGTACAGCCAAAAACAAAGCTAGTTGTCGGTGAACCTAAGAAAGTTAGTGAAAGTTTAAGTACAACTTCACTTCCTGAGGACAAGGTGTCCTCTGACAGAAGATCAGATAGAGTAGTATCTAATGATGATGAAGATGAACAGGTTATGTCTAAACCTGAAGTAGTTAAGAAAGTAGGAACAAGGGTTTCCAAAGTGATAAAAAAGGATACTGTTAAGCCTAAATCAAACATTAAACATGTTAGGCAACCAGTTAAATATTGTGAACAATATAGATCCACTAGCAAGCCCAGAGGTAACCAAAGAAATTGGAATGGCCTCAAGTCTAACCAATTAGGTGATCATCTTGCAGCTTTATGTAACAAATGGGTATCTGGGTATGAAAACAATAGGGTGAATTTCAAAAGGCAAACTCCTCAAACTCACTTTTATTCTAAGTCTAAGAGAACAAAACCCAGAGAAGTTACAAAAGCAGTTTCTGTTGCTAGACCATTCATGACTGCTAACCCAAAACCAACAGTTAAAAATAGAAAATTAACTACAAAACATGCATCAAAAACTGTTAAAAGGCCCATTCAATCAAAAGCAGTGGTCCAAAAACAAGTTTGGAAAATCAAGGGAACAATTACAAAGCTAGCAGTTTCTGCTGCTAAGCATGTGATTCATTCTACTGCTAGGGAAAATAGGGCAAATGCTGTTAAGGCCTCAGCATGTTGGATTCTTAAATCCAATGTTGCATCAACTATTCTTAAGAGATTAAATTTCATTGATGCAAGAGGCATGTCCAACTCAATAATGGCTTGGGTCCCCAAAGGAAACTAATACTTCTTATTAATGTGCAGGAACATTCAATTGATAAACACGAGGATCAAGGATACTCAGATAGTGGATGTTCAAGGCACATGACAGGCAACAAGTCTTATCTCTCAGATTTTCAATCAATAGATGGAGGCTATGTTACCTTTGGAGGGGGTATTGGTGGCAAAATTTCCGGTAAAGATACAATTAAAACTGGAAATTTAGATTTTGAAGATGTGTACTATGTACAAGAGCTAAATTATAATCTTTTTAGTGTCTCACAAATGTGTGATAAAAAGAACAAAGTTATTTTCTGTGACACTGACTGTCTTGTGCTTTCTCCTGATTTTAAGATGCCTGATGAAAGTCAAGTACTTCTTAAAATTCCTAAAAAGGGCAATATGTACAGTGTTGATATGAAGAACATTGTTCCTAAAAAGGCTTTAACTTGTCTTGTTGCAAAGGCCACATTAGATGAATCAATGTTATGGCATAGGAGGCTTGGTCATATTAATTTCAAAACCATAAATCAGATTGTTAAGAATGGTTTGGTAAGAGGTTTACCTCAAAAACGATTTGAAAATGATCAAACATGCATTGCTTGTCTTAAAGGCAAACAACACAAAGCCACTTGTAAGCCCAAGATTTTTAACTCTATCAATCAATCATTGTTTATGCTTCATATGGACTTATTTGGTCCTACAAATGTTAGAAGTATGCAACATAAGAGATATTGTCTAGTTATTACTGATGACTAATAGTAGATTTACATGGGTTTTCTTTCTAGCTACTAAGGATGAGACACCCAGCATCCTTAAGACTTTCATTATAGAGATAGAAAACCTAGTAGACAAGAAAGTAAAAGTCATTAAATGTGATAATGGGACATAATTCAAAAATAGAGTTATCGATGACTTCTGCAAAAAAAAAGGTATTAGGAGAGAATTTAGTGTTGCTAGAACTCCACAACAGAATGGAGTTACTAAAAGGAAAAATAGAACACTAATAGAAGCTGCTAGAACTATGTTAGCTGACTCTAAGCTACCTATAACTTTTTGGGCTGAAGCAGTCAACACTGCTTGCTATGTCCAGAATAGAGTTTTAGTTGTTAAGCCTCACAATAAGACATCATATGAGCTTTTTAGAGGTAGAACTCCTGCAATAGGATTTCTTAGACCATTTGGATGTCATGTGACAATTCTCAATACCTTAGACCATCTTGGAAAGTTTGATGGTAAAGCAGATGAAGGATTCTTAGTTGGATATTCTCTCAATAGCATAGCTTTTAGAGTATACAACTTAATAACTAAGAGAGTAGATGAGAACCTGCCTGTGGAATTTTTAGAGAATAAATCCAATGTAGCAGGTCAAGGTCCTAATTGGCTATTTGATCTAGAGTCATTAACCCATTGCATGAATTATGTGCCTGTTGTTGCAGAAACTAATGATTTTTCAGGTTCACAAACAACAAATGAGGCAGGGTTAGACAAGGAGACAAATCAAGATCATGTATGGATGCCAATAAGTACCAGTGTGGCTTCAACTTCAACAAATGATGAATCTTTTTCTGGTAAAGCTAAAGAAGATGTTGAAGATGAACACAAGGAAGATGGAACAAAGGAACAACAAAATGTTTCTGCTGATGATAGTGCCGCTGAGACAGAGCATTCTACTGCTAGGCTTAATTTTTCTGCTGCTAGGCCAAATGATTCTACTGCTGGCCCTTCAGACTCAAATGAAGCAGATTTCTCAGATAGAGAGGTGGGTTTGAGCAATATCACACCTAACTATTAAGTTCCTTCCACCCCCCACACAAGGATTCACAAAGTCCACTCCCTAAAAAATGTGATTGGAGATGTACAATCAGGTGCGAAGACAAGACAACAACTGATGTCTTCAGACCAACAAGGGCTTCTTGATGCCCTGTATGCTTCAAAACAGCATGAGTTTTCAAACTCTTGCTTGTTTGTATGTTTTCTCTCACAAGATGAACCAAAGAACATTCTGAAAGCCTTAGATGATTCAAGCTGGGTAAAAGCTATGCAAGAGGAGCTTCTTCAGTTTAAGATTCAGAAGGTGTGGGTGCTAGTTGATTTACCTAAGGATGCAAAGGTAATTGGTACTAGATGGGTTTTCAAGAAGAAAAGGGATGAAAGGAGAATAGTGATTAGGAATAAGGCTAGATTAGTAGCCCAAGGGTACATACAACAAGAAGGGATAGACTATGATGAGATCTTTGCTCCAGTAGCAAGACTTGAGGCAATTAGGCTTTTCTTAGCTAATGCTTCATTTTTAGGCTTCACAGTTTATCAAATGGATGTCAAGAGTACATTTTTATATGGTACTATTGAAGAGGTTTATGTCTCACAACCTCTAGGTTTCATTGATCCTGACCATCCAGACAAAGTATACAGAGTAGTAAAAGCTCTATATGGCCTACATCAGGCACCAAGAGCTTGGTATGAAACACTGGCTTCCTATTTAAAAGAGAATGGATTTCAAAGAGGAAAGATTGATCAGACACTTTTCATCAAACAGCACAAGAAGGATCTTCTGTTAGTGCAGGTGTATGTGGATGACATTATCTTTGGGTCTACAAGGAAGGAGATGTGTTTGGAGTTTGAGAAACTTATGCATGATAAGTTTCAGATGAGTTCCATGGGGGACCTTACATTCTTTTTGTGTTTGCAAGTTAAACAGTCATATGAAGGCATATTTATTAGTCAAGATAAATATGTTGCTGAGATACTAAGGAAGTTCAACTTTGCTGATTCAAAAATGGCAAGCACACCAATGGACTCTGAGAAGCCACTTCCTAAAGACTTAGATGGAGAAAATGTGGATGTACACACATACAGATTTATGATAGGATCTTTGATGTATCTTACATCATCAAGACCTGACATCATGTTCTCTGTTTGTGCATGTGCAAGATTTCAAGTAACTCCAAAGGTTTCTCATTTAACAGCAGTCAAGAGAATTTTTAGATATCTCAAGGGTCAACCTAGGTTGGGACTATGGTATTCTAGAGAGTCACCTTTTGACTTGGTAGCATTCTCAGATAGTGATTATGCTGGTGCTAGCTTGGACAGAAAGTCAACAACTGGAGGATGTCAATTCCTTGGGTGTAGACTTATCTCATGGCAGTGTAAGAAGCAAACAATTGTGGCTACTTCAACAACTGAAGCTGAATATGTAGCTGCTGCAAGTTGCTGTGCTCAAGTCCTATGGCTTCAAAACCAACTTCTTGACTATGGGTACAATTTTATGAACACTGTTATTCATATTGATAATAGTAGTACAATTTGCATTATTAAAAATCCAGTACAACATTCTAAAACAAAACACATTAAAATTAGACATCACTTTATAAGAGACTGCAATGACAAAGATTAATTCAAGTTCTTAAAGTTGCTTCAGAATACAACTTTGAAATTAGACATCACTGTATATAAATTTTTGGTTGTACTGCTCTCTTTATAAGTTAATGCTGCTATTACAAAAGTTTGTGCTGCTAGTACAAATTTAAATTGTGTTATTCATACAGTTAGTCCTATGATTATTCTAATACAAGACAAGTACTTTGTACATTGTTCTTTTGGTTTTAGACTAACAATTTCAGGTATGAACAAATAAACACAAAGGATGTTTCAAGTGAAATGGAAGCAGCAGAATGATAATATCAGTTGCTGACATAATAGGTTTATGATAGAAAGAGTTTGGGAATTTCAAACCTCCTTAAAACTTCTTTTTAGAAGCTTGATTATGATTTTTCACATTGAATTGATGACTTAGTTGATCAGAAAGTAACTGATACAACTCACTTTCAATCATTTTATACTTTTAAGTATAATGGGCAAGTCTAAGGACATCTGATAGAAAGAACAGCTAGTAAAAGTGAATCTAACACTTATGTTAGAGGCAACAATTGCTATGAGTTGGAAACCCTGTCAAGAAATCCTTTTGAATAGGTTTATCTTTACACAGGTAGTTATTTATAACTGAAAACATTGGTTCTCACACAACCAGAGGTTGCTTTAAACCGAGATCTTGATTAAGTGTCTGTTACACACTTAATCCCTTCAAAATGGTTGAAAGCAGTATGAGTTTTAATAATAAAATCATGAACATACTGCTCAGTCAAAAGTTTCTTAAAAAGGATTTTCAAAGTGACTCACAAAAACCATCAAATGATAGACCATGAGTCAAATGCCCCATGAATTACCTCTCATAGGAGTTAACACACCTAGAAGTGATGAGGGCAACAAATTAAACTCTTAAGGAATTGATGGCTACATCTACAACTGTAGGATCGAGTGCTTCTAGCTTGATAGAGCTTGGTTAAACGAGAATCTCTAGGAGTAAGACTTGCGTTTGTGCGGAAACTAAACAACAAGAATGTAAAGAAGAAAATAATAAAAGACAATGATCCTCTATGGATCAGACTCTGAACTAAGAAATTGTGTTATTGAATATTGTAATGTCGTACATAACTCATAGACGGGATATTTCTTTTATACTGATAAGAAACCCTAACCCTAACCCGTCATACAAGAAAACGTGTGAAGAGATAAACATGATCTCTTCTAAAAATAAATCTAACAAACTTTCTAAACATACGAGATAACAATTACTAAAACCCGCAGTAACAACTACTATCAGCAAAAACAAAATTAAACTATTGGCAGGAACCAACTGCAGCAGCAATGTATAACTATCAGCAGGAACCAGCTTCACTATCGGCAGTAACGAGAAATCCTTATTTCTCAGAGATCCTAACAATCCTCCCCTAATCTTGAAGTTGACTAGGTTAACTTGCAAGATTCCCAGTTGATAGAGCTTTAACTTCTCAGGCTTGAGGATTGTGATTGAGCAGCAGCAATAATAAGTAACCAGCAGTAACACTTGGAACTTCCAGCAGCAACTTCGATAGTTCAGCAACAATAGGAAATCATCTTCAAAAGAATAAGCTGGTCACCATGTCATTCATTTGAGCTTGACTGCTACTATGACAATATGTACATCAAATCACTTAAGTTTCATACTATTCTCATCACATCCAGGTTTGTTAACTCCTGTGAGAGGTGAATCATTGAAAATTAATGGATTTGATGTCTCTTTACCAATAGCCATCACTACTGGAGTAGCCAATGTTTAGGTGTGTAAGACCATGGTACATTGATAACCATCTGATTTTGAGTAAACCAGCAACTGTAAACGGATTTGACTTGTCCTTACCTATAGCTGTTTGCTCAGGACTAGCCAATTCTTGGTTTCAACTGAACCTTGGTGAATTGAATACCAAATATGGATACCAATTGTCTTTACCACAAACCATACTTTTGTGGACTAGCCAATTCTTTGGATCCCATAAAGGGTTACATCCATGGTGAATTGATAACCATTTCAACTCTCAGGAATGAACCATGGGTGAGTTGAAGTACCCTATAGCTTTGAGCAAGCTATTACAGCTATCAACGGATTTGATTATCACACCAGAGCCGTACCCTTATGATGATCCAACTCTTTCTTGTCTGAGAGACATGGTGAGTTGAATACCATTTGTTGTGTAGGTGTAAACACCAACACTTTACCTGCAAGGTGTTGCTCAAAACCATACAAGTTAGCACAAAATTTTTTTATTTTTTTATTTTTTATTTTATTTTATTTTATTTTGACTAAGAGAATAAACATAAATCAAAGAAGAGAAAAGAAAATAAAACTAAAAATAAGAAAAAGAAAATAACAAAATATACAAGAATACCATAATCAAGCAGATGATCCTTTGGCTGCAGAAAGCTGGTTTCTAATTAACCTGACCAATTGTTCAGCAGTTGTCAAGTCATTTCCAATTACATACTTCCCAACATGCAGCTTACACTTAAGCATCCTCTCCATCAGATCTATGGACAAAGGATACGGAACATCCACAAACATGGAAAGCACCTTCCCTGTAACAGTTTCCAATACATGAACCTGGGAAGTAGAATACAATCTCCAACTGTGTACTCTCCAAGATTGTTGATCAGCCCACACAAAGTGAGCATTGCCTCCCTCCAGAGAATCCATTAATACTTTCAAGTCCCCCCAAAGAATAAGACCAATCCCTGTAGCTTGATGAGTTTCATAGTGCTTAGTCACCATACCATAGAGATGTATCAAATCTTGTTTATCCACCTTATTCAAAATCTCCCTAAGGAATGTGAAATGTTTTGCTTTCCCATCAAGGGTGGACAAGGCATGGATTTCTCCTTGAGGTATAGGAAGAACCTCCCAACCAATAATATGTGACCAAGGGTGAGGAGAATCACCTTCAGAATCACTTTCAGAATCAAATTGAATCATGTCCTGATCACTCATATCGGCAAGAGTCTTGGATGAAGATTTCATAGCATGACTCTTTTTCCTGGTCCTTGGAGTTGTAGAGGAGAGGTGAACTGTTGAAGGTGTTACATCAGGAATATGAACCTCTTGTGGTGCACCAAATGCATCTACAGAAGGAATTGGAGAAATAGATGTGGTATCCTGAGAACCTTCAGTAGGAATAAAGGAAGATGCACCAGTCAATGTCTCTCCAGACTTCAGTTTCTTTGTAACATCAGAATCTAAAGATGAAGACTCTCTTTTCTTGCTTTGTTGAATGTCTGTTTTGACTGGAGAATTTATCCTTCATAAAATTGACAAAAATTTTTTGTTTTTTAGGCATCTTATAACCTGAAAATTTTTCCTTTCACTGATCCTATTTCAAACAAGTCATTCCCAAGTGGGGTGCTCTATGAGTCTTTAAGATAAATGCCCTTTAGGGTGATTGACTTTTCTTTCCCTAAAAAACTCTGAATCTTGAAGAATCATAAACCCATTTAGCTCTAATAATCATGTCAGAAGCCAACAAGTATTCAACTTGTCACTGAACTCTTTTGAA